>CALYLW010000609.1:0-51093 GCA_944989445.1 Ampullaceana balthica | reverse complement strand
AAGGATAAGTTACTTTGGGTTTTGACCAAAAAAATTGGCGCCATAGGCGCCTTACAGCCGCAGGCATTCTGCTCTAGCAATCGCCTACATTTCGGATGGTACCACATAACCACTAGAGTAATATATTGTTAAATCAATTTTCCATCGAAGGTAATAGAAATTGGTACACATAACAGCAAATGCAATCAACTAAAATCACATTAAACTATATAATTTGCAATTGTCACGCAAGTAGTGTCTGTCAGTCCTGACGCTACTAATTTTAGAAAGCAGGGAAAACCAAATTACTGCACCAATGCATCAAAAGGTGTGCAAATTTAAGATGCGTTGTAAAAAGTATTATATGACGTCATTGCTTTCGCTCATATTTTAATTTTTGAATAGGGATCAATGTAATAAAAAAACACGTAAAAAAACAAGTAAAAAAACAAGTTTTTGACTATAAATCCTTTAAGTACGAGACGTAACTAAAAGAATGTTCATTATAATACGCAGCGCAAGACCATCAAAAAATACAAAATTACAGTTGTGTCGTAAAACAGGTTTAATATAATGCGCACTGATCAGGAATATGTTTATAAAAAGTGTTGTCAATAAAATACGCACCTTATTGTGCGATGGAAAGGTTGTTCAATATAATACGCACCACGACACTTTGTCTAGAAAAATAACATGATATATAGGAATAAATAAAATAATCTAAACATCAATAATTTAATGACGGTACATGCGATCGTTCTGACATTTCGATACATTGTTTTTATCATCGGTATTAAACTGCCTGCAACATTTCAGCTCGCTAGCTTACGAGGAAGTGGGTTAAAAATCGATCCAAATTTTGGCGACAAGGGCGCAAAGGTGCCAGCAAGCAGACACCACGAGTTAATATAAAGGATTTGATTTTTAAAAAACGTAAAAAACCAAGTTTTTGACTATAAATCCTTTATGTACGAGAAGTAACTAAATAATATTCATTATAATACGCAGCGCAAAACAATCACAAAAATACAAAATTGTAGTTGTGTCGTAAAACATGTTTAATATAATGCGCACTGATCAGGAATATGTTTATAAAAAGAGGTGTCAATAAAATACGCACCTTATTGCGCGACAGAAAGGTTGTTCAATATAATGCGCACCCTTACACTCTATCTCAAAAAATAGCATGATACATAGGAATAAATAAAATAATCTAAAAAATCAATAATTTAATTACGGTACTTGCGATCGATCTGAAATTTTGATACATTCTTTTTATCATTGGTACAAAACTGCGTGCTAAATTTCAGCTCGCTAGCTTACGAGGAAGTGGGATAAAAATCGATCCAAAGTTTTTGCGACAAGCAAGCAATCAATCAAGGGCGGCCGCAGACACCACGAGTTAATATATTAAATAATTTTTTTTTAAAAACGTAAAAAACCAAGTTTTTCACTATAAATCCTTTATATATGAGATGCACCTAAAATAATGATCATTATAATACGTAGCGCAAGACCATCCAAAAATACAAATTTGTAGCTGTGTCGTAAAACATGTTTAATATAATTCGCACTGATCAGGAATATGTTTATAAAAAGTGTTGTCAATAAAATACGCACCTAATTGCGCGACAGAAAGGTTTTTCAATATAATGCGCACCCTTACACTCTATCTCCAAAAATAACATGATATATAGGAATAAATAAAATAATCTAAAAAATCAATAATTCAATTACGGTACATGTGATCGATCTGAAATTTTGATACATAGTTTTTATCATTGCCACCAAACTTCCTGCTGAATTTCAGCTCGCTAGCTTACGAGGAAGTGGGTTAAAAATCGATGCGAAGTTTTGGCGACAATCAATCAAGGGTTCAACCAGACACCACGAGTTAATATAAATGATTTATTTTTTTTAAAACCCGTGAAAAACCAAGTTTTTCACTATAAATCCTTTATGTATGAGATGTAACTTAACCAATGTTCATTTTAATAAACAGCGCAAGACCATACAAAAATATAAAATTGTAGCTGTGTCGTAAAACATGTTTAAAATAATGCGCACCGATCAGGAATATGTTTATAAAAAGTGTTGTTAATAAAATATGCACCTAATTGTGCGACAGAAAGGTTGTTCAATATAATGCGCACCCTAACACTCTATCTAAAAAAATAACATGATACATAGGAATAAATAAAATAATCTAAACAATCAATAATTCAATTACGATACATGTGATCGATCTGAAATTTTGATACATTGTTTTTATCATCGGTACGAAACCGCCTGCAAAATTTCAGCTCGCTAGCTAACCAGGATGTGGGTTAAAAATCGATCCAAAGTTTTGGCGACAAGCAAGCAAGCAAGCAATCAAGGGCGCAAGCAGACACCACGAGTTAATATAAAGGATTTAATTCTAAAAAAACCGTAAAAATCAAAGTTTTTTTACTATAAATCCTTTATGTATGAGAAGTAACTAAAAGAATGTTCATTATAATACGCAGCGCAAGAACATCCAAAAATACAAATTTGTAGTTGTGTCGTAAAACATGTTTAATAAAATGCGCACGGATCAGGTATATGTTTATAAAAAGTGTTGTCAATAAAATACGCACCTAATTGTGCGACAGAAAGGTTGTTCAATATAATGCGCACCCTTACACTCCATCTCAAAAAATAACATGATACAGAGGAATAAATAAAATAATCTAAAAAAATCAATAATTCAATTACGGTACTTGTGATCGATCTGAAATTTTAATACATTGTTTTTATTATCGCCACCAAACTGCCTGCTTAATTTCAGCTCACTAGCTTACGAGGAAGTCGGTTAAAAAAGTGTCCAAACTTTTGGCGACAAGCAAGCAATCAAGGGTGCACGCACGCAGACACCATGAGTTGATTTAAAGGATTTAAAAAGATAGAATGACGTGAAATATTTTTAAAAAAATATTTTTATGGTGACACGTTCATAACCACGAAGCAGAGTAAGTCGGGATCGGCGTAGCCCGAGGACTCCCTGTATGTACTTTTTTCATACAATCCTCTTAGTCTTAAATAAAATATCGACATATTTGCTCAATAACTTCATTACAATACAACTTATTTTGATCAATGTAAAAAGTTACGAAATTGGGTTTATCACTTTTAGTTATTAAACAATATAATTTGCAATGTCTGTCCGTGACGCTACTAATTTTAGAAGGCAGCGCATCAAATTACTGCTCCTATGCATCAAAAGGTGTGCAAATTAAAGATGCACTGTAAAAAAAATATTATATGACGTCATTGTTTTAGCTCATATTTTAATTTTGGAAAAGGGAACAATGTAAAAAGAGGATTTGATGATGGTTAATTATAAAATTTAAAAACAAAGGGGACACTGTAGGCACTCTACAACCCCTATCTATATATATAAAAATCAATGTATGTATGTATGCATGTCTGTTATAGCTGACTAAACCATTCATCCGAATTTAATGCACTTAATGTCGTTTTTTTCTTATATGAGCAATATAAAAATTAATTTATGTGATAGCTACTGAGTAAATGAATGGATCTTAACCAAACTTTGTATATAAAAACTTGGTAGCCCATATTAAAATAAAAAAGGGTATATCAAATTGTTCAGGACTGGGCCCCAAATGTCTTTTTTTTCGAATATGTTTGAGATATAATTTGCCATTCTATATTCAACGATCTTGAGAAATATATCAATGATGAAACTGAATTTTAATGAACAGGTTTTCCAAATGTACATCTTGAAGCGAATTGGCCCGAGGGCCCCTTAATGTATTTTTTTCTTATATTATGTTAAATAAAAATTAGTTTAATTGTTAGATAATGAGAAAATAACTGGATTTTGACCAATCATGGTATATAAAAACTTAAGAGTCTATATTAAATTACTATAGGGCACTGAACTCCTAATGTCCATTTCCTCGGGACTGAGGGCCCTAAATTTGTTTTTACTAAACTTTTGGTATACATGTATTGTATTCCCCATTCAATTTTACACGATATTGAGCAAAATAGATAAATATATTTATATATTTGTAATGAAAAATGAACAGATTTTCGAACGTCATATGTTAAACTGATGGGCCCGGTGACACTTAAAGTAATTTCTTTTTTATCTATATGTATTTCATTTGACGGAGATCGTTGCAACGCACGACGGGTCTGCTAGTTAGCCTATACAATAATTTGTGTACATTTCATAAAGTTTAATATTTCGTATTTATCAAACAACTAGCAAAATACCCGCGCTTAGCTGCGGTAAATTAGGATTTCAGTAAGCATTGAGAACCTGCGTAACACAAATTCAAAACACAAATTGATTTCAAAATGGATCATGATGGATATAATACATATATTAACTTCACTGTCTTGTCTGTCTGTCTGTTGTAGTCCCGCAGAAAAACAAAAACGAAAAGTGAAAAAATGACACACTTCCCGTGATCCTATCAAGCTGATCATTTAATTTTTTTCCGTCTGCTACCATTGCGGGAGGGTAATCAACAACCGCCCAAAGTTTCATGCTTCCACCTACACGGGAAATAGGAGAATTAGTGATTTTCAGTTTTTATATAGCTCATATAAGAAAAAAAAATACATTTCGGCCCCTGGCCCCCTTTATGTGATAATTTATATAATTGTTCCACCTGTTACCATCGCGGAATGTTATCCAACAACTACCCAAAGTTTCATGCTTCTACCTTCTCCGGAAATAGGAGAATAAGGGATTTTTAATTTTTATAAAGCCAGAATAAGGGAAAAAAACGTTTTTGGGCCCCCGGCCCCCATGAGTGTGAATTTCAAAATTCTTTTTCACCTGTTACCATTGCGGAAGTGTACTTAACAACTCTCCAAAGTTTCATGCTGCTACCAACACGAGAAATTGGAGAATTAGTGATAAGTCAGTTTTTTATATAAGAAGAAAACTACATTTTGGCCCCCGGCCCCAAATAGTGATAATTGAGATAGTTTTTTAACCTGTTACCATCGCAGAATGTTACTTAACAACTACTCAAAGTTTCATGCTACTTCCTACACAGGAATTAGGAGAATTAGTGATTTTCAGTTTTTATACAACTCATATAAGGAAAAAACTACATTTTGGCCCCTGGGCCCCAGTAAGTGAAATTTTGAATATTTTTTCGCCTGTTACCATCGCGGAAGTGTACTCAACAACTTCCCAAAGTTTCATGCTTCTACCTACTCGGGAAATAGGAGGATAAGTGATTTTCAAATTTTTATATAGCCAATGGAAGGGGGAAAAAAGATTTTGGGCCCCCGGCCCCCATGAAGCTGAATTTATAAATTCTTTTTCGCCATTTGTCGTCGAGAGAGGCTACTTGACAACTTCCCAAGGTTTCATGCTTCTACATACACGGGAAATCCGAGAATTAGTGATGAGTCAGTTTTAATATAAGAAAAGACTACATTTTGGCCCCCGGCCCCCAGTAAGTGATAATTTAAATATTGTTTTTACCTGTTACCATCGTGAAAGTGTACTTAAAACTACTCGGGAAACAGGAGAATTGTTGATTTTAAAATTTTATATAGGCCATTTTAGGAAAAAAACGTTTTTGGGCCCCCGGCTCCCATGAGTGTTAATTTAAAAATTCTTTTACGCCAATTTTCGTCGCGAGAGGCTACTCAACAACTTCCCAAAGTTTCATGCTTCTACCTACGCTAGTGATGAGTCTGTTTTAATAAAGAAGAAACTACATTTGGGCCCCCGGCCCCCATTAAGTGATAATTTAAATATTGTTTTTACCTGTTACAATCGTGGAAGTGTACTTAACAACTACCCCAAGTTTCATGCTTCTACCTACACGGGAAATAGGAGAATTTGTGATTTTAAATTTTTGTATAGCTCATATTAGGAAAAAACTTCATTTGGGCCCCCGTCCCACAGGAAGTGATATTTTAATTTTTTTTCCTCCCGTCGCTATGGCTGGTTTTTAATCAAAAAACTTCCCAAAGTTTCATGCTTTTGCCTACTCGAGAAATTAGAAAATTAGTGATTTCATATTCTATATAGTCCATATGAGGAAAAAAAGCTTTTTAGGGCCCCGGGCCCCCAACAGTGTGAATTTTAAAATTCTTATTCGCCAATTATCGTTGAGAGAGTGTACTCAGCAAGTTCCCAAAGTTTCATGGTAATACCTACACGGGAAGTTGGAGAATTAGTGATGAGTCAGTTTTTTTATATAAGAAAAAAAAATACATTTGGGCCCCCGGACCCCATAAGTGTTACCTTAAATATTTTTTTCGGTTGTTACCATCGCGGAAGTGTGCTTATCAACTACCTAGTGTTTCATGCTTCTACCTACACGGGAAATAGGAGAATTAGTGATTTTAAATTTTTATATAGCTCATATAAGGAAAAAACTTAATTTGGGCCCCCGGCCCCCAGGAAGTGATAATTTAAAAAAATTTTCTCCCGTTACCATCGCGGAATTGTACTCAACAATTTCCCAAAGTTTCATGCTTCTGCCTACTCGAGACATGAGAAAATTAGTGATTTCATATTCTATATAGTCCATATAAGGAAAAAAAGCGTTTTTGGGCCCCGGGCCCCCAACAGTGTGAATTTTAAAATTCTTATTTGCCAATTATCGTTGAGAGAGTGTACTCAGCAAGTTCCCAAAGTTTCATGCTAATACTTACACGGGAAGTTGGAGAATTAGTGATGAGTCAGTTTTTTTATATAAGAAAAAACTACATTTGGGCCCCCGGACCCCATTAAGTGTTATTTTTAATATTTTTTTGTCTTGTTACCATCGCGGAAGTGTGCCTATCATCTACCTAGTGTTTCATGCTTCTACCTACACGGGAAATAGGAGAATTAGTTATTTTAAGTTTTTATATAGCTCATATTAGGAAAAAACTTCATTTGGGCCCCCGGCCCCCAGGAAGTGATAATTTAAATATTTTTTCTCCCGTTACCATCCCTGGGTTGTACTCAACAATTTCCCAAAGTTTCATGCTTCTGCCTACTCGAGAAATGAGAAAATTAGTGATTTCATATTCTATATAGTCCATATAAGGAAAAAAAGCGTTTTTGGGCCCCGGGCCCCCAACAGTGTGAATTTTAAAATTCTTATTTGCCAATTATCGTTGAGAGAGTGTACTCAGCAAGTTCCCAAAGTTTCATGCTAATACTTACACGGGAAGTTGGAGAATTAGTGATGAGTCAGTTTTTTTATATAAGAAAAAACTACATTTGTGCCCCCGGACCCCATTAAGTGTTATTTTAAATATTTTTTTCGCTTGTTACCATCGCTGAAGTGTGCTTATCAACTACCTAGTGTTTCATGCTTCTACCTACACGGGAAATAGGAGAATTAGTGATTTTTAGTTTTTATATAGCTCATATAAGGAAAAAACTTAATTTGGGCCCCCGGCCCCCAGGAAGTGATAATTTAAATATTTTTTCTCCCGTTACCATCGCGGGGTTGTACTCAACAACTTCCCGAAGTTTCATGCTCCTGCCTACTCGGGAAATAGGAGAATTGGTGATTTTCAAATTTTATATAGGCCATTTAAGGAAAAAAAACGTTTTTGGGGCCCCCGGCCCCATGAGTGTTATTTTTAAAATTCTTTTACTCCAATTTTCGTCGCGAGAGGCTACTCGACAACTTCCCAAAGTTTCATGCTTCTACCTACACGGGAAGTCGGAGAATTAGTGATGAATCAGTCAGTGAGTGAGTCAGTGAGTGAGGGCTTTGCCTTTTATTAGTATAGAAGGACAAGTTAGTAGGCTTTTGAAAATGTGCATTTTTCAAAATAAAAAGATTTCAGCTGCAAACTTCCGTCATTTTTGACGGGTGATACGCTGGTCAATGGATAAGCTGTTAGTGTTGTCTGTCCTGATTGTCTGTCTGTAAGAGTTTTCTTTTTAAAATTTTTGTCGGTCTATAAGAGTTGTCTCATGTTTTGTGTTCTCTGTCACTTTGTAAATGTTGTCCTATTGTTAGTGTTGTCTGTTTATAAGATTTGTCTAATTTTTAAAGTTGTCTGTTTGCGTTTCCTAAATTTAAGAGATAACTGAGTGTTAGTATAGTATGTATGTAAAAGTTGTCTGTTTATTAGTGTTGTCGGTCTGCCCGTAAGAATTGTGTGATTGTAAGTGTTGTCTGTAAGTTTGTAAGCATTTTTTTTTATTGCTAGTGTAGACTGTTAGTTTGATTGTGTTGAATGATTGTTATTGTTTTTACGCCAGTAAATTATATAATACAAAATAATACAATAGATAAAATACGTTCAACATATATTAAATGGAAATAAAATCATTGTCCTAAGTTTCAACTCAAAAAAACATAAAAGGGAAAATTAACAAATTAAAAGACTTGTATTATTACCTTTGACGTGCAGTGACCTTTTTTTTTATGAACGCCGCACTTAAAAGCACTGCTATCGACATACTTTATATGAGGTTGTAATTAAGACAACTTAAGTGGCAAGATTAAATAGAATATCATATTATTTTCTTTAACTTCGTTTAAATATCAATTTACATTTCTATGGGTCATACTATTATTTATTTGTATTGATTACATTTGGTATTGCATGTAACAAAATCTTATTAACAGAAATGTTTAATTGAAAGGAAAAATAAATTATTAATATCTTAGTTATTTCAAATTTATAAAAGTATATATTATTTACAACGACCATCATTTATTATTTTGCCGAATAAGTAGCACCGTGTACACTGCCTATATTAAAGCATTATGTTTAACTAAGTGGCAAGCCACTTGACTTCGATCTCTTAAATAAGAGATATAATATTAATGAATCGCTTGGATTCTCCTACAACCAGTATAGAATTGGTTCGTTTCAAGCAATATCTTGACACTAGTTGATTTTGTTTGATGTATATGTACACATATGTTCAATAAAAAATGTTAAAACAACCGATTTGAACAAAAATCTTTTCAACAACAACCCCACAAGATGGCCATCTCTTGCTTTTTCTTACAACACCTCTGTAGTAAAAACAATGAATAGTTTGTTGTTCTTTTTAAATTAGCTGCTTCATACAGAAGTTTGTTGATTTTATAAGCTCTTTAAATCGGTGCTGGAGATCTTGAAAGAAAAAAGTAATGCTTTACTTTGCAAGTTAATCTAAATCAAAAGTAACTTCGCTTAACCCACCAATTTGTTTCAAAACTTTAATTAAAGCAATTTTCAGCTTCAAGATAATGAGATGAATTTCTTAACAACTCCTATTATTAAATACTTTTCGTACATTTCAGAAAGTTTAATATTTCGTATTGATCAAAAAAGGATAACTTAGTTGGGCTTTTGAAAAAGGTTGGCGCCATAGGCGCCAAAAAAAAATGGGCGCCCCAGGCGCCACGGCGCCCCGGCACAATCTAGTCTTTAATAGTTGTCAAGTACGCGTTTATATTCATATTAATTTTCAAAAGCTGTATAAAAGATTGAACGTAATTTGAGTTTCTGCTACTCTTATTTCTTCTAGATTTTATACATAATAAAAAACCGTAAAAAAACAAGTTTTTGACTATAAATCCTTTATGTACCAGAAGTAACTAAAAGAATGTTCATTATAATACGCAGCGCCAGACCATCCAGTAATACAAAATTGCAGTTGTGTCGTAAAACATGTTTAATATAATGCCCACCGATCAGGAATATGTTTATAAAAAGAGTTGTCAAAAAAATACGCACCTTATTGCGCGACAGAAAGGTTGTTCAATATAATACGCACCGCGACGCTCTATGTCAAAAATAGCATGATACATTGGAATAAATAATATAATCTAAAAAATCAATAATTTAATTAGGGTACATGCGATCGATCTGAAATTTTGATACTTTGTTTTTTTTTATCGGTACAAAACAGCCTGCTAAATTTCAGCTCACTAGCTTATGTGAAGGTGGTTTAAAAATCGATCCAAAGTTATGGCGACAAGCAAGCAAGCAAGGGCGGCCGCAGACACCACGAGTTAATTTAAAGGATTTAAAAAGACGCACACGACACACACGCAACCAAAAATATTAAATGTGTAGAGCAGGGCATGGCGAAACAGGGGTAAATTAACCCCTTTTGGGATAAAAATGAAATTCATGAGGGTAATGAAGTTATTGGGACCTTATTAAATCCGCTAGATATATTCAAAATACGTCATGTGTATATGTACTTGAAACATAAGCCACTATTAAACTGTTTCCTTCCAGAAAAAGGCATTTTTTTAAATTATATATTTATTTAAATTTCTTTGCTACGTATTATATAAAAACAGCGAACTCTTTTCTACTTTCATTTATATTGACATGAATGAAACAATTATTAATACACATGACTTGTCTGTGTCAAAAATCGTTTATGTGACATAAAGTATTCACATCTTAAAAACTGAGTTAACGTGACTTTTTAAATATCAAACAAATTTAACAGAACATTATTTCATTAAATGTGCATATTAGTCATTAAGTAGTACTTTTAATACAAAGGTTTTCAAACAAAAGTTGTGTTTTTTTGGTCACCTTGAATTGCGATGTCAAGCAATTGATTTTTGCCATACAGTTAATGAATACTTTGATAAGGTTTATTTAAGGAAGACTGTATTGATGTTTCTGTTGAAGGAGCTCCAGCTATGAAGGGTCGTGTACGTTGTTGTTCGGCTTTTACATGAGAGAGGAATCCAGAAATTTAAGTTAACCACTATACGATCCATCGTCACACTCTGCTTGAGAAACATTTAGAACCTGAAACGAGGTTGTTATGCATATTATCCAGTTGGTAAACTTCACTGAAGAATATGCACTGCAAACCCGACTGTTTTGTGATTTATGTAAAGACGGTAAGGATACATTTACAGCCTTTCTCTCACACAGAGGAGCGGTGGCTTTTCTGTGGCAAGGTTTTGAACATTATGTTGGCTATGTAAGCGAAACTTAAGACATTTATGACTGTTCTAAAGCATGTTGTGGCAGAGAAGTTTACGAACATTTTTTGGGTTGGCCATCTCACACACTTAGCTAATATTTTGAGCATGTGAATGAGTTGAACAAAGAATTGCAGGGGAAAAAATACAAATACATTTTTAGCCGGAGAAAGGATTTTAGATTTAATAAAAGCTTTCATATTTTAAACTAAAAGTAGAAGGAAACAAGTGAGCAGCCTTTTCAAAGTTGGCCTTGTATGTGGAAGATGGTCTAAACATAAGTTTGGACAATTTCAAGGCTACAATTATCAAACATCTTACCAAGATCAAAGATGGTGTATATATAAGTTTGGACGATATCAAGGCTACAGTTATCAAACATCTTACCAAGATCAAAGATGGTGTAAATATAAGTTTGGACGATATCAAAGTTACAGTTATCAAACATCTTACAAGATCAAAGATGGTGTAAATATACGTTTGGACGATATCAAAGCTGCAGTTATCAGACATCTTACCAAGATCAAAGATGGTGTAAATATAAGTTTGGACGATATCAAGGTTACAGTTATCAGACATCTTACCAAGATCAAAGATGGTGTAAATATAAGTTTGGACGATATCAAAGTTACAGTTATCAAACATCTTACAAGATCAAAGATGGTGTAAATATACGTTTGGACGATATCAAATCTGCAGTTATCAGACATCTTACCAAGATCAAAGATGGTGTAAATATAAGTTTGGACGATATCAAGGTTACAGTTATCAGACATCTTACCAAGATCAAAGATGGTGTAAATATAAGTTTGGACGATATCAAAGTTACAGTTATCAAACATCTTACAAGATCAAAGATGGTGTAAATATACGTTTGGACGATATCAAAGCTGCAGTTATCAGACATCTTACCAAGATCAAAGATGGTGTAAATATAAGTTTGGACGATATCAAGGTTACAGTTATCAGACATCTTACCAAGATCAAAGATGGTGTAAATATAAGTTTGGACGATATCAAAGTTACAGTTATCAAACATCTTACAAGATCAAAGATGGTGTAAATATACGTTTGGACGATATCAAAGCTGCAGTTATCAGACATCTTACCAAGATCAAAGATGGTGTAAATATAAGTTTGGACGATATCAAGGTTACAGTTATCAGATATCTTACCAAGATCAAAGAGCGGTTCACATTTCACTTTCCAGTTTTTAATTCGTACAATGTCAATTGTATTGCAGATAGATTTCGAAGTGACATTGCAAGTGTACCAAATGAGCCTTAAGGGTTGGCAGAGGCACATATAGAACTTCAATTCAATAATGAGGCATTTATTGAATTTGAAAACTAAGTATATATGACACATTTTTGAATGTCAAATGCTGCAATATTTTTATTGCAATCTGTCCGGTATATCTATCTATCTAAAATAGCCAGGTTCATTAAGCCTATAACAGTTATAACCATTATATTCGACTATAAATTTTAGAATTTTATCAAATAATTGCACCCTCAAAATGGATATTCCATGTTGTTTTGACTTAAAATATAATAATTCTTTTCGATTCATTTTTATACTTTTTAGTCTTTTAAAGCTCAAAAGATGGGGATCAGCCACAGACCTCTTACATGTTAGAATTATCTCTGTGTAAAAGTTGTCTGTTTGTTAGTATTGTCTGTCTGTAAGAGTTGTTCAATTGTAAGTGTTGTCTCTCAGTTTGTTAGAGTTTAATGATTCCTAGTGTTGTATTTTTTTGATAGTGTTGTTTGATTGTTATTATTGTTTAGACACTAAATTCAATAATACATTAGAAAAAATCCATTCAGCATATTAAAATTGAAATGAAATCATTGACACAATTTTGAACTCGCATACATAATTTAAAGTAAAATTTACAAATTAAAATATGATATATTGTAATATATGACGTACAATTAAGCTGTATTTACCATGCGCCCTGCACTAAAAAGCACAGCTATAAACTTACTTAATATGAGATTGTAATTGAGACAACTTAAGGGGCAGTATTAATGAGAAGAACATAATATTATTTTCATTAACTTCGTTTAAATTGCAATATATAATTCTATACGACATAGATTTTACGTATTTGTATCGCTTACACTTTGTATTGCATGTACATAAATAATGTGTATACATTTTTTTATTCAAAGGAAAAATATATTTTTATAAAACTAGTTACCTAAAAATAAGACAACCATAAATTTAATGCATTTACCGTCATGTATTGCTTTGCATAATTGATGAAAAGAAGGTGTGTATCATTTGGTCTGGAAATTTTGTTTATTTAAGTGGAATGCCATTTATCTTCGATCCCTTTAATAAGGGATAACATTTCTATGAATCGCTAGGTTTCTACTACCACCAGTATAGACGGAGCTCGATGTAAATAATTTCTTGTTGCTATGTCATTGTCTTCCTTTATGGCTAAGCGCAGTGATGGGCGCTACAGCTATCCATGGGGAGTGGTGACGCAGTTTAAAAGTGGAGGGGGTGGAGAATAACTTTCAAGATGCGGTGATAGCATCACATAAAGAAGAAAGTATTTAGAAAATTTGATTTATGTATTCGCGCAGCGATAAAGCATCTTATGCTACAAGAATATTTGACTAAATTTTTATGGTGATAAAAAAGAAAAAAGGATTTATTATATTTTCGAAATCTAAAAGATAAAAAAAAATTCAAACATCTGACTTTGACAAAAATCTTTATAACCGCAACCACACAAGATGGCTATGGCTTGCTGGCTTCATACGAAATATCGTTAATGATTGTCAAATCGTAAAAAGCCTCATACTATTGGTGGAGAACTATTTATACGGGCTGTAAGTGAAGTGACATGCTATAAGATACATAAGCCAGCATATGGTAGTATCAAGAAAATGTGGTTCAGCAAAAAATGCACTGCAAAGAAGAATTAATGAAAATTGCTAAAGATGTTGTAGATTTATTGTGTATCTATTTAAAAACATCTCATTTTCTATTCAGTTATATGACTAATCTTTTGCCAGGAAATTGGACAATACTTTTAGCATACGTGCGGTTAACGAAGTAAAAAAACAAATTCCAAAGAATATGTATATGTTCAATTTTTTTAAAAACTGAATACTAACAGAGAATCAATATTTCATTTATTGGACGAGTTTTATCTTTAAATCAAGAAAAGCATCTAAGTAATATCTTATCAATAGTCACAGTTGATGCTCCAGCGATGGTAGGGCGCTACAAAGGCTTTCTTGACCATTAAAAAATAAGACGCTGAAAGTATTCAAAGTACCCATGTATCAACCCATAGACAACCTCTAGTTGCCACACATTTAAGTGCTTTTCTACATAAATCATTAAAATATTTAAATAAAATCTATATACGTAATAAAAAAAGTAAATCATTGACTGACATGTTATTTACACAGTTTTGTATTGTAGAGGATTAAGAATTTAATCGTTTGCAGCTTCATACAGAAGTTCGTCTGTTTTCATGGGTGTATGTTTAGAAAGGTTTCTTTAACTATTTAACTCACCTTTACATGAGCGTTAACGATCAAAGTTAATGCAATCCAAAATTTACATGTCTTATCTGACTGAATTGTTTCAAAATTTAATTAAATTTATCTTCAGCTTCAAGTTGATGAATTGAACTGTTATTTTTAAATCTGCTATTTCTACTAGTGTGATGAACATTCTTCTTTAAAAAAATAATGTTGGACGAAGAGAATTCAGCCAGTTCCAAATGTTATCTAGAGCAAAAATAAAAGATGAAGAAATACTTTCTTATTGTCAGCAGTTTGATGCTCTCCATTCAGATTTTAATAACGTTTTGAAATTATTTTGAAAACGAAAACAAACAGATTGTAATTTGAATTTTTTTCAAGTGCAAGCAAAGAATAATCTCCGCAGCTACAAGCAGAACTAATGGAAATAACAACAAATGATGAATTGAAATTTAATTCAAAAGCGGCTAACAACAATTCAGGCTAATATAGGAGATTAAAAGACCCGTCACATGTCCTAATCTGTTATCACCACAGCCTAACAATAACATTTTTAGAATCACTGTTATGTCTCAGTTGTTACTGTTGGATTGGGCCTTGCTCTCCGCTACACACAACACTCAAGAGATGACACAAATCTGTGTAACAATGCAATGTTTATTCTGCTATACACAACTGTACAAACTGGCTGTCTTGCCTTGACATCAAATACATCTAGCTATATATAACTGGCTGTATACTCAAGCATGGCCTCGGTCCGACTTGACCGCTCCTGGGCCCATGCTCAAGTCCTCTTCAGATCTACGTATACACACAAAGTGTATAAGTCCCCTCTGTCTGACCGCTTCTGGGCGACGTTAAACCTCAACTCTGTGTTACTGTAACTACCCGGTCTATCCCAGACCGTTCCGCCTGCACAACTCTGCGCCAACTACACAACTCACCCAAACTGGTCTCAACTGACCCTGACATGTCCAGTGTGACCAGGAGTTCACTCACACATTATCTTCGCGAAAAGTAGTCACAAGTCACCAAGCATTCACTCACAGTGGTTCTCATACCCCTGACAATCACTTTACCGCGGCCAGCTGATATTTTGGGTTATTAAATTATATTGTTTTAGTTTAATACTTTAACATTAGTTGTATTTAAACATGCCTTAAAATAGAATACCGTGAAACCAAAATTGAAAATATATTGATTAAACATTTGAACTCTCTTGAAAGCTAAGTTGATGAGAATCCAGAACGTGTAACTCTGGAACGAGACGTTTCAATTAATTGGTAAAAGTAGACAATTACACCGGAAATTTTGCGTTAGGAAGACATATTAAAGGAGATCACTGTAAGAATAACAACGAGACCACACAACGCCATGCACACAGTTCAGACATAAAATAGACAATAAGGTCAAACATTGGGATAACTAGTATTAGTGTGAACCAATACGTTAATTTCATGCTTCACAAAGTTGTGCAAAGAGAACCCTAGAAATCTATTTTTTTTTCTAAATCTCGTTTCACACCTTTTAATCTCTCAAGACCCACTAATGTGTCGCGACAGACAGATTGAGAACCACTGGTTTACATATTGATTTAAGATGGGAAGAAGACTATAGTACATAGCTATCAATGGAGAGAAGACTATAGTAGATAGCTATCAATGGAGAGCAGACTATAGTAGATAGCTATCAATGGAGAGAAGACTATAGTAGATAGCTATCAATGGTAAGAAGACTATAGTAGATAGCTATCATTGGTAAGAAGACTATAGTAGATATCTATCAATGATAAGAAGGCTATAGTAGATTATAAACAAAAATGTATATACATTTTTAAATACTATTTTCTAATGCTGTAATGGACACACAATACAGTAATTCAATTGTCTAAACATATAAGAATAATTTTTTTTTAAAATGTGTATGGATAGACTATTTAAATTTAATATGACGGTTTACAATTTCGGTATAAATTAATTCTATGCACGTTCCATGATTCAATTTTGACATTTATTAGAGGTGAATGTATACCTCGTTTAAGAAGCGAAATAAAGTGCTGTACACTGTAATGAGACTATGTGACGATATCTACGATGGACTATGGAGCGCAAGTTGTTAATCAGCAAGACAGATAAATATATTTGAATGTCCGAAAGACCAAGTTTGTCATGAGTTAAAATGGTTAGAAAAAAATATAAATATGACGTTGACGTCAAGGCATACTATTTAATTTTATAACAATTGTAACTAATAAAAATTTAGGAATATATTATATTAAATTATAATAACCATTATATTGTTTACTTTTAGACAGAAAAATAATCTATTTCCACATAAATTAATTCCCTTAATTATATTTAAAGTAAACAAAATATAAGAACACGAAATTTAGCTAAACAAGACTTAAATGATAACATGTACGTTTTATTTGGATAACATAAAGCATCCATAACTCTATTTCTATCTAAAATCAAATTTATAATATCTTATAGTTAAAATAAATATAAAACAAAATGGACTATTTTTAAAAGAAAATGACTACATATTTATAAATGACGTCATTAGTTTTGTTGCTATCAGCCATTTTAAAATTAATTAAAATTATTTGCCGTAAACTTGCAATAAAATTAAAAGCAATATACCATAAGTGCCGTTGTCTGAATGTAATGTAATGCTGTTAGGTGGTGCTGCGATCGATTTTGTTTTATATAGTGCTACTAATTTTAGAACGCAGCGCACCAAATTACTGCACCAAAAATAACACTTTTCGAACGTTCCTCATAAAATTGTTCAATATGATAATAAATGAATCAAATAAAAATAAATAAAATAAATGAAATTTCGGTATTAACGTTATTTTAATCTGATGTGTATTTATTTTGAAAACTTTCGTCATTTTTGACGGGTGATACACTAGTCATTAAATAAAAGACACTTAAGCATACTGTTATTGCCACTTGTTTAAATACAAAACTATATAATAAAGATATGAAAGGCCTAATAAAAATAATAGTTACCACTTTTCCTATTAATAGTAGCATTGCCAAAAAAGATTTCCTTTCGTGGTGATTATTTTTAAGGTTGTCATATTTTCTTATTGTAATCTATACATTCGTATTTTCGTTATGGATTCTCGCTTAGAACGAGCTACTTTTGTTATACTCATAATATTGGATTGCTTATGTTTTTTTTTAAAAATGTAAATCAAGCGACGCCAAAACAAAGACACATAAATGATTAGGTTTTGCAAAAGCCGGGCGATTCCATTGTTACATCCGTACCTGTTACCGAAGAGCTGTACTCAGATCATAATTGTATAATGTGTTACCATAGAGTGGTTTCCTTCCCCTCATCCCACTGAGTTCAAAGATGTACGCAATCTTTGAGACATGAACCGTATGGCCTTCTGTTACGATCTAATGCAGGAGACGGCGAATCTTTTCGCACTTTACCACAAAATATGAAACTGTATGTTGCCGTTACGCCCAATATAAAACTGTATGTTGCCGTTACCCCCCAATATAAAACTGTATGTTGCCGTTACCCCCCAATATAAAACTGTATGTTACCGTTACCCCCCAATATAAAACTGTATGTTGCCGTTACCCCCCAATATAAAACTGTATGTTTCCGTTACCCCCCAATATAAAACTGTATGTTGCCGTTACCACAAAATATAAAACTGTATGTTTCCGTTACCCCCCAATATAAAACTGTATGTTGCCGTTACCCCCCAATATAAAACTGTATGTTGCCGTTACCACAAAATATAAAACTGTATGTTTCCGTTACCCCCCAATATAAAACTGTATGCTGCCGTTACCTACGAAGGCTCGAGGACCTGCCCACACCACTTGGGCGTTTTAAAAGCGTTTAAAGCCCAATTCCCCTTCCCTCGACGGTTCTATGGCAAACCCCCAGCCGGAAACTCATCTGTTGAGTTTTAGAAGCCTGACAAGTGTCTAAAATAACCGGAAAAGGATTATGCGTATGGTGCAATTGTACAAGTAACAGTCGAATCTAATATTACTGTTCTAACTATTGAAACTCTACGGCCATGGCCGTTCTAGACCTAATTCAATAAAGTTGGATGAACAAAAATGCACTTTATCATAAATTTATGTCATTTATTTTATTTTAAAATTATAAATCAAAGAGTGTTCTTCTTTAAATCTCATTAAAGTTCAGTTTAATTTTTTTAATAATTTTTTTCATTTTTGACACAATTCCATCGACAATACATCCTTTTGATGTCAGGACACGTTTGGCGCTGTCTTCAGAGTCTAATCGATTTTGCAGCTTTGTTTTGTTATGGTCACCAGAGTGGAAAAGTATTTCCCACAATTGTAAAAAGTTGCAAAAGGCAGCAAAGTCTTGACGGCATCCTCATGTGCAGTGTTGAAAATCTTTGCAGCATTTGACATCCAAAAATGTGACACATCTGCGTTGTTTGCAAATTCAATATGTTACTCAGTATTAGACTGAAGTTTAAAAATATCCTCTGCCACCTGGTACATCCTCAATGTCACATAGAAATGGATCTACAACCCAACTGATTGCATTGGTAGGAGTACAAATTTATGAGTGCAGAATTTGCATTAAAGTGAATATTTTTATTCGAATGTATAAGTTGGAGACCACAATAAACAATTTGATACCCGTTGAGGATCGTGAACCATCGGTTGGTAAACCGGTTTATAATAAATCAACAAGTTTCCCATAAAAAGTACGAATGAAAGTGTTTTACACTTTATATAGATGAAATAGAGGTAACGCATCGAAATCAGATTGACAAAACAGATAAATTTGAATGAATGTCGGAAATGCAGAAGTTTCCACAAATTATGCAAATAGTTTGAACAAAAAATGAAGACATTGACCTTGATGCATACTATAACATTTTGTATTTGCTTTAGTTACTAAAATTATTAATTGATTAAAACAAATGACATCAAACATATAACTTTTAACCGTGTATGAAAGAAATATACTAATTTCATATACATTATTTGACTTGATGATAATTAAAATACAAAACAAAATATGAGAACAAAGGATGAAACGCAACAAGATAGAATTGATAACATGTTCGTTAAAATTCGGATGAAGTAAAGAATCAGTAACCATAATTTTATTTATATTAAACTATTGTAAAATATTTAAAACTAAAAAAAATATCTAAATAAAAAAAAACCTGTACAAAACCAAGTTTTTCACTATATATCCTTTATGTATGAGACGTAACTAAAACAATGTTCATTATATAACGCAGCGCAAGACCATCCAAAAATACAAATTTGTAGTTGTGTCGCAAAACATGTTTAATATAATGCACACCGATCAGGAATATGTTTATAAAAAGTGTTGTCAATAAAATACGCACCTAATTGCGAAACAGAAAGGTTGTTCAATTTAATGCGCACCCTTACACTCTATCTCAAAAAATAACATGATACAAAGGAATAAATAAAATAATCTAAAAAATAAATATCTCAATTACGGTACATGTGATCTATCTAAAATTTTGATACATAGTTTTTATTATAGCCACCAAACTTTCTGCTAAATTTCAGCTCGCTAGCTTACGAGAAAGTGGGTTAAAAATCGATCCAAAGCTTTGGCGACAAGCAAGCAAGCAATCAAGGGCGCAAGCAGACACCACGAGTTAATATAAAGGATTTAAAAATTGGTTGAATTTTTTTTTGAAAGTAACTCACTTTTTGTTAACTTTGTTCAATGACGTCATCAGTTCTGTTGTACACAGTGATTTCTAGAATAATTATAATTATTGGCATTAACTTTTAATTTTTAAAAATATTTTTTCTTTAACGCCTTTGATAATTTAGCATGCCGTCATTATTACCAGTATAAACAATATTATGTATATTATAATAAAGCAATAGTAGACCTATTAATCGTAATAACATTACCTTATAATAGCTATATTAATATTTATATCGAGCTTTTGTTTAGGAATGATTATTACTTTTTTTTACCTATTTTCGTATAGTTATTTTTAATCAGTATTTTTGCTATAAATTCCCGCTTCCGACGAGCTACTTTTGTAATGCCTCACAATATCTGATTACTTTTTTCCATGTAAATCAAGCGATGCACAACCAAGAACACA
The DNA here is from genome assembly GCA_944989445.1 of Ampullaceana balthica. Taxonomy (NCBI): domain Eukaryota; kingdom Metazoa; phylum Mollusca; class Gastropoda; family Lymnaeidae; genus Ampullaceana; species Ampullaceana balthica. Next base: position 30,541 of record CALYLW010000609.1, on the reverse strand, counting down.
TTATTAATTATTTATTGCGCAGGCCCAAACGATTGTATTCTTAAATCTGCAACTTTAACTTAAGAGCTGTCCTCAGATCACTTTTGTATTTTTGTGACATAAGATTGCTCCTCCCTCCCTTCAAATGAGTTCAAAGATGTACGCAATCTTCATGACGTGAAATGGGACGCCTTCCAACACGATCTGAGTCTGACAGTGTCCCCTGACTTCTACCACATATTGGGTAACAGTGTCCCCTGACTTCTACCACATATTGGGTAACAGTGTCCCCTGACTTCTACCACATATTGGGTAACAGTGTCCCCTGACTTCTACCACATATTTGGTAACAGTGTCCCCTGACTGCTACCACATATTTGGTAACAGTGTCCCCTCACTTCTACCACATATTGGGTAACAGTGTCACCTGACTTCTACCACATATTGGGTAACAGTGTCCCCTGACTTCTACCACATATTGGGTAACAGTGTCCCCTTACTTCTACCACTTTACTGGACATACACAATCATGTCACTCATCGCAACATTTGGGTAACTTGGTCAGTGCCTTATAACCAATAATAGAACTTGTCATTTCTAAGATGCAATAATCTTCTCTATAGAAAGAAGGAGGGTCATTAACAGGTAAGATAAGATAAGACTCTTAGAATGGAAAACGTCGTAACACATCAGGTCAAACCTTATTTTGAGAATGCCGGATCAAACTTTTTTTTCAAACTTCAATGTCAACAGTGTGTTCATAATAGTGTAATTGTTCTAACTGAAAACGATATTCCTGGTGCTATTTTGGACAAAGAAGTTTTTTCCATTTACTCAGTTTTGCAGCTAAAGAGTATCTACTCTAAAAGACAAGAAAGGCAAGTTTATTATATTATACATTTCGTCTATATATTGGTAAGTTTTTTAAGCATAATCGCAAAAAACAGAGAAATAAGATTGTTGAAATTTGGACTCAGGCTTTATCTGGGGTAGGAGAATTAACATATCTAAATGACGTTGTTTACCTATTTATAAGGATCGAGATTAAGTGACATAACACTTACAGAAAATAGACTGGTTTTCGTAAAAATGTGATAATCAAGTCACGCCACTGTGTTTTAACATTTATGTAAGCATATATAGTAAAGTAAATATATAAATTGTATAGTTCTTTCAAATTTGGAATGAATACAATTTTAAAATAACTTTTGAACTTCAAAATGTATGTTTCGATGCATTTTCATTTGACTTAACTTAAAAAAACAACCTAAGTAAAACAAATCATAATATTAAGAGTCATAAACATGTAAATTATATTTTATAAAAATTTAAATATATATACATATATATATTTATCTTTTTACATTGTTTTAAAGAAAAAAATCTTAATATCAATCGTCCATAGTAATTTTGGTAGAGAACATTTTAAATTTCATATTAAATACAACATTACCGGTGCTTAGCGGTGCATCCCTAACGTGAAAACAATTTCCATTTCCATCATTTAACAGTATAGAATGCTGCGACGTTAATCTTTATTTTATAAACTAGCGTATCACCCGACAAAAATGACGGAAGTTTTCAGCTGAAATCTATTTATTTTATTTAAAAAATGCTGTTTTGTAGGGCGCCTACGACGCCGACCTTTTCAAAAGCACAACTAACTTGTCCTTGTTTGATAAATACGAAATATTAAATTTTCTGAAATGTACACAAAGTATTTTAGAATAGGGGTTGTAGGGCGCCTACGGCGCCCCCTTTTATTTTTTTATTTTATAATTAACCATCATCAAATCCAATTTTTACGTTGATCCCTTTTCCAAAATTAAAATACATGTATGAGCGAAAACAATGACGTCATATAATTTTTTTTACAGCGCATCTTTAATTTGCACACCTTTTGATGCATTGGTGCATTAATTTTTTTTCATGCTTTCTAAAATTAGTAGCGTCACGGACAGACATTTTAAATTGTATATCTAAAACTAAACAAAATAAGTACACAAACACATATACACAGTTTAAGCTACAGAAAATAAATAAAAAACTTTAATTATTAATATACTGGACGCCCCGCGCCGTAGCATATGCCGCAGACTTGCTCATGGAGAGTGCAAAGAAAGTGGAAAAGAACGGATACACACTACAGTACGAAGAAATCACAACAATGCGAGTGAACGTCGGTTGAGGGGTTGGGGGGGGGGAACTGCAAACTCATTGTTGGTTTCGAGACATTTACAGGCGAAATTTGGTACACCCATAACTTCTGTAAGTCAGCTATAAGGCGATAATCGGTTTAAAATCGGTGTTAAATAATCGCTAGTCGTTTTCTACAACAAAAAACAACAAACACACACGAAATTAACAACCCTAAACATGACTAACCCCCAATAGGGTCGGCCAATCACAGTTTATGTTTAGTGATGGAAGTATTAAATTGGAGGCGCTTATCAACAACCTCAGTGTGAATGTCTTCACTTTTACTCTATTTTATATTTACTTGGTGCTGCTTTTTGTGTCTGTACTCTCACCCCCCAAACATACTTTGCACTGTTTATAATGAGCAAGTCTGCGGCGTACGCTACGCCGTGGGTCTCTCCAGAGTTCCTTCTTTTCATTCACTCACAGTCGTCTGCCCATACCCACCCCATTTTGACAACTGTGTCTTTCAGGAAGTCTTCACCCGTCACTAACTCATTAGCGGCGTATGCTACGCCGCGGGTCAGCTAATCTTGGCAATAAAGGGGTAAAAGAACGGGCACATACAGACATTTTTAGAACATAAAAAAAACAACAACAATGTCTTCGCTGGGGCTTGAACCCAGGACCTTTCCCGCATGAGGCGTACACTACGAATCTCACGTTTACTGTGAAGGAACAATGCAAGTGAAACGCAAGGACCATTGTTGGTCTCGATACATTGGTTGACCCCAGCGAGGGTCATTCGTCAAGCTCGGTTGCATATACTTACGCGAGGGTCATTCGTCATGCTCGGTTGCATATACTTGCAGCTTGTCTCGCATGGTCCCATGCAGAGCATTATATATATTGATTCCATCAAAATCTTCGATATGGATTCCTACTCTCGATGAGCTTCGTTTTTCATAAGTCAAACTGTTGCATCATTGAGAACAACACATTCATACAATCTGGTGTGAGTTTCTGACCATTCTTAAATAAGTTGATTCTCAAATTGAACTTATTGCTAGTGCACCTCCCCCCGTCCACTGTTCCCTTAGTTCTAATAAATCTCTGTGCAACTCTTTTCTTCTTTTTAAATCCTTTATATTAACTCGTGGTGTCTGCGGCCGACCGACCGACCTTGCTTGCTTGCTTGCTTGCTTGCTTGTCGCCAAAAATTTTGATCGATTTTTAACCCACTTGCTCGCAAGATAGCGAGCTGAAATTTTGCAGGCAGTTTCGTACCGATGATAAAAACAATGTATCAAAATTTCAGATCGATCGCATGTACCGTAATTAAATTATTGATTTTTTAGATTATTTTTTTTAATCCTATGTATCATGCTATTTTTTGAGATAGAGCGTCGCGGTGCGTATTATATTGAACAACCTTTCTGTCGCGCAATAAGGTGCGTATTTTATTGACAGCTCTTTTTATAAACATATTCCTGATCGGTGCGTATTATATTAAACATGTTTTACGACACAACTTCAATTTTGTATTTCTGGATGGTCTGGCGCTGCGTATTATAATGAACATTCTTTTAGTTACTTCTCGTACATAAAGGATTTATAGTCAAAAACTTGGTTTTTTACGGGTTTTTCTTATTCTGATTGATTTACCCTGGACATAACACTACAAATATTTTCTTTTTTTTTATTAATCAAACTGCCATTGGTTATGATTTTTTGTTATCTTTTTCGCTTACGAAAACATTTTAGCGACACGTGTGTTGTTTAGTAGCGTCCTTTCAAGTGTACGCTACGGCGGATTAAAGGGGGGAGGGCTGAACGGGCTAAAGCCAGGGGCCCCCGATGATTTAGGTGCCCCCAAAATTATTATTTTCTATAATAAAGGTGGACAAATGTTTGCATGAAGCCTTTAAAGTAAATTAATAAAATCTCATCTACTTATCAAGAGAAAATGTCGAAGAGTGTGAAATACCAGAAATCGTTATCATTTGTAATAATATCTAGGGAAACCTAGCTTTAGAAAAACAATCGACTTCTATTTAGTTTGGAAAACTTACGACAAAAAACTTTGACATAGTAGAGCATAATTCAATAATCGAATTTTTAACCAACTTCCAAGTTAGTTCAATGTTTACGAGTTTCGACGCTTCGACCTACAGACAGACTGCATTAAGAATCAAGAAGTAGATATTCGAATAAATATGTAATTAAAAACTAGTAACGTATATACTCTTTCTAAAGCCGACTTTTTGGGACAAAATCTAGGGTAAAATGTTGGGGGGGGGGAGGTTTCGGCTTACGAGAGGGTCATAAGTGATTTCTGTATGTACTGTACATTAAATATCGGTGTCCCTAATTAACCTGAATTACATGTTGCGTTCCGTTATTAGCTAAATACCATTCATTCCTCTTGAGCGATTCATCAAGTTATACCACTTAAATCCCATACTGGATCAGGAATTGCCCAAATTATTTTTAATATTTTGGAAGAAATTGACATTCAAATTCAAGATTGCTGTGGACAATCATAAGACAATGCTGCAAGTATAAGTTGGAAGTAAAACTGAGTCCAGACTATCCTTCGTGAGTAGTGCAGTGTTGCTCATTATGTGCCGTCCACAGCTCATTCCCTTAATTTGGTTGGGAAAAGTGCAGCTGAAGGTTGTCCTGCTGCAACCAGATTTTTTAAAATTTTTATTTACTTATTTTTTCATTCTACAAAATCTTTATACCTGGCAACCTGGCTTGTTGCATCTATTTATCGTTGGCAGGGTCTTCAAAAACAATCGAAGAGGTTACATGTTAACAAAGCCTTGCCTAACACAAGATGGTCAGCCCGACATGATGCTGTAAGATATGTTAATAAATAATACCATGAGAATATTGCAGGACTTTAAGAATTGGCAACTGACGACAATCAGCCGCCTGAGAGCCTTGAAGCATTTCGGAAGGAACTTGAACAACTGAAACTCGCTATTTTACCTGAAATTTGGGACACAATTTTAAAATGATTTCAGAAAATGAATGCATCCCTTCAAGATACATTTGTTGAAATATCTTCTTCAGTTTGTTAAAAGACAGCGTTCTGATTTTGATTTCTATGAAGAAAAAGAAAAGGATATGTCCGTGGAGAAAGAGTATAAACAATCCTCAATGTGATTAAAGAAAGAGAAAGTGCCATCTTGATGAAGAGACTTCAGCCAAAACAGTATTTTCCACCGAGACAACAATTCAAGGTTGAGGTATTTCTTGTATTCATTGACAAACTTTCTCCAGCCCTACAACATCAGTTAGATGCATATAAAGGCATCCATGAGAAATGTGGCTTTCTTACAAACCTTACGGAGCTCAGCAATGATGCCATCCGAGGGGCAGCAGCCAAGTTAATGGAAGAATATTCAAGTGATTTCGAAGACTGCTTTCCTTCAGTATTAGTCTAATTTTCAGAACTCTTCAAAAAGTTTATTGTCCAGTCCCAGGGTCAGGAAAAGGAAATAGCACAATGCGAAACTGAAAATACATGCACAGAGCTAAATGTTTTACTGTTTTTGAATGAGCTACATTTTACACAGTCCTTTCCAAATTTACACATTGCACTTCGCATGTATCTCCCGTTGATGACATAAAAGTGCAGCTGAGAGCGATCATTTTCAAAGTTGAAAAAAATAAATTATGAAATTAGAAGTTGCATAGGACAACAAAGACTGAGTCAGCACTCTCTCTAATGAGCAATGAAAGGGAAATCGTAAGCTCACTTAATTTTACTGAAATACAAAATACACAAACAAATTGTGCAATGAAAACAATAAATTTGAGCTTTATTTTTAGACTGATACGACAGTAAACGTTTCGGCTAATGCCTTCATCAGTACAACATAAAATACATTCTTACAATACTTACATAAGTAATAATAACATTCTTAAAAAATATTGTATTTTAAAATATTTATGTTAAATAAAAAGAAAGGAAAAACAAAAACAAACATGGACACAGGATATAGCAAAAAGTATCAGTCTAAAAATAAAGCTCAAATTTATTGTTTTCATTGCACAATTTGTTTGTGTATTTTGTATTTTATTTAAAAGCTTTATTGCAGTCCCATTCTATATGATGTATTAATTTTACTGACTTGATTAAAAATCTCGCCGTGAGAAAAGTTTGCAAACGAAGGTTCTAAAGATTGAAATAAATAATAATAAATATTTTAATGAAGTGTGGATTCGTGTAACTTTATATTAATTTAATTGACTTCTATTTAATTGTTTGCCTTATTACACCCTGCATTACAAGTTACACAGTCTTATATGATACTGCTAATGATCATTTTATTTAAAATTACGCTGCCTGGACAGGGCCCCAGTTTGAATTGCAGCCAGGGGCCCCGAGAAGTATTAATCCATCCCTGCGCCTACGTATAACCATTTTATGCCAAATATTAAGTATTTATTCTTGTAGATAACAAAGTCAAGTTTACTATAGAATGTGTGTCAACTATAAATTAGTGATTTTTACTAAATATTGTATACATCTGTGAAATGAGTTTGTTGGTATTGGACTAGGGACTTATATGTAGTAAGAGAATCCTAACATTTCATTGACATTGTATCCCTATTTATAGGGATCGAGATCAAGTGGCATAGCACTTGAATGAAATAGACTGGTTCTCTATTTCAAATGCAAATAAGGTAAGACAGGCGGTACTCAAACAGTAAAGTAAGCATATTTGTTAAAATAAATATATACTTTTTATAGTTTGTTTTAAATTCGAAATAAATACTATTTTTTAATCTATTTGTCTTTGGAGTTTTATGGTTTTATACATTTTTTTATCTTAAGTTCATACAAATAACTAAGAAAAAAATGCATTATCCTTAGGAGTCCTTAAAATATATATTATATACTAATAAAGATGTTTTCTAAGAAAAAAATATTCTTATCGTTAATCCTCCAAAGTAAGTTTGGTAAAGAACAATTTTAATGGCATATTAAATACAAAAGCACCGTAGCTTGGTGGTGCATTGCTAACGTGAAAAACAATTTCCATTACCAACATTTAATAACTTAGAAAGTAAGTTGAAATAAAACCACACAACTTACTACTTGGTTAACATTATCTGAATCAAGCTAAATAAGAAAAACCCGTAAAAAACCAAGTTTTTGACTATAAATCCTTTATGTACGAGAAGAATTTAAAAGAATGTTCATTATAATACGCAGCGCCAGACCATCCAGAAATACAAAATTGCATTTGTGTCGTAAAACATGTTTAATATAATGCGCACCGATCAGGAATATGTTTATAAAAAGAGCTGTCAATAAAATACGCACCTTATTGCGCGACAGAAAGGTTGTTCAATATAATACGCACCGCGACGCTCTATCTCAAAAAATAGCATGATACATAGGAATAAATAAAATAATCTAAAAAATCAATAATTTAATTACGGTACATGCGATCGATCTGAAATTTTGATACATTGTTTTTATCATCGGTACAAACCTGCCTGCAAAATTTCAGCTCGCTATCTTGCGAGCAAGTGGGTTAAAAATCGATCAAAAGTTTTGGCGACAAGCAAGCAAGCAAGCAAGGTCGGTCGGTCGGTCGGCCGCAGACACCACGAGTTAATATAAAGGATTTAAAAAGAGCCGCGGTTATTTCAATGAAATTTGATTTTTTTTAATGGTACTATCTGTTTGTGTGTTTATGTTTGGGTGTGCAAGTGTGTGAATAAAGTGTGTGTGTGTGTGTCTATGTTGTGAACTAAATGTAATTAAATGTAATTATGTGTGATAATGTTGCGCCTCTAACAAGACTACGTATAAATCTTTTGTAAAAAATTACAGAATTAATATTTGTTTGCAAATTTCATCTTTACACTGTTTCCTTTATGTATTTTCGAGATGTATTTTATCCAGCCGTTCGAAAAATTTATTTGATTTGGTCTTTCTCCAGATGTCTACATTTATGTTCAACGTTAATCTACCTAACATTTGTGTTTACAAACCATAGTCATTGTTTTTTAACCGTAATATTTTAACAATATTTATATACTATTATTTTCTTTATTATCAAATACACAGTATCATATTATCACTTTTCTTTATATCTTTTATGTGTTTAATTTAAATACTTACTGTATTTGACATTTTAAATTTAGTTATAAATAATCAAATACTAACAATGTATTCAATGCATTAGAGAAAGAAAGCACATGAGTGAAACCAGATACCAAACACTATAGCTTAGCCACTGTCAATATTCTTTTTGCATAAATCAAGCTAAACATGCTAGGCAAGTTATATTTATAAATAAAAAAATGCACGAAGCAAGTGATTAGTGAGGAAAGCAATGCCAATGATTATTAGGTGGGAGATTTATTTACCTTCGGTACTTAAATAGTTTACACGATTTTTTTTTCTGGAACGATTGCTCCATAAACTGCCCCCAGGAAAATAGAAGGAATGAAAAAGAAATTCGGTACTGTTTTAGACGAAAATGGATTATATATAGGAGTTATATGCACGGACCAATGAGTGTGGGTAATAAGTGGAACAGCTATTTTTATATTGAGTACAACTTTATGACCTTTTGAAATGTACCATTTATTGGTGGGGTAAGAGTCAATAATATCGCCCAACCCTGGATGACATAAACACTATAGCTTAGCAACTGTTTTTATACGTTTTGCATAGAGTAAACTAAATCAGCAGGGTAAATTTTAAGCCCAGACCTTGCGATTCAAAATAATTCTTTAAAACAAATAAAACCCATGCACACCTTACTTAAGCATCAAAATTCACATAAATATTATGCTTTTCCCATAAAAAAATCATTACTAAGAAAGGTATTTAAGAGCTAACAAAACTAAAACATTCATAAACAAAAAATAGTTACAATTCTAGAACAATGAGTTGCGTGGCACACACTTCGGGTATAAACTGTACGGTTCTTTAAGGTATACATATATTTAGTGTAAAGACATATCGCGGGTATTACGACTCATATATAGGTTCTAGCTTCAGAAAGTGCGTGCTCAAGCGAAAAAATACACTAACATCAACTGATATTTAGACATAACAGCTTGTGGTTTACTAAATGGCAGTTTCCTTTTAAGCTGTATACACTTTCTTGAACAAATTATTTTTAAATTATTCTGATTTAATATTAAATGCCTACAAATATATGTTATATATTAAGACCATTACCAAATATGTCATTTTATAAGCTAAAAAAGCTACAATGAAAAAAGGCTTCAATACAAATACAACGAAAAGTAATCCTTTATTTTAGTGGAACAAGTATCTGCCAATTTATTGCTTTGTTAATGCAAGAAGAAAATAGTGGGAAGTCCTTTCAAAATAACATAAATTATTAGAAAATCAATGTCTAGGAATTTAAAAACAAACAAACATTGTTTTTATGTTAATATTCATGTGAAATGAAAATATACATTTGAAACCCATAAACCATATTTCCACCCTCCACTAAGCATACATATTCAAATAAATATTTTCTGGCTCCAATATTTGTCAATTCGTCTTAAACTAATTTCATGCTTAAACTATACAATGGAATTGGTGTTTTTCAGAGCATTTTCCTAGAACCAAAGTTATCATATGAAATGATATTTTAATTTTTTTTTATTCATGTGAAAAAATATTGAGCCTTGCCGATTAGATTTTTATAACTGTTAAGTACCTTTCATATTATATCGTAGTAAATTATATAGAGAAAAGCATGCGTTATTAAAGCAGACATACCAAAATTGATGGTTAATATTTAAATTCATCATACTTTCTATTTTCTCGACGCACATATCGTGAATTTTATAAGAAGTGGTTTGATTTATCACTACTCTAATTTCATGATGAATTCACATTCATTTTTAAGGGAAATTTGAGACCCAAAACCAAATAAAGTTATTTTTAAATTGTGCCTACCCCTGTTCTGGCAAAAAATACACTAACAGCAACTGATATTGTGACATAACAACTTGATTTTATTTGAGAAATATTATACGAGGATAAAGTTTTGTATACAGACTGATTTTTTAAAAACTATTATGTTTTAAAATCAAATGCCTACATAATATAATAATATGTTATATATTAAGCCCTAACTTATATGTCATTATATAAGTTAAAAAGGCTACAATGAAAAAAGGCTTGAATATAAATACAAAGAAAAATAATCCGTTATTTAAGTGAAACAAGTATCTGCCAATTTATTGCTTTGTTGCAATGCTAAAAAATATCCTATTCGTCTTGAACTAATTTCATACTTAGCTTATAAAATTGAGTAGGTGATTTTAAGAGCTTTTTCATAGAACCAAAGGAATCAAAGATATTGTTTTCATTTTTTGATTCATGGTAAAAGAAATTGAGCCTTGCCTATTAGAATTTTGTAACTGATAAGGACCTTTGTTATTCTGGTAAAGTATATAGACAAAAGCGTGCGTTATTAAAGCAGAAATACCAAAATTGATGGGTAATATTTAAATTCATCATACTTTCTATTTTCTAGACACACATATCGTGATTTTTATAAAGATAGAGTTTGATTTATCCCTACCCTAATTTCCTGATACGTTTACACTCATTATTAAGGGGAATGTGAAACTCAAATCCAAATAAAGTTATTTTCATTGTGCCTACCCGTATCATCGTACGGGCATTGCTCTCTTATATATATATTGCGCCTAAGCGCGTCTGTCTGTCAGTCAGTCAGTCTGTCTGTCAGTCTGTCAGTCAGTGTGAAGCCGCTATGCCCGATAACTCTTGATTTTTTTAAAAATTGAAAATATAGATAAAATCATAATGGTTTTGGTTTCGAGATTAACATACCATGTGGTGTTTTGCGCCATAATTAATATATGATGTGACGTCATTGTTTTAGCTTCTATTATAATAGATTGGGAAAATGAAACAATGTAAAAATAGCAATTGTTTATTTGATCTTATTGATTATTATTTTTTTATGTTGATAGCGCGAGTGTGTTCATGTGTGTGTGTGTGTGTGTGTGTCTGTGTGTGCGTGTGTGTGTGTGTGTGTGTGTGTGTGTGTGTGTGTGTATGTCTGTGTGTGCATGTGAGTGTGTGTTTGTATTAGTTGTGAAATAACGATTGATTTCATTGATTGCTAAAAGTGAAAATAAAAATTGAAAAGAACTTATCAGGTCTCTCTCAGAAGATATTGGTGTATGTATAGTTACAATATATACAAGATTGGGGCTAATTGGCGATACATGTATTTCTTACTTCTCTTTGGTAATGGCGACGTCAATAACTTTCAATAACATCATCCAAACCTGGGTGGAACTAGCGCTATCTTACCAACTGTTAACATGCTTATAACATAAATTAGGCCGAGCTTTTTTTTTAAATTGAAAGTCCTATCTTTGCGATATAACTGCGATATAACAGGAATATATGAAGAACTATTTAAACATTTACTATTAGTTTGTGTAGACCTAGGTATAATATCGGAACTAGCATCGCCAGAGTGTGTCATCTGTAGAAAAAATTATAACAATCACTATGACAAGCTGGAATAAATTTTTAAATAGAAAAATGCACACGGAACAGTGTTTGCTGCATGAAGCAAATGTATATAAATGCTTAGAGCAAAAATCCTTTAATTGTATTTATACAAGTATCTGCAAATTCGTCCTTCGTCACTGCATGGTGGAAAGATCACAGAAAGTCATTGAATATGACTGAAATAATTGTTGATGATCAATTTCTCATCATTTTATTTTAGGTAAGGTTTTATGTTATGTTTCATGTGAAAAGATAATGAGCCCTGCGCATTAGTTGGACGATCGTTTTCATGGATCGCCAAAATGGAAAATAAACATAAAAATACCTTGCATGCCCTTTTTAAGAAGAAATTACATTATATATAGTTATAATATGTACTTGGGTAAGATTTAGGCTAATTGGTGGCACATTTATTTTTATAGAAAGGGGAATCTTTGAGAAATTTTGAAGGGTATTTTTCTATAATAAAATCACCCAAATCTGGTTCGAACTAGTTTTATCTTAGCCACTGTACATAACTACGATAGGAAGAGAGGACGCCCCTGCTTGCGCTTCAAGGATGTCTGCAAGAAAGACATGAGTCTGGCGCAGATAGACCATAACACGTGGGAAACCATTGCTGAGGAGCGCACCTCCTGGCGGGCTAAAGTACGCGAGGGCATCCAAGTCGCGGAAGCTTCCCTTACAGTCAAGAGCGAGGAGAAAAGGGCCAGGAGAAAGGGGAAGGGGGGTAGAGGAGCAGGAGGAAACGCCATCATCCCATGAGGATGGACGGATGCCATAGATAGAGTACATAACTATAGAAATATATTTGAAAAAATTATTTAAGTGCAGACGAATTATCAAACTTACATTTTAATATAAGTCTTATACACCTACATATATAATTGGGCGGAACCAAATTTTAACTGGGCTTATAACAACATCAAAATTGCATAACATTAAATTTATAAGTAAAAAATGCACAAGGAACCGCTTTTTTGCATTTAACAAGTGATTTGTGATAAAAACAATGGCAAATATTTGTTAGGTGTAGATTTATTTACCTTAGGTGCTTACATAATACAAGACAGAGTTTAGGATCGATTGCTCTATAAACTGACATTTAGGAAAGCTTTTGTGAAAATTTTCAGTTATCCCCTGTATCTGATAGAGGATCAAGAATAGAAGCTCTGTAAGAGGTTTTATGAAAAAAATATGTCTCTGATCCTATTAAAAATTAAATCTATTTAGTTAATTTATATGAAGTCTATATAATTTTGAACGTTAAAAGTTGAATATCTCAAAACTACAGAAATGTGAAATAGCCGTTTCTTCCCTTTAACTCTTCATATGTTTCAATTTACGTCTTAATGGTGTTTTCTTTATTGTAATATATTATCGGTTTTAGCATCAGAAAAAATTATATTGCAAGCTGGTATGATTTTTTTTATAAATCAGTCAACTTTATGCAGTCAAATAACAACATTGAATTCCCTAAAATTAAAATTATAAATGGAAAATACATACAGAACGGTGATTGATACATGAAGCAAGTGATTGGTAAAGAAAACAATGAAAGGTTGTTAGGTTGGAGATTTATTTACCTTAGGTGCTTAAATAGTGTACGTAATTTTTTTTTCTGGAAAGATTGCTCCATAAACTGCCCCAAAGGAATATATGATGAACAAAAAAAATTTCGGTACTGTTAGAGACGAAAATTGATTTTATATAGGGGTTATATGCACGGGTGTAAGAGTGTAGCTAATAAATGAAACAGTTATTTTTATCTTGATGAGGGCAGGAGTCAATAATATCCTGGGTTGCATAAACACTATATCTTAGTAACTGTTATATACTTTTTGCATAATTAAACTAAACAAGCAGGGTAAATTTTAAGCCCAAAATCAGCGATTCAAAGTGTTTCTTTAAAACATATAAACCCATACATACCTTAATTTAGCATCAATATTCATTGAAATAATATATGGCGAATTAAAAAAATGTCCCATTCATTTGACTAAGGTCATGCTTAGCCTGGAAATAGAAAGAATGTTTTGGAGAGCTTTACCCAATGAACAATTAATCCTAAACACATGTATTTAAGAGCTAACGAATGAAGAAACATCCATTAAAAAAAATTAAACTGGGTAGATTTCTAGAACAATGCGGTTGCATGGCAAACGCTTCGGGTAAAAACTGTAATGTTCTTTTAGGGTGTAAATATATTATTTGTTTAGAAACATCACGGGTATTACGTTACATAAAGGATTTAACATCAGAAAGTGCGTGTCCTGCCTAAAAAAACACACTAACAAAAACTCATTTTGTGACAAGCTGCTTTGATTTTATTAGATCAATATTATACAATAGGAATAAAGACTGATTTCAAAGGCAGATCATGCGGTTAACTAAATGGAAGTTGTCTTTTAAACTGTATACACTTTCTTTAAAAAAAATTGTTGTTAACCATTCTGATTTAAAATCAAATCCCAACATAGTAAATGTTTTATATTATGAACTTAAAAATAAATCATTGTATGAGCAGAAAAAAGCTGCAGTGAAAAAAAAAGGCTTAGATACAAAGAAAAATAATCCGTTTATTTAAGTGGAACAAGTATCAGCCAAATAAGTGCTTTTTACTATTACAAATAAAGAGCGGGTAAGCCATTATAAATGACATAAATAAATTTTATTAGAAGTTCAATCTCTCCGCATTTTTTAAAAAAGCAACACTGTTTATATTCTTATTCATGTGAAAATAAAATGTGTCTTTTAAACAAATAAACCTTTTTTTCCACCCTCCCCAGGCCTCAATATTCACGTAAATATTATCTGGCTCAAACAATATCCTATTCATCTTAAACTAATTTCATGCTTAGACTATAAAATGCTATGGATGTTTTTGGAGAGCTTTTTCCTAGATCCAAAGGAATCATATGGAAATATATTGTTTGATTTTATGAGTCATGTGAAAAGAAATTCAGCCTTGCCTATAAGAATTTTGTAACTGTTAAGGAATTTTGTTTTTCTGGTAGAGTATATAGAGAAAAGCATGCGTTATTAAAGCAGAAATACCAAAATTGATGGGTATTATTTAAATTCATCATTTTCTCGACACACATATCGTGATTTTTATAAAGAAGGGGTTTGATTTATCATTACCATAATTTCATGATGCATTTACACTCGATTTTAAGGGTAATTAAGAGACCCAAAACCAAATAAAGTTATTTTTTCATTGTGCTAACCCCGTAGCATATAACGGGCATTTCGCTCGTATGATCTATTTTAATATCTGACGTGCAATGTATCTCTATTTTCAATGCACGCCACACTAAAAAGCACCGCTATAAACTTACTTAATATAAGATTGTAATTGAGACAACTTAAGCGGCAGTATTAATGAGTATAACCTAATATTATTTTTCTTTAGCTTCGTTTTAATTGCAATCTAGAAATCCTAGCGAATAGTATTACTTATTTGTAAGGCCTATACTTTGTATTGCATGATATTAATATCCTGTATAGAATTTTTTTATTTCAAGTAAAAATATATTTTTAGTAACCTACTTTCCTAAAATTAAAACAACTATAAATATAATGCATTTACCATCATTTATTACTTTGCCTAATTGATAAAAAGCTATGCTCATATCTATCTGCGAGAGCTTTGATTATCTAAGTGGCAAGTCACTTGTCTTCGATCCCTTTAATTAGGGATAACAATTTCAATGAATTTCTAGCTTTCTTCTACCACCATTATAGACGGAGCTTGATTGAAACAATTTCTTGTGGCTAGTTCATTTTGTTCCTTTATGGCCTAGCATAGTTGTGGGCGCTGCAGCAATCCATGGGGTGCGGTTACGCAGCTTTAAAAAAGTGGGGTGGGGGTGCGGGGAATAAATTTAAAGAGGTGGTGAAAACATCAAATAAAGAAGAAAGTATTTTAGAAAATTAGATTTATTTATTCGCGAAGCTATAAAGGGTTCCAAGCTAATGAACGTTGACTAAAATTTATGGTGATAAAAAAGAAAAAAGGATTTATCCTCTTTTCCAAATCTAAAAGATAAAAAAAATTAACAACTGACTTTGACAAAAATCTTTTCAACCTCAACACACAAGATGGCTATGGAATGCTGGCTTCATATGAAATTGTGTTAATGATTGTTAAATCGGAAAAAAACCTCATACTATTGGTGGGAACTAATTATACCGGCAGTAAGTGAAGTAATACGTACTGAGCTACACAAGCTAGCATCTGATAATATCAAGAAAATGGGGTTGAGAAAAATAGCACTGCAAAGAAGAGTTAATGAAATTGCTAATGATGTTGTAGGTTCATTGTGCAGCTATTTAATAACATCTCATTTTATATTTATGAGTAATCATGAGTATCATTTCATGAGTAATCTTTGACAGAAAATTTGACAATACTTTTAGCATACGAAAAGGGTTAAGAAAGGAAAAACAAACTAATTTCAAAAGAATAATTAATTTTCCACTTAATACAAACTGAATACTAAAAGAGAATCAATATTTCATTCATTTGATGAGTTGTTTTTTTTTGTATATAAAGAAAAGCTTCTAAGTAATACCGTATCATTAGTCACAGAAGATGCTCCAGCGATGGTAAGGCGCTACAAGTGTTTTCTTAAATATTAAAAAAAAATAAGGTGCCGAATGCCTTCACAGTACACTGTATCATCCATCGTCAACATCTAGTTGCCACACATTTAAGTGCATACCTACATACATCATTAAAATATTTAATTAAAATCTATCTACTTAATAAAAAATAAAATCATTGACTGACATATTATTTACACAGTTTTTTATTGTAGAGGATAAAGAATTTAATCTTATGCAGCTTCATACAGAAGTTCGACTGTTGTCAAGAGTGTCTGTTTAGAAATGTTTTATAATTTGTTTAACTCAGTTTTCGATTTTTGAGGGTTATAAAAGATTCATAAAGATCTAATTAAATGCAATCGAAAACTAACCTATCTTACCTGACGGAAAAGTCAAAAAATGTAATTAAATTTATTCTCAGCTTTAGGTTGATGAATTGAATTTAAAAGAAAAAAAAATAATTTCTGCTTGTGTGATGAAAATAGCAAGAGAGGTTGTTGTTTTTTAAACAGTATTTGAGGGTTCTATTAGAATATCTTTGTACAGTAATTTCCAAGTTAGAATCAATAGCCTTTTAAAAGTATTGCTTCTTTGTTCTTCCATCTAGTGCTGTTATGTTTAATGATTTATTTTAAACGATGATGCCACTCTGGACAATTTTGTATATTCTCCAGTAATAGATCTGGCAGATCTTTGTTGAATTTTGTGTATAGTTTATGATATGTCTCTAATTAATACTGATCGGGGTTGCTATGACATGCATGTCTGTCAAATAGCTTTTGACATGTTGTTTTGACATAATTCTGTCCCCTGTTTGTCCAACATTTTAAAGAGTAATTATTCCTGTCTATGCTGTGTATAATTGAGAGAATAATCTCTCAACGCAGACAGAAGACAATGTTAGAGCTGTTTATTG
Organism: Ampullaceana balthica; assembly: GCA_944989445.1. Lineage (NCBI taxonomy): Eukaryota > Metazoa > Mollusca > Gastropoda > Lymnaeidae > Ampullaceana > Ampullaceana balthica. The sequence continues at coordinate 13,340 of CALYLW010000609.1, read as the reverse complement.
TGTCAAAAGTCAAATAAAATTGAATATTTCGAGTCCACTGGAGCTCTTTTATCTTGTACCAGAATTTTTCCAGACAGATGACACCGTACGAGCGCCACCTTACGAATTCAGTGGCCTAGGATCAAATTCTGCCCTTAAATAGTATGTCATATATTTGTTAAATGGGAAGAATTATACTTAAATTTAATATATAAGTTTAGAAATAGTTATGTTAAAAAAGCATATTAGCAGTTGCAAAGTTACAATGTTCCCTCTAATCTTCGTTTGGTCCGTGTGCAAAGAAACAAAAACATGTCAAAGTTGCATTTTTCTGCATTATTTTACATTAGCTGCGCGTGATTTCTAAATGTTGCGGGGGTTCAGTCAAAAAAAAGGCACGAATGGGGAGTAACGCAATTTAATGGGAACATTGGTAACCTAGAGTAAGTTGCCCCTATTTTTGTAAATAATTGTTGCCACTTAGCATCAATCACATCACAGTGTATATTATAACTAAACCTAATCCAATTTCTTGTTAGAAAAACACGTTAAGTTCTTTGCCACATCTTTGAAAGCAATTGTCCCAAAAGAATCGCATTTACTATTGAAGAACCCAGGTAGCATTACACTATTTCAATTATTTTTTAGACATTATCTAAAACTAAAAGAAATAAAAGTAGCAAAGAGTTTTGAAAGGTAATTAATTGGTCTTTCCATTTACGTGTAAATTTTCTTTCATTTCCTTACTTTATGCATCTATAGAATTGTCTATGTTCTTTCTTTTTTAAAAATAATACTTCATATCTGTAAATTCAATCCACACACACACACACTTCATCTCGGGCACACACACACACACACACACTTACACACACGCGCACACTGGAGCTCCGGCACACAAAGCGGGATATAAACTTTAAAATAAAAAAAACAATTAATTAATCACATCAAATAGATCACGGATCATTTTACATTGTTCCCTTTTCGCAAATTAATTTAAGCTCAATCAATGACAACAAGCTTTAATATTTTACGGCGAGTATTAGGCTCCGTTAATCTCGACACTAAAATGCTCATTATTGTAAGTCTTAATTTTCAAAATTTGTATCACGAGCTATCCCGCACCTGACGGACGCGTCTAGGTGAATTACATAATAGACAACTGTTTATCTTTTTCTGCCAGTACCGCACTAAAAAGCACCAGTACTGTTAAGTTTAATATTACGTTTCACGACACACAAATTAGGGGGTGGGAATTAATGAACAAACACATGAAGATCACCCTCTGCCATATCCTATGTATGTAACCTTACGAGTCTGTCAGATATAAAATTATAGAGGTGTATTATTTTAATTTTATATTCTATGTAATCTAATATCATAATTATAAGAATATTTAATTCAAAGAAAAATATATTTTTAAAATCATTTGTTTTAGAGTAATGACACTGTGAAATTAATAAAACTACTGTCAATGTATATTCACTTGTAGTAATTAGTGTGCAATGCCCCGCAGGATTCGGAAGTGTGCTATTTATTTAAGTGCCATGCCACTTACATTCGCTCCCTTTTATTAGGGATACCAGATTAAAGTAGATCATGACACTAGCTCATTTGTTATCCCATTTTAAATGTTTAATTAGATTTAGTAATTAGCGATAACAAATAAAATCAATTTAATTAACCTCGCCTTAGTTACACACTTGACTAAATACTGAACGATAAGGAGATTGTTAATAAGGAGATTGGGGTCTGTAGACATTTTATAACAACTGTGTTAATAACAAGGCGATTGGGGCATGTAGATATTTTATAACAACTGTGTTAATAACAAGGATATTGGGGCCTGTAGACATTTTATAATAACTGTGTTAATAACAAGGAGATTGGGGTCTGAAGACATTTTATAACAACTGTGTTAATAACAAGGATATTGGGGTCTGTAGACATTTTATAATAACTGTGTTAATAACAAGGAGATATGGGTCTGTAGACATTTTATAATAACTGTGTTAATAACAAGGAGATTAGGGTCTGAAGACATTTTATAACAACTGTGTTAATAACAAGGAGATTGGGGCCTGTAGAATGTTATAACAACTGTGTTAATAACAAGGAGATTAGGGTCTGTAGACATTTTATAATAACTGTGTTAATAACAAGGAGATTGGGGTCTGAAGACATTTTATAACAACTGTGTTAATAACAAGGAGATATGGGTCTGTAGACATTTTATAATAACTGTGTTAATAACAAGGAGATTAGGGTCTGAAGACATTTTATAACAACTGTGTTAATAACAAGGAGATTGGGGCCTGTAGAATGTTATAACCTCTGTGTTAATAACAAGACATTGGAGCCTGTAGCCAGTACTTATATAAATCTTATTTGCAAACTACCAGTTCCTCTATCAAAATAGTAATTCATCTTAACTAGATACATCCAGTTCTTACAACACTCTATTTGGTAATCTGAACAGCCAGTACTTACAGCAATCTTGTTAGTAATATAAACTTACTAGTGTACACCCGTCAAAAATGACGGAAGTTTTCAGCTGAAATATTTTTATTTTATAAAAAATGCACTTTTTTTAGGGCGCCTACCTTTTTCAAAAGCCCAACTAACTTGTCCTTTTTAAAATATGAGCTAAATCGATGACGTCATATAATATTTTTTTACAGCGCATCTTTAATTTGCACACCTTTTGGTGCATTTTGTGCAGTAATTTGGTTTTCCCTGCTTTCTAAAATTAGTAGCGCCAGGACAGACTGACTTGCGTGACAATTGCAAATTATATAGTTTTATGCCATTATGACCGCTATAGAGGTTGATAAATCCTATAATGCCAAACTTTACTTTACACTATAGGGACACGATTGCCTTGTCTGTGTTCACATTGAGGCCCGTCTGTGTTCACATTGAGGCCCGTCTGTGTTCACATTGAGGCCCGTCTGTGTTCACATTGAGGCCCGTCTGTGTTCACATTGAGGCTCGTCTGTGTTCACATTGAGGCTCGTCTGTGTTCACATTGAGGCTAGTCTATGTTTACAATGACGCTCGTCTGTGTTCTTATTGCCGCTCGTCTGTGTCCACATTGCCGCTTGTCTGTGTTCACATTGAGGCTCGTCTGTGTTCACATTCAGGCTCGTCTGTGTTTACATTTCGGCTCACGATCTATTTATTAAATTTAAGTTATTCGTTTTAAAATATAAAATATATAAAATGTAATAAACTTTTAAAAAAAATACAATCCAGACAAACCAAATGTTGACAAAACTGTAGGCTTGTGTGTAATGGGTAAAACTCTTGATGTGTTCAAGTCTGGAATGTGTCAGCAGCAGACACTCTTTCTGCTTTAAGCAAAGAAGGTTTCACTTAAACTGAGACAAGTTCTGTAATCACTTGGAATATTTCCCATGCTAAAAGACATTATTATGACAGAACTTCTCATCACAACTATTATATACCAAACAGATTTAGAGTAACTTTCTACTTCAAAGAATTCTCAGCAGAATATTGATAATTGATGTCAACCACATGAGTCTATATACAATGTGTTTCTATTCATAAATTTTACATATTTAAATATTTGTTTATTGTGTAAATGTCACGCATATTCTTCTTCAAAAGAGGGTCAGGGTTAAAGCATTGAATCAATTTAAATCATTAAATTCGAATTAATTTTTTTTTCCATAAAATATAAAATTCAGATAAAGAATTTTTCTTTGCGCTCATGTCTGAACGACGACACGCAGCTAGAATCACCCCGCAGAAAATTTCGTTAACGATTATATAATATAGGTGTAGAATTGTGCACACACGAATGGATGTTGTGCTTCTTTGCACACGAGCCTGTGATTTTGCACACAAACCAACGTGACCTTAGAGAGAACGTAGGTTGTGACCCATACTGCTTAAATGGCATCTCAGTTACTACAGGTCTGGCTACAGGTTATGTTAGTAGATAGTACTACATCATGAAACACGCTATTTATGTATTAGAGCAGACATGTTGCAATCTAGTTTAGGCTATCACACTTATTTCACGATATTTCATTATTAGAAAATAATATTTTATGAAACAAACCGATAGATGGTTCCTAAATTCTTTTAGAATCGATAACAATGAGTCCATACAGACGATCATTACCTTTTAAAATATCTCAGATATGGAGGACCTTCAAGGTTGTTAATACAGGGCCGCCATTGTTTCGTCTTGTATTGGTGTCTGTGTACATTCCAAAACTGACATAGAACAAAACATTGTTGGCACAGCGATAGTTGGCCCATGAGGGACGGTGTGATAGTTGGCCCCTGAGGGAAGGTGTGATAGTTGGCCCCTGAGGGAAGGTGTGATAGTTGGCCCCTGAGGGATGGTGTGATAGTTGGCCCCTGAGGGACGGTGTGATAGTTAGCCCCTGATGGACGGTGTGATAGTTGGCCCCTGAGGGATGGTGTGATAGTTGGCCCCTGAGGGATGGTGTGATAGTTGGCCCCTGAGGGATGGTGTGATAGTTGGCCCCTGAGGGACGGTGTGATAGTTGGCCCCTGATGGACGGTGTGATAGTTGGCCCCTGAGGGATGGTGTGATAGTTGGCCCCTGAGTGATGGTGTGATAGTTGGCCCCTGAGGGATGGTGTGATAGTTGGCCCCTGAGGGACGGTGTGATAGTTGGCCCCTGAGGGACGGTGTGATAGTTGGCCCCTGATGAACGGTGTGATAGTTGGCCCCTGAGGGATGGTGTGATAGTTGGCCCCTGAGGGATGGTGTGATAGTTGGCCCTGAGGGATGGTGTGATAGTTGGCCCCTGAGGGACGGTGTGATAGTTGGCCCCTGAGGGACGGTGTGATAGTTGGCCCCTGAGGGACGGTGTGATAGTTGGCCCCTGAGGGACGGTGTGATAGTTGGCCCCTGAGGGAAGGTGTGATAGTTGGCCCTTTAGGAACGGTGTGAAAGTTGGCCCCTGAGGAACGGTATGATAGTTGGCCCCTAAGGGATGATGTGATGGCCCCTGATGGACGGTGTGATAGTTGGCCCCTGATAGACGGTGTGATAGTTGGCCCCTGAGGGATGGTATGATAGTTGGCCCCTGATGGACGGTGAGATAGTTGGCCTCTGATGGACGGTGTGATAGTTGGCCCCTGAGGGATGGTATGATAGTTGGCCCCTGATGGACGGTGTGATAGTTGGCCCTTGAGGGACAGTGTGATAGTTGGCCCCTGAGGGACGGTGTGATAGTTGGCCCTTGAGGGACGGTGTGATAGTTGGCCCCTGAGGGACGATGTGATAGTTGGCCCCTGAGGGGCGGTGTGATAGTTGGACCCTGAGTGACGGCGTGATAGTTGGCCCCTGAGGGACGGTGTGATAGATGACCCCTGAAACTATCCACTGCACATAAAAGCGTGGGGCATCACAAATCATTTCTCTTTGCAACTATTCTTTTGCATATCCATACATATTTCTAATTATTATGATAGTTGCATGTATATGATCAAAGTTGTGAAACTTTTAATATTGATTAATATTCATACAAATTTGTATTTATGCTTTGCAGCCTTGTAAATGACAGAGAGTTGTGATGAGCGTCCCACGCTATTATGTGCAGTCGATAGGTTCACGGATTTTACCTGCAATTAATAAAAAAAATGTTTTTATATTTTTGGTGCACTTTCTATATGTAAATAAAAGCGTGTCCTTTTACAATGTTTTTTTAAATTATTTTATTCAAAGATTTAAAACATTTATGCAGCATTATTGTGTACTGATGCTCTCTGTACAAGACTTAATTCTAATAAATCTACCACATGTTTTGAATCTGAACTTGTCTCATGGGTTAAGGTTCTCAAAATCGTCATCTCATCACATCACTATATATGGCTTCTTGTCTATCATAGATGATTTTTTGCAATTAACTCATTCTTCATATTTCATCCTTGCATACGCCTTCGTATCAAATACCTGAATTTCTTGTTAACAAATTCAATCATTTTTATCCCGTTAGGGCTCTTCGTGATTAAGGCATGAATCTAAGAGACAACAATCCTGCATGTGAACTTCTAAAACACTACACAGCTGATAATAATAGATGCTCACTGCGTCTATACAATAAGATGGTCTCATCTGACGGATCAAGAACAATATAAGGTCTCTCTGCCAAGAGGGGGAGAGTTGTAGTGGACATGGCAAATAACGCAGGTGGTGGGTTGGCTCTTCTTACAGGCGCGGTACGGATCACTGATCGATGAAGTGATGTATATCAATATACGATAGAAAGAACGTAACCGGGTCGGTGGGGGGGGTGGGGGGTTGTCTTGAATAGAGGTTAGTTATTGCTGGGGGGTAGGGTTGGTGGTTTATTTGTACACAAGATCTGTGAGGTTGAGGAGACCTCATGGTTACGGTTGGTCCATATATATTCTGGAGAAATCTAGTGTACGTGGGTCTAAAGACTTTATGATTATGATATGTAGAATATGTTGTATAGTTGTTTGTGTTTAGAATAGTATGATTGTGTTTGGGTAGGGAGTGGTTGTTTGGTGGTGGGGGGTGGGGGGGGGGTGGGGAGGGGTGAGTGAGTGGGTAGTGGGATAGTGATTTTTTATGTTTGTTGGGATGGGTTTGGGGGGTAGGAGTAATGTAGAGTTGAGGGATATAGTTATTTGGGGGTGGTAGAGGAAAGATTGTTGTTTGGATATACTATATAATTTGTGTTTGAGTGTGAGTGCGGGGGGGGTGGGGGGAGGGTATGTGGTTGTATTATATAAATAGGGTGACACTGTAATGGTTTGTGTTTACATGAGTTGGATGGGGGGATATGTATGAAAGGGGTTTGGGGGGGAGGGGGTGGGTGTGATTTGAATCTGGTGTTTTATTTGTTTTTGGGGGGGGGGGGGTTGGTTATGTATAAGGTGGTTTTATAGATGTGGATGGTTGTGGTATGTTGTATTGTTTGATGTGTTGAATGTGGGGTTGGTTTATAATGTGAGAGTTCTTGTAAGGGGAGGTTGGTATTGTGGGAGGTGTGTGTTTGAGGGTATGGGGGTTATGTTTGGGTAGGAGTTGATATGATTGTTGTAGGGGTAGTATGTTATTGTGTGTTTATGGGTTGTATTGGATTTTTATGGATGGTGTATAGGAAGATGGTGGAGGATTGTTGTGGGGTAGGGTATTATGGGGGGGTTTTTGTAGGGTTGTAGGTGGGGGGGAAAGTATTTGTAATGTTGGATTTATTGTTTATTTGGTTTGGGGGGTTGGTTTGTGGGGAAAGGGGGGAGGGTAGGGTTTTTTTTTGGAAGTTGTTATGGGTGTGTGGTTTTTTTATGGGGTGTAATTGTTAGTGGGTGTTTGGTTATGATTGGGATGTAATAAAGCAAAGTTTTCATTTATCAATTACTGCTGATTTCATTGTCAATTTACGACTATTCTATAAACACTAACACGCACACATATACAGATTTAAGTAATGTACACAATCTAAAGTAGACTGCATATACAACAATAATATATAAGTTTTAAATAGAACCTTGATACAATTATAAAGTAGACTTGTATCTATAAAAGGTTACCTAAAATAACCAGCTATACGCTCATCAAAAGAAATTTAAAATAATTCAAAGATCAATAAGTATTTAATTGAGTTTACAAAACGAACGTATTCCTTAAAGTGTATTGTTAGTTTCAAAAATGTATTTCCTAGCTGAAGTTGCATTAAAACATGCTAATGTTACTTGCTCGCAAGCCGTATGCGTCTCCTCTGTGTTCACATTGCGGCTCGCGTACATTTTATAAAATATATTTGACAAGGATTGCTGGAGGATTTCCAAGTCCGGTCTAATGAATACTAGTGCTTCAATGCTGCTATCTTCTTTACATTTTTAAATGACTCTCAGTTACTACAGGTCTAAGCACACGTTGTGAAGTAAGTGATCAACTTTACGTCTACGTTAAGATAGTTTCTCTTTTCCTTTCAGGGAGGATCGGCAAAATCCAGGTAACAGTACGGACAGACGTCAGGTAACAGGTACGGGCAGAATCCAGTTAACAGGTACGGCAGAATCCAGGTGACAGTAACGGGCAGAATCCAGGGAACAGGTACGTGCATAATCCAGGTAACAGGTACGTCAGAATCCAGGTAACAGGTACGTGCAGAAGCCAGGTAATGGTACGGGAAGAATCCAGGTAACAGGTACAGTCAGAATCCAGGTGACAGGTACGTGCAGAATCCAGGTAACAGGTACGTGGATAATCCAGGTAACAGGTACGTCAGAATCCAGGAAACAGGTACGTGCAGAAGCTATGTAATGGTACGGGAAGAATCCAGGTAACAGTTACAGGCAGAATCCAGGTGACAGGTACGTGCATAATCCAGGTAACAGGTACGTGCATAATCCAGGTAACAGGTACGTCAGAATCCAGGTAACAGGTACGTGCAGAAGCCATGTAATGGTACGGAAAGAATCCAGGTAACAGGTACAGGCAGAATCCAGGTGACAGTTACGGGCAGAATCCAGGAAACAGGTACGTGCATAATCCAGGTAACAGGTACGTCAGAATCCAGGTAACAGGTACGTGCAGAAGCCAGATAATGGTACGGGAAGAATCCAGGTAACAGGTACAGGCAGAATCCAGGTGACAGGTACGTGCAGAATCCAGGTAACAGTTACGTGCAGAATCCAGGTAACAGAAACCGACAGTATCCAGGTAACAGGTACGGGAAAGTCTACTGGACGAACAGTCATCAATCATGTTTGTTTGTTTTTTTCTTAAAGCCTCAAATCACCATGATTGTCTACATAATTAACTGTTTAAGCTACTTTAAACTGTATTGTTTATTGTCTCTAACAATGTTTAAAGGGAGGCGTTATACGGAGATATCTCCGAATAACGCCAGGCGTTATACGGAGATTTCTCCCAATGACTCCCGGCGTTATATGGAGATTTTAAAAAATAAAAAAATTAAAAAAAATTCCGTTCTAATTTAAATATATATTAATTATATGTACGTATCTTAGCTTAAAATTTATTTCAAAAAGATTTATGATTTTAAAATTAATTTTGTAAAAGCAAAGAGAATTGTGCGCTCGATAAATCGTATTTTCGGTTGCTATATTTGTTGTTTTTTCTATTTTAATTTTAAAAATTAGACAACTAAACCTAACCCAGACCCTAAAACTACAAACTTAAAAAAATTTGACTCAAACGAAAATCTTTTTCTATTTTAAATTAAAAAATAGACCACTAAACCTAACCCAGACCCTAAAACTGAAACTACAACCTTAAAAAAAAACAGACCTTATCGAAACTCGAACCTCCACTTAACAGTTCATGAATCTAATGTCCTAACCATGAGACCACAGAAGCTCATAAATCGTATACATTTTTAAAAATCTTATATCAAATTAGCAAGAAGTCACATGACCAGCCAAAAAAATTTGCGTATGACGCTAAGAATCATGGGAAATATCTGTCTATAACGCCCAGCGTTATACGGAGATATCTCCGAATAATCACTTCGATGTTTAAATGTAGCATCAAAAATAGTTTTGGTAAAATTAAATGTCATGCATTTGCCAATCAAAAACCTGCAAAATTACTTAGAAATTTCTTGCTCAGTACTGACTCGGTTTCAATCCTATCTATTCTACAGATCACAGGTGGTGTCAGTGGGTGGCTGTCTCTCTCACAGTACTGGCTTGATTTCAATCCTACCGATTCTACAGATCACAGTAGGTGTCAGTGGATGGCTGTCTCTCTTAGAACTGGCTTGGTTTCAATCCTACATATTGTACAGATCACACGTGGTGTCAGTGGGTTACCGTATCTCTCACAGAGCTGATTTTGTTTTTGTGTGCCTCAGGGCTCCGTTTCAAGTCCAGTACTTTTTGTACTGTACACAAGGCCACTACTTATACTACTCGAAACACATTCAGTTAAAAGCCAATCATTTGCAGATGTTACGCAGCTATACACCAACACTGATCCCTCTGATATTGACTCCACTGTCCAATTGATGCAGGAGTGCATTGGTGAGGTAAAGTCTTGGATGACTTTCAGCAAGCTCAAGCTGACTGATGACAAGACTGAAGCACTCATCTTTTGAAATAATAAATCACGCAATACTTTGTATCTTCCGAATTCTATTCAGGTAGCTAGTTCTAATATACTGTTCACAAAATCAAATTGGAATCTTGGCTACATTATTTCTTACAACATGTCTACCAACAACTTCACCAATCACATCTGTCGCTCTGCCTACACCGCCATCCGTCAGATAAGCTCAATCTATCACTACCTAACAGTGCAACGAAAAATCTAATCAGTGCTCTTGTTCTCACTCGAATCGATTATTGTAAATCTCTTCTTTTAGGTGCGCCAAAAAATACATTGAAAAATGATAGAATGTCAATATTACTCCCCTACTTTACTCACTTAGTTTGCTTCCTATACAAGCACGAATTGATTACAAATTATCATTCTTTGTCGAAACTCGTCTTGTGACGCATGCACTTCCTATCTTACTGTACTTCTCTCTGTATACTCAGCCACTCGTTAGCTATGCTCTTCTGCAAACACACGTATTCTCTCTTTTCCTAAGACAATAAACATTTGGAGAAAATTCTTACTCCTCTTTTGCGGGCAATCAGTGGAATTCTCTACAATTACACATCCACAGTATTCCAACTATTAAGGGCCTTCAAGACTACAGGCTAAACAATGGAATTCTCTACCATTACACATCTCAGTATTCCAACTATTAAGGCCTTCAAGACTACAGGCTAAACAATGGAATTCTCTACCATTACACATTCGCAGTATTCCAACTATAAGGCCTTACAGATTACAGTAAACACATCTGTTCAAACTTTACGTCCAAAATTAATAAACAACATTTCTACTGATGATAAACGTAGCTTAAGTGTAAAGTACGGTCATGTATGTGATTGTTAGGACGTGAATGTTTATTAAATGCATTGATACTTATATGTATGTTATTTGTATGTGAATCTCTGTGAGCACAGTTTCTTACTGATGCACAGCGCTATATAAATTATCAATTTATTATTATTATAATTATCTAATTGGTCCTTCACTTCAACTCTTCTCCTTTAAATAGGAATACAAAATCAATGAAACATTTTTCTTCTTATAAACTGTTTACCTTTTGTTCAAATAAGAACAAAATAGTTTAAGCCAAAGATGTTGCTGTTAATTTCATCATGTGCACACCATTCCAAGATTATAGTACAAAATATGTCATGGTATGCAAGATTTAAAAAAAAATAACACAAATATTCATTCATTCCTGTGATTGTAAATGTACAAACTAAATCAGATGTTGTTGTTGTTTTGGACTGGAAATAAACTCTCAAAGAAAACGTTTCTATTGTAATCATTATAGCTCGTGAAAACAGGACTATAATGTAGTGCTACTGAGATATTGACAAACATACTAATATGGGGGATATGATGTTTGAAAGAAGTGCTTTTAAATATTCGTGTTGTAAAATGTTCCCTTTAAGCTGCGCGGCCCCGCACCTATCTGACCGACGCTGCGGAGGAGTTTAGAATCGCGGCGAAGCAAATTTAGTAAAATATTGCACAAACAATGGATGCTTCGCAACTTTTCAAACTAGTTTTTAACGCAATTTCCGTTGGGAAAACCGTTTATACATTTGAAATGTCTTTGCACATGTTAGCTTGCACATGCAACTCCTCCTGAACCATACCAGATAGAGGGTTTTGGTCTTTGCAAAAATGCTAAGGAGGTCCCAAGGATGTGCAAAGGCCCAAAAAAAATACCGAAAAGGTTTACTGGATTTCCTGGAAAATAAAAAAAAACATGAAAAAATATCAGTATTTTGTCAATTTCTCGCTAACCATAACAGCTATATGGTTGAAACAAACGCCAAAAAATAGCTAATAATATTTAGAACAATGTCGGAGAAGGAATCTTTCAATCATCTCTTTTCGTTCGATTCCCTTAATTTTAGCAGCAATTTGTAGATAGCAATTGTTTTGTTTACTTTTAGAATTATAACTACAAATGACTTTTAATGTAATCTAGAATGATTTCCCTTGAATAAAAAAGTCTGAAATTCTTTGTTGGAAATTGCCTTTAAATACTAATTCCAGTTATTATTACTTGTGTTCCGATGAATGTATAATTTGTATAAACGTTCTATTATTTAAAAACTAGATGTTGTAGGGCGTCCCACTTTTTGGGGGGTCAAAAGCCCAAGTAATTAATATAATAGTATTTTACTGTGAGAATCTTTAATTTAAAGTTATCTTGCATACCTCCCATTAAAATATCATCTCAAACAATGACGTCATAATCACAGCGTTAGGGAGCCAATGTTCCAGACAGTCACTTGGACTATTATATTATTTATATTCTTAAAAAGAGAAGATTAGGATAAAGCAAAGAAATGCTTGCAATTCATTTAACAATGTATCCCAATTATAGGGATCGAAGTAAAGTGGCATGCCACTTTGATAAAATTAAAATTGCATCAGTAGAGTTACGTACACCAATGATAAAACAGACTAAATTACTCAATAGTTATTTATTAAATTGCATAGTGTTAATATTATTTTTAAAATAAACACGATTTTTGAGATGAATCCTTTTTTCTAACTTAATATTACAATGCAAATGTTTTAACGTACATTCAATGAAACATTTCTAAAACACAAAATATATATATTATGTATCTTATTTTTTAAAAATACATTGTTATGGGTTTTTCAAATATTAATTAAGAATTTTCAAATTTATTTCCTTTTTTTTCAGTTTTGTAACACTAACTCAGGATAAATACATCAGCACCGGTGCTTTGTAGTGCGTCATTTACGGGAAACACAATATAAATGCATGTCGAAGATAGTTAAATTAATTCGTAAACACAATAATATGCCTAGTTCTCCAATTTTATAGCTAAAGGATATTTTATTGCCTGTGTGTATTTGTATATAGTTATTTGAAAACGCTAAATTGTTAGTATATTTCATGTTGAACATTTCACGGATGTATTATCTAAGAAATTTCACAAAGTAACTGTTAAAAAGCAACACTAACAAGAGTTGGAAGCTTACGTAGACTGCGTAATTAAAAGACACACTAGAGTTTTACACGAGTTTTTTTATGATAGTTTGGTAAATACAAACAGTCTCATGTCATTGAAATGATTTTTTTCTTACATAAATCATAACATAAATACCCAATTATTCCTCAATCTTAAATATTAGTCCACTAGTAAGACTTTTAAGAAAGTTCTTAAATTTATCTAAGGCGCCTTGAACAAAGTTTCGTGTCATTTCTTTACAGCACTCACACTGACAGAAGCCATAACTACATATCA
>CALYLW010000608.1:0-359619 GCA_944989445.1 Ampullaceana balthica | reverse complement strand
TAACAGTTTTAATAACTCTGCTCTTCAGAATATGTATCGCCTATGTTTTGGGCAATGTGCCCAAGAGGTTGGTTTGAAGGGAGCGGACAATGGATGACACTTTATGGCCAGAGGGGCCGGAAGGCAAATAAATACGAGCGGAACAGTTTAGAGCGCGCGCAGCGATTGGCCCCAGGAGCATGTGGTAAACCATTGTAGGTTGACTTGGACGGAACATATAGACATGGGCGCGTGGCAATAAATGCTTTTAAAAATAAAATTACAAAATACACAACTCAAGATTGTGCAATGAAGCAAGTAGAATTTGAGCAGTTATTGTGAGATACGGATACACAGTAAACGAGTGTCGGCTGAATGCCCATTCATCAGTACAGACATAAAATACGATTCTTACAATACTTACTTCTACTTACTTGACTATTATCGCCTGTTCTGACCCCGATCTAGGGGCGATAGGCCGGTCTGACAAGAGACTTTCCACTCATCCCCGTACTGTGCATTCCCTCTAGCCAATTGCTTCCAGGGGGTATCCATATATGTGGCAATGTCAGTCCTCTAGCTCGACGTGGCTCTCATGTATTTATTTTGCCTTCCTCTCTTCTCGTGTCCCCTGTGGGTTTCCCTGTTAGCGCCTATTGTCCTAGTGGATGCTGTCACCATGGGTATATATCTTGGAGCGTATGTCCTAATCACATTCTCCACCTCTTTTTTATGATGTCTATTCATCAATAGGTCACCTGGTTGTGTCCGTGCTAGTAACGTACTTTGTTATATTATAGTATCGCGGGCCATGATCGTTGATTTTGCAGGTGATCTTCGACGGCGATAGTGTTTAGAGAATGTCTGCACTTTTGTCTGCAGAAGGCTCGGCTGTTAGTTTTGCCAAGTTCTGCACCATATAGGAGAGACTGTTTTGACAGTGTGTGTATTAGAAGATTTTGACTTGGTGTCTGCAGTGTTCAGCTCCTTCGAGTGTGTGTCGAGTTCCCATTTGATTTTCTTAATAATACAATGCTGATGCTAGCTTTTCCAGTCTAGTCCCTTACGTCAGGCATCGATCGCCGCGATCATTGTAGTGTCTATAGAGCGCTGCCTAGGTGTAAATGTGAAGGAACTCCAGCTTCAGCTCTAGTGGCCGTTTCTGCCAGAATGGACATGCTCATGATGGTTGGAGGTGTGTTTATCGATGCAGTGATTTTTGATGTTGTTACTTTTATTTATGTTGAGGCAAGCTGTGCCGGAAGGAGAGTGCGAGCGTCTTTTGTAGCTTTTCTGCGAGCATTGTGTGCTGGTGATAGGGAGCAGAAGTGCGAGAATGATCGTGCAGCGAAGTCTAAAGCAATACTCTACATAAGGTAATAAGTATATGCTAAACATGGGGAGTTTTGAGGGTCATTGTGGTGGTTTATATGTACTGGAGGCGAGAGCGTCTTGGCGCGCGCCCGTCCGACACCACTGGCGCCAACCTTGTATGGCCAGGATGTGGCTGCCGCAACTGACTATTTACCTAGTCAGCATGACATGACTGGACAAGCTTAGCGCTGTCTTTTCGGTGATACCTATATAAGGGGAGACTTACTAAGACAAAGAGAGAGAGAACGTAAGACGTGAACAAAAAATGAACGAGAACATAACATGTAAACGTAGAGAGTAGGGCATAAGTAGATACTTAGGGCTCCATACGGCATGTGAACTTGTGTGTTAGCTTATTAGAGACTCATTTAAAACTGTGATTTCTGTCTTACGAGAATTATCTTACCAAATAAACCTTTAGACAGCTATAGCGCCTCAACCTGTGTGGTCTTAACTTTTTTCGTGGATTTTATTGTGTTTCTATTTAAAATACTGTGCTTTGCCTTAGCCAACCACTCGGCTACATTTTTTTTCCTGTTATTATTTGTTTGTGAAATTAAAATAATATTTATAATGAAATTAATTTGTTTATTTTCATGCATGCTTAACAATAAAATAAATGAAATTAAACAATTTTTTTAAAAGGATTTTAAAAGAAAAAGGATTTTTGGTTGTATTTATCTGACACAGATATTCTATTCAAATCTTTCAGCATGCGACGCCACTAAATGGGGCCAAGACTGCCAAAATAACTGCATTTGCATGTTTGCCAACACACTGGACTGCAATGACACCACAGGTCAGTGTGTCTGCCAGCCAGGCTGGGCCGGCCCAAGGTGTGACACTGACATTGATGAGTGTTCCAATGCCAGCTACTGTGCTGGGACCAATGTCAGGTGTATCAACCTCAATGGTTCAGCTGAGTGCAGGTGTGACAGCGGCTATGAGAAATCAGCAAACAACCTAAACTGCCAAGGTAGTTATATAAGATGTTTATTACAGGATGATTGCACTATGATAGTGTGCATTTCTGATAATTATCCCCAAAACTCTTAACAAATTTTGTATGATTATTTTTTAACCTACATTTTACTTTTAAATTTTAATTGATTTAAAACTCTGTTGAATAATAATTTTTTGAAAAAATTACAATTTAAAATGTTTACGCTTAGCCTTTGACAATTTTTATATTTACTTGGAAACAGACTTAAATGAGTGCCTTAACCCACTACTGTATACTTGCCAAAGTACTAAAGTATGTAACAACACTGTTGGGTCCTACTCTTGCAGTTGTAAGACAGGTTATCAAGACAATAATGGAAGCTGCATAGGTTTGTACAGAATTGGAACAAATTTCAAATTTAGTCTTGATTTTAGATGATCAAGTAGACTAGCATATATGTGAAAAAATTAAATTTAGCACGAAGGTTTTATACAGTATCTCAATTGCTTGTTCAAGGAAAATCTATTAAATCATAAATTACAATTTCTTTCAAGCATTTCTTGTAACTTTGTTACTTGCATTATGAAAAATTCTGGCCCTTTTATTTATAGCAGAAGATTTATTAAGAAAAAAATTATCATTAAAAACATTTTGATGCAGACAACATGTTGAAACAATTTTAAATAGAAGATTTGTAAATCTCTTAAGTATTATTGATAACTCCTACTTCTATTTAAATTCTGCTGAGTTTACATTTCCCTCACTTACAAAGCGTGAACAATAATTTATACTAGTATCATTTATTTTACTTTTGTCTCTGAACAGCTTGCAATGAAACTTATTATGGTGAGAACTGTGCCAAAAGTGTTAATGATAATTTCTACTTCTGTTTAAACTCCAAAGAGTTAACATTTTCATAACTGACAAAGCTTGAAGAAATACTTAAACTCGGGCCATCCGAGTTTTTGAAGAGCTTGCAATGAAACCTGTTATGGCCACTCAATGTTACTTTTGTATCTGAACAGCTTGCAATGAAACTTATTATGGTGAGAACTGTGCCACTCCATGTAACTGCATCCTGAACAATACAGCTGACTGCAATGATGTGAATGGAACTTGTTCCTGCCTAACGGGATGGAATGGAACAATCTGTGAACTGGACATCGACGAATGTGAGGCCAACACGAGCTTCTGCCCGGACCTAAACTCTACATGCATCAATCAGAATGGCTCCGCTGAGTGCCGGTGCAAGGTTGGATATGAGAGGTCAACAGCTGCTGGTCAATGTCAAGGTGAGAGGTCATTCTTCAAGTCTTTTGTTAAGTCGTATGTGTTAAAGGAAGTTAACCCTACCAGGTCTGAGCTCCCCAAACTAATTTACCCTTATACCTGTTCTCCCCAGCAAAAATAAAGAAAATCTACATGGGTTAGGAAATTGCTATTATCATGCAAACTAGTGGTCAGAATGAGCTCAATCTTTTAGATATAGTAGGAAATGGGCCTAAATTCCATTCAATGTTCAATTTAAGCTGAGCGGCTGCGTTTCTTGCAGATATCTAACACTGCGTTGCAGTTTATAGTTACTGCACTTCAAATTTATTAAAAATATTTTATATTCTTTGCTGATGTAACTAAATTGGAACAATATGTTGTACCAAAATTTGAAACAATGAAATTTAATTTCTTAAGTTGTTTGCACAATGACTATGCTCCACTTTGGGCATTTTGGATCTCTACTTTATTCTGCAACTTCGAAAAGTGCATCCTAGATTTCACCTGCTTGATTTTACTCTTCCTACAATAATTTTCCTTATCTAATTTCCCATCAACGAAATGAGCTCATTTTGAATTTTATTTCCCAAGCATTGATCATGAATTTCATCACTTTGTATTCTTGGTATATGTTCATGCAAAACCCGATCAAATTTTACTAGCAATTCATCGAGACCCAAAAAGTTTCCATTGTGTATCCGATGTAGTTTATCGACTGAACTACAAAAAGCCATTTTGTACTCACCAAGAAATTGCACAATGGCCATGAGACGATGAAATACACTATGCCATCGAGCCTTTTCACTGTTTATTAAATCCTGGCTTTGCTTGTCAATTGTGCATCGTTTTTTTAGCATGTTTTCATGCTCAAACCATTTTAAAGTAGATGTCATTTGTCCTTTTGATTTCTCATGATCAGACAGTCTCACACTGGCATTTTCCAGTGAGAAATCCTGTCGGATCCCAGAGCAGACAAAGTTTTGCCAAAATGTTTGCAACAGAAACAAAACATTTGTTCTTAGCAGCTGAATATATAAGCAATTTTTGGTTGAAAACTTCTCCATTTTCCATAAGTCGTTTGTAATAGGCGGTAGAAAATTTCTGTCTCTTGCTATCTGCTGGAAAATCTTTTTCTTCATTTTTTTCTAAATGCTTACTTAAATGCTGTAGGAAAAATATTTTTTTGAATTAGGATTTAGGGTTATTATAATATTTTATTATATTATTAAGCTATTTTTCTAATTATTATTTTCTTACAAAATAAATATACAGTTTTCTTGATACCATTGTTCTAAAAAAACAAGTATTACGTAAAAGTTGTAGAATTTTTAAAAGCTGTAAAATTTATTTAGTCAAAGCGCGGGGCCCTGAAAAGCGTGGGCCCCAAGGGGGTTGCCTCGTTCGCCTTGCCCTAAGGCCGGCCCTGTGAACAAATTAATATTCACTCATGATTTATAATTTTTATCAAATTTGAAATGATGTCGATCTCTGGACTTAATTCAATCAATCAATAAAAGTTTCAAAGGGATTCAATAATAAAATATGATGCAATAGATACTTTAAAAAACAAAATAAATAAACCCTTTATGTTATAAAAATGCCTATTTAATTTAAAAAAAAATAAAACCTGTATAAAATGTTTGCGACTTACCCGCGACAAAATTAAACCCTTAAAGTCATATATACACCATTTCAACATGTCATCTTTACTTTCCACCTCAGCCTGCAATGACAGCCACTTTGGACAGAATTGTGCCAATGCTTGCCAGTGTATTATAAACAACACTCAAGACTGTAATGACACAGATGGAGCATGCATATGTAAAATTGGTTGGGAGGGAAGCTTGTGTGAAACAGACGTCAATGAATGTCTCAACAGCAGCACTTGTCCAAATGCCAATGAAGTCTGTAGGAATCTTGATGGGTCTTTTGAGTGTGATTGTGCTGATGGCTTTTATAGAACAACTTCTGGAGCTCAATGTCAAGGTAAAGATTTTATGAAAAGATACTTTTATAGCCCCGGATCATTTCAGATAAAAATGTTTTGTATTTAAGCTGGCATTGAATCTGTTTCTTTTTTCTCTTGGAAGTGAAAAGTAAACAGAGAAAATGTTTGCCCTGTTATTAAAATTTTGTTCTATTGTATAAAACAAAAACCTTTGATTTGTTGCGTTTCGTTAACACAATTATTCCTCTTGTGTCACAGCTTGTGACTCTAGCCACTATGGTGCCAAATGTAGCCAGACATGCAGCTGCATGATAGACAACACATTAGACTGCAATGATGTCAATGGTACTTGTTCATGCTTGAGTGGTTGGACTGGAGTCAATTGTGATGACCTCGTTGAAGAGTGTTCTAATCCAAACTTCTGTACCAATGTGAATGAGAAATGTTACAATTTGACTGGTACAGCTACGTGTGGCTGTGCAGCAGGATTTGAAAAACCAACTCCTGGTGGAGCTTGTCAAGGTAGCATTTATTTCAAGAGATTCGTTTAACAAGCTATTTGCAAAGCTTTGTGTAAGCTGTTTAGCTGAATAGCATGTTTTGTACTGTTCTTTCTGATTGAATCTACCTGGGTTAATACATGAACAAAGTAAAGATTCACTCAGGATTTACAAAATGTTTCTAACATTTGAAATGATGTCCAACACTTGACTTAATTCAATTAATCAATCAATGATAGTTTATATGTGATACTAAAATAAAAATGCAGCCATGTATCCTTAGCTCTGCAAAAAAAGTTAAATATAAACACTTTATAAAAATGCCTAATAAATAATATATATATATATATATTCCTGCATAAAATCTTTGAGACAAATCTGTGACAAAACTTAATCATGGACTCATATCTAAACCATTTTCACATGTCATCTTTACTTTCCACCTCAGCCTGCAATGACAGCCACTTTGGACAGAATTGTGACAATTCTTGCCAATGTATTATAAACAACACTCAAGACTGTAATGACACAGATGGAGCATGCATATGTAAAATGGGTTGGGAGGGAAGCTTGTGTGAAACAGACGTCAATGAATGTCTCAACAGCAGCACTTGTGCAAATGCCAATGAAGTCTGTAGGAATCTTGATGGGTCTTTTGAGTGTGATTGTGCTGATGGCTTTTATAGAACAACTTCTGGAGCTCAATGTCAAGGTAAAGATTTTATGAAAAGATACTTGTATAGCCCTGGATCATGACAGATAAAAAAAATTGTTTTTAAGCTGGCTTTGAATCTGTTTCTTTTTGATCTTGGAAGGGAAAGTTTAACAGAGAAAGTGGTGGTCCTGTTACTAAAATATTGTATTTTTATAAATTAAAAAAAACTTTGATTTGTTCCATTTGAATAACACAATTATTTCTCTTGTGTCACAGCTTGTGATTCTAGCCACTATGGTGCCAACTGTAGCCAGACGTGTAGCTGCCTGTCAGCAAACACACAAGACTGTAATGATATAAACGGTACCTGCACATGTAAAGCAGGTTGGACTGGCACTTTGTGTAACACAGACGTCGATGAATGTTTGAGCAATAGTAGCATTTGTGTAAATGCCAATGAAGTCTGTAAGAATCTTAATGGCACTTACCAATGTGATTGTGCTGTTGGCTTTTATAGAACAACTTCCGCTGTTCAATGCCAAGGTAATGATTCCATCAAAAGAAATATTTGTTGAGTATTTTTCTTTCAAATCAACTTGGTTTTTACTGCATGGTTTTCAACTATATTTTGATTTTTCATAGAAAAACAAACTAAGCAAAGAGAAATGTGGCCCTATTACATGAAGATTAGTCATATTATTCACAAAAAATGTTCATTTGTTGCATTTCGATGACACAAATTATTTTGTGTGTCTCAGCTTGTGATTCTAGCCACTATGGTGCCAACTGTAGCCAGACATGTAGCTGCATGACAGCCAACACAGTAGACTGTAATAATGTCAATGGCACTTGTTCATGTGTGAATGGTTGGACTGGTGTCAATTGTGATGACCTCGTTCAAGAGTGTTCTAATCCAAACTTCTGTACCAATGCCAATGAGAAATGTTACAATTTGACTGGTACAGTTACCTGTGGCTGTGCAGCAGGATTTGAAAAACCAACTCCTGGTGGAGCTTGTCAAGGTAGCATTTATTTCAAGAGATTCGTTTAACAAGCTAATTGCAAAGCTTTGTGTAAGCTGTTTAGCTGAATAGCATGTTTTATACTGTTCTTTCTGATTGAATCTACCTGGGTTAATACATGAACAAAGTAAAGATTCACTCAGGATTTACAAAATGTTTCTAACATTTGAAATGATGTCCAACACTTGACTTAATTCAATTAATCAATCAATGATAGTTTATATGTGATACTAAAATAAAAATGCAGCCATGTATCCTTAGCTCTGCAAAAAAAGTTAAATATAAACACTTTATAAAAATGCCTAATAAATAATATATATATATATATATATTCCTGCATAAAATCTTTGAGACAAATCTGTGACAAAACTTAATCATGGACTCAAATCTAAACCATTTTCACATGTCATCTTTACTTTCCACCTCAGCCTGCAATGACAGCCACTTTGGACAGAATTGTGCCAATGCTTGCCAGTGTATTATAAACAACACTCAAGACTGTAATGACACAGATGGAGCATGCATATGTAAAATGGGTTGGGAGGGAAGCTTGTGTGAAACAGACGTCAATGAATGTCTCAACAGCAGCACTTGTCAAAATGCCAATGAAGTCTGTAGGAATCTTGATGGGTCTTTTGAGTGTGATTGTGCTGATGGCTTTTATAGAACAACTTCTGGAGCTCAATGTCAAGGTAAAGATTTTATGAAAAGATACTTTTATAGCCCCGGATCATTTCAGATAAAAATGTTTTGTATTTAAGCTGGCATTGAATCTGTTTCTTTTTGCTCTTGGAAGTGAAAAGTAAACAGAGAAAATGTTTGCCCTGTTATTAAAATTTTGTTCTATTGTATAAAACAAAAACCTTTGATTTGTTGCGTTTCGTTAACACAATTATTCCTCTTGTGTCACAGCTTGTGACTCTAGCCACTATGGTGCCAAATGTAGCCAGACATGCAGCTGCATGATAGCCAACACAGTAGACTGCAATGATGTCAATGGCACTTGTTCATGTGTGAATGGTTGGACTGGTGTCAATTGTGATGACCTCGTTCGAGAGTGTTCTAATTCAAACTTCTGTACCAATGCCAATGAGAAATGTTACAATTTGACTGGTGCAGCTACGTGTGGCTGTGTAGCAGGATTTGAAAAACCAACTGCTGGAGGAGCTTGTCAAGGTAGCCTTTTGGGGAATCTTGTTGTCAATTCAACATAAATTTTCTTAAAACAGTCTGATAGATATTCAAATTTTGACAATGACCTTTTCAATAAGATTCAAGATTGTGCACAATTATCGTTTGGATTTAAATGTATAACCTATTCTTTTAATTTCAAAATTCTACTTATTGTGCAAATTAACCACTATTTTATATGTGCTTTTAACTAACCCATGAACACAACTAAATATAAATAGATAATTGTCACACAACTCACACATATCATCCTTATTATCCACCTCAGCATGCAATACTATACACTATGGACAGAACTGTGCCAATGCCTGTAATTGCGTGTCAGCAAACACACAAGACTGTAATGATATAAACGGAACCTGCACATGTAAAGCAGGTTGGACTGGCACTTCCTGTGACACAGACGTCAATGAATGTTTAAATACTACCATTTGTCCAAATCCCCATGAAGTCTGTAAGAATCTCAACGGCTCTTTCGAATGTCATTGTGCTGATGGATTTTATAAAACAACTTCTAATGCACAATGCCAAGGTAAAGATTTTAGATTATGTTTTTATTGCAAAAAGTGTTTAATAGCTAATTTTTTAGTGAAATTAAAATAAAATTATTTCTTTATCTTGCTCATGATGTTTTTATTGTGCTTTCAGTTTGCAGCCCAAATTATTATGGCTATAATTGTACAACTCCATGCTCCTGTATATTAAGCAATACTGCAGTTTGTAACGCTGTCAATGGAACATGTACCTGTAAATCTGGTTGGACTGGGACTAGCTGTCAACAGGACATTGATGAATGCCAGACAAACTACTGCACTGGAGAGTACCAGATATGTCACAATCAAAATGGTTCAGCTTATTGTGATTGTGATATTGCATACCAAAATGTCAGCAATAACTGTATATGTAAGAACATTTTAAATCTTGCATTAAAAAAATGAAATGAATTTTTAAGATGTCATGAAGAGATTGAGCATCTGTAATAGATAATATAATATTTTTAAATAAAGAATTTTCCCCAGGTAATTAGCAAACAGAATGTTTTTTTAGATTATGTTTTGAATATCATAATGTTTTTTTTTCTGTTTTTTTTCCAGCTCGTTTTCAAAGATTTGTTGGAGAGATTCATCTAGATTTATTATACAACCAACAATCTAATGTATTTAATAATACTACAAGAGAATTTTTGGCACTTCGAGATGAAGTACTCAAAGCGGTAAGATACAGTCATGTAATAAATATGTTTTTACTTGATACAAAATTTTTTAGGATAATTAATAGGACATTGGTAAATACTTATATATGCTTCAATTATTTTGAAATGTGATATAAATTATGAAATGCTAAAAATATATGAATATTATTAATTAAGCTACTTTTCATGAGTAAAGTAATCAGGGACGCCCTTAGCCTTAGCCTTCACAGAGACTAGAACCCGTGTCTCTCAATACGCAAGCCAAGCACACTGCCATTCGACCACCGCGTGCCTTACTTTTCATTATTATTAAGCAATATTGCTAAGCACACTTTTTTTTATTTTATAAGAAAATTGTGTTGTTTCTCTTTTTGTTTAAACTTTATATGGCCTTAATTTGACATGGTACTCTCCACACACACATATATATATATATAAATATTGTATATATATATATTTAAAAACTTGTCTTATTTTAATACCTAAACTTTATTTAGAGATAACAACAACCAGAGGGGTACAGAGAGTATGTCAAGATAAAATACATGGGCTTTGTGAACCATTTGAATTGGGATGTAAAATTGATCAGCCATGTAAAGTAATTTAATATATATATATAAAAATCAAAGTATGTATGTATGTATGTATGTCCTTTATAGCTGACTAAACCATTCATCAGATCGTCGTGAAATTTTTGGAGACTGTTAAGTACTCACCTGGGATGGTAACTGGCACCTTTTTTTCTAAATTTAACACCCATGGGGCGCCGGGGGCCAATAATGTAATTTTGTGCTTATATGAGCTATATAAAAATTAGTTTAAACGCTAGCTACTGGGTAAATTGTTGGATCTTAACCAAACTTTGTATATAACAACTTGATACCCAATATTAAAATACTATAGGGCACTGAACTCCTAATAGACATTCCTTTGGGGCTGGGGGCCCAAAAATTCCCATTTCTTAAACGTTTAAGATTTTATTCACCATTCAGTTATTAACAATATTGACAAATACCGACACATGTATCCATTATTATACAAATTGAAATGAACAGGTGTTTGAACTTTATATCTTACACTGAATGGGCCTAGGGGCCCTTAATGTCTTTTTTTTGCTTATATAAGCTATATAAAAATTATATTATGCATTAGCTACTGAGTAAATGAATGAGACAAGAACTGGAGGTCTCGCAAAAACTATATTGCAAGGCACAGTCCAGGGAGGAAGGAAAAGAGGCAGACAAAAGAAGAGATTGGAGGACGATATCAAAGAGTGGAAAGGCCTGTCATTCAGCGACTCTCAAAGGGCAGCACAGGACCGGGACAAATGGCGTGTGTTAGAAAGCAGTTCACGATGGTGCCCCAACGACCCAACAACGGGTTAAGGGATAGTTCAAGTTCAAGTTCAAATGAATGGATCTTAACCAAAATTTGAATACAAAAACTTGGTAGCCCATGTTAAAATAATATAGGGCACACAATTTCAAATGTCCATTGCTTCGGGGCGGGGGCCCCAAATGCCTTTTCTTCATATATGTTTAAGGTATTTTTCCACATTCAATTTTTCCCGGGGGCCCATAATGTAATGTAAGCGTTAGCTACTGTGGGATCGTCCATAAATTACGTCACGCACCTAGGGGGGGAGGGGGGTCACACTTTTGTGACGATGCGTGACGAGGGGGAGGGGAGTGGTTTGAAGAAATGTGACGTCACATGAAAAGGGTAATTTTAAATAAAACTTCCACTGTAATATTTGGTCGCTTACAATTTATTTAAAGACTTTATTTGTTTTTTTTTATTTATTTGTTTTTTTAAACCATCAGTGCTTCTCAAAGTGCCAAAGAAATGCAATATCTGTAGGCCATCAAACGCCGGTCGGCATAAGTTATCAAGAAATGAAAATTAAAGCTAATTATAATCCTTAGTTTTGAGAACTCATAAGAGAACGTATACAAGAGTCGTTTGATGTTGACATCAGAGCATTTGTGATGTAGCCGAGCTCCGCTTGGTTTTCTTACGGTAGGGAGCGCCGAAATTTTTTGCCGTTACCCCAAAATACAAGTTTATGTGTGCGTCCCCCCCCCCAGACTCAAGGCCCTGCCCACATGACTCGGGTGGGGATTTGGGGGAGCGTCGTTAGCCCCCCCCCGGTGAGTTTTGCAAGCATGATAAGTGTCTAAAAAATTATATCAATAGGATTATGTGTAGATATTTTAAGTCAAGACGACACGGAATATCAACTTTAATTTTTTATTTATTTATTTTTTAAGTTTTTTTATTTTTTTTTGGGGGGGGGGATCTATATGATACAATTATAAACGTTTTAAGCTTGATATAATTCTTCGATTGGTTTTGGGTCTAACGCCCCTGGCCATTCTAGATATAATAGTATTCATTAACTTTATTGAATGCATTAAATTCTTTACATCGCAATTCGAGAGTAGCACAAAATGAGGTGACCAGATTTTCCGGGGGGGGGGAAGCGGGACGGGGCCCCTCGGACGATGTCCCAGGTTACTGTAGCAAAAAATCGGGACGTCTGGTCACTTGAGAGGGACATAAAGTCTGAAATCGGGACGTATGGTCACCTTACGCATCGGGATCACCGACAAGTCACGGGAAGGCCGTATCAAGGAGTAAAATGTAAATAACCACATAAATCGACGCACCAACTGGCTTAGCTATTAATAGAGCAATTAAAATTTATAAATAAAACAACCCCGTAAAAACAAAGTTTTTGACTATAAATCCCTTATACGTGAGACAGAACTTAAAGTATTGATTATGTTCCAACGCGACAAACATTTACAGCCTAAAACTGAGTGAACTCCTCCTCCACGAGATGTGGTCATCGATGGCTGGCGTGAAATCAAGTGACCCGTAAAATGTAAACAATAGCGACCGCTACATATAGTTTATATAGATAAACTAAAAATGCATTAATTTAATAACTGGAAGTTCGATCGATCTGAAATTTTGAAACGATGCATTGTTAGGTTTCTTGAGCCTATGTGTCAAATTTCAGCTCGATGACATCACGGTAAGTGGGTCATTTTTGACTTTTGTTTTTCCGCCCACCCGACGACGAACGACAGAGAGAGAGAGAGACAGAGAGAGACGGCGGTGAAGTTAATATAAGGGGTTTAATAAAACAAACCCGTAAAAACAAAGTTTTTGACTATAAATCCCTTATATATGAGACATAACTAAAAGTATTGATTATGTTCAAACGCGACAAACATTTACAGACTGAATCTGTCTTAACTTCCCTTTGCTTTATAACCCCTGGGGGCGGGTGGGAGAGGGGAATGGTCTGGTCACCGATCGCTGGGCCGAGCTCAGCGCGACACGTAAAATGTAAACAAAAGCACGCCGGTACACCTGGTTAAAACACGAGATGTGTTCACCTCTGGCTGGCGTGAAGTCAAGTGACCCGTAAAATGTAAACAATAGCGACTTCTACATATAGTTTTATATTGATAAACTAAAAATGCATTAATTTAATTACGGTACGTTCGATCGATCTGAAATTTTGATAAGATGCATTGTTAGGTAACACGGGTCCATGTGCCAAATTTCAGCTCGATGGCTTTACGGCAAGTGGGTCATTTTTTACTTATGCTTTTCCGCCCGCCCAAGACAGAGAGACAGAGAGAGACGGCGGTGAAGTTAATATAAGGGATTTAAAAATATCACCGTTTTGAATATTTAATTAAATTTAAGAAAATATTAAGTCATTCGTACCCAAAATCAAAATAAAAAACTAATTGTATTTAAAGTATTGAAAAAAGCGGGACAAACGAGGGTCAGCGGGACATGAGGTCTGAAATCAGGACTGTCCCGCCTAAATCGGGACGCCTGGTCACCTTACACAAAGCAACTTTTCTTCTTAGCTCAGTTTTTAAGGCATTAATTTTAAATATCACAGAAAGGATACTTGATACAGTCAAGTCATGTGGATTAAGATTATTGTCACTCGTGTCAATATAAATGAAAGTAGTGTGGATTTAAGTGTCTTCGTATAGTACGTATGTAAGAAATCTACATAGTAGTCAAATTTAAAAGATGCATTTTCTGGAAGGAACCGGTTCAATAGTGGGCATTATGTTCGAAGCGTACACGTACAAATTACGGTACATATGACGTATTTTAATATATCTAGTGGACAGAAAATAAGTTTTTTTTTGTTTTGTTTTTTGGTGGGGGGGGGGTCAAAGCTTTGTGACGTATTATTGGAGGGGAGTTTAATTTTTTGTGACGACGCGTGACGAGGGGGGAGGGGGTGAAAAATCGGCCAAAATAGAGTGACGTCATTTATGGACGGCCCCTGTGTTAATTAGTGGATCTTAACTAAACTTTGTATATAAAGCTTGACAGCAACTATTAAAATACTATAGGGCAATAAACACCTAATGACCATTCCTTCGGGCCTGGGGGCCCAAAATGCCATTTTTCTTCAACTTTTTAAGAATGTATTCCCCATTTATTATTAACGATCTTGTAAAATAATGATAAATGCATCCATTATTATCCATATTGAAACGAACAGGTGTTTTGAACTTTATGTCTTGCACAGAATGGGCCCTGGGGCCCTTAGTGTCGTTTTTTTTGTTGCTTATATGAGCTACATAAAATTTAGTTTATGCGTTAGGTACTAAGTAAATGAATGGATCTTAACCAAGCTTTGTATTCAAAAACTTGGTATTAAAATACTTAAGGGCAATGAATTTCTAATATAAATATCTTTGGGGCCGGTGGCCCCAAATGTCTTTTTTCGTATATGTTTAAGATATTTTTCCTATTCACTTTTTACAGATCTTGAGAAATATATCCACAATAAAACTGAAAATAAAATGAAAATATTTTTTTTATTGACCTCTTGCACCGAATGGGCTGAGGGCCCCTTAATGTCATTTTCTCCCTATATTAGCTATATAAAAAGTAATTTAAGCGTTAGATAATGAGAAAATAACTGGATTTTGACCAAACTTAGTAAATAAAACCTAAGAGCCTATTTTACTATAGGGCACTGAACTCCTAATATCCATTCCCTGGGGGCCCCAAATGTCTTTTTGACTGAACTTTAATAATTGTATTCCCTATTCAATTTTACACGATGTTGAGGAATATAGCTTGTGTACAATGGCAATAAAAAACTATATTATCACCCATTTTGGGGCCAGGGCCCTAAATATCGTTTCTTCTTTTGTACGCTATTTAATTATTAATTTATTTATCCGTTTGCTATGAAACTTGGAATTTTTTTTCACACTTCCGCGAAGTTTTCTGACATACCATTCATTGGTTTCTTTAAATTTATTCATTTTTACTGAGATCGTTGCAACGCACGACGGGTCTGATAGTGGATTATAAATTTGAAAAGAAATATGCATAATTTGGCAGATTGAAAATCTACCTTGATTTAGTATGTTATCTAAAGCTTGAACATTTGTATACCATTTTCATCAAACAAACACACTTACCCTTTAATTAGTCAATAACAAAATCTTCCTCCACACCAATAAACTTTTCTTTTAACATCTTTCCAATTTTAACGACTGGGAACATGCCATTACTGCAACATCGTGCCATAGACAAATGCCTTAGATGCTGAAGTCCAATTACTGTGATTGTGGCACATAAAGCATTTTTACTAGGACTGCAGAAATTAATGATTAATTTCTCGATTAATCATTAAACATTTTAATTATTTTTAAAAAAATTTTAACGATTAATCTACCCACCACTTATAAATGTACTGGAAATCAAAAAGTAAAATATTTCGGCCGATAAATATAAACTAATTTCTGGACAATTACACGAACATTTTGGTTTTAAACTATTGACTGACGTGAATGTTCAAAATGTTGATAAAGGTTATTGTGTCCATTGAGAGAAATCGTTTGCCTATCGTGCAATGTTCCCTCTAAGTCTAAGCTCCGTTGGTCCGTGTGCAAAGTTTCACAACGTCCATTTTTTGGTGCAATATTTTACAAAATTTGCTGCGCGTTGATTCTAAACTCCTGTGTGGCGTCGGTCAAATATCTGCGCAGCCGCGCTGCTTAAAGGGAACATTGCTACCATGGTTCTAACACTTCGCTTACATATCACCTCCAAACCAAACATCCACTACAGTATTGGAAACTTCAGCTGAGACAATCTAAAGCTATGTGAACGATCGTTCAGCTCGGCTAAAACCCGCTCATCACTTGAGCCAAATAATGTCAAAACACTTGTCTGTTTGCGTTGTTGGTTAAAATATGTCATATAAAGAAGACATTCCAGTGTTATTTCGATTTTCGACAAGTATTTTAATAAATTTAAATATTACTTATGACACCATAAATTTCAATTTTTGGCTTTAATCGAAATTAACGATTAATTAATCGTTAAGAGTCCTAATTTTTACCCATTTTTTTTAGCTTTCCCAATATCAAGCTGAGTAATTATGATTTACACAACATTTTTCTTTTAATTTCATTCAGATGTTATTTCAAAGCATAATAATTTTGTTAATCTGGGATCGAATTAAATGTTATTTTCTACCAAAATGTTTTTTTTTAGTTGGAAAGTTTTGCCAGGAATGTTCAAAAGATAACATTGCTGTTGAAGATCACCATAACTCACTTTACGTAAGTATTTTAAAAAAAATAAAAAAATTGAAAATCAATCATTTTGAATTTTAAAAAAATAATGGCTGAAAATGAGCATAAAAATATTGTAGTAAAATATAACAACAAAATATATACTGTAATATTATTTCTATCCGTAGTTTTATTTTGTCATTTCAGTATTTTTAATGTACATCTATTCTGTGTTACAGCCCTGGATCTGTTGTAGCCCACACACAGCTCTACATAGACAAAAATGCCACAGCTGCTCCAATAGATGCCAAAAACTTTTTCTCAGCCTTGCCAAATACATATTCTTACATTAAATGGAACTGATGTCAAAGTCCTAAATGTTGTTTTTAGTGATACAAGTATTGGAAGTAAGTACATTAAAAATTTGGGAATGTAATTTTTTTATTTACTAGAACAAGAAAATTGCACAGTTGGAGCTCGCTAAGTCCAACTCAAAGGGACCCGAAAAAAAAATTCGACTTACAGAGTTTTCAAGTTAGGGAAAATGGTGTAATAGGCGCAGATTAATCAAGGACAATGTTGGTATTGAGGGGGGGGCGGGGGAAACAGCCATCCCGTTGAGAAGGCTTGACAGGAAAGAGAGGCGGTGTCTGATGTTTCATATGAAAGGAAGCCAACTTGCCTTTGACATACCGACACCACTGAGAATGCCCCCCCCCCACACTTTACTCCCTCCACAGTGGTATGGGGGGAGTAAGATTTTTCTTTTTTAGAAAAGAGTCACAGTATGCAGCAAAGGGACGTAGATTAGTTACCTTTCTTCTAGCCACTCCTTTTTCTTGTCTAGGTCATTTTTGGTCTCAAAATAGACATTTACGTGGCTCTACGGAACACATGTTCTTAAATGTCGCCCCAGAATAATAACTCCAAAGCCTTGTAAAATTTGACTTAGGGAGGTTGGAAGCCACAAAATCTTCAAGTTAATGAGATCTAAAATACATTAGTCTTATGGCATTTGGCCGGGACCTGACAATTAATTCGATATAGGGTAATTTTCGACTTAGGGAAGTTCGACTCAGTGATCTCCGGCTGTAATACCTTAACAATTTGATTGTCCTGATGGCTTTTAAAGAGCAACTTCTGATAGACAAAGCCAAGGTAAAAACTTTTAGTAGATAATTTTTTTTAGTGCAAAAAATTTTTAATATTTATTTTTATCTAAGTAAATTTTGGAATTTCACAATCACAATGGATTAGATCACTGGTGGCGAAACTTTTTGGGGCAGCGTGCCCAAAATTCAATCAAAACCCACTTATTTACAGCAAAGTGCAATTACTCCAACTAACAAGTATGAGCCAAGTTTTGACAAATTATCTGTATGTATATAACAGCAAAAATGACATTATTTACTCAAAACCAATCTATTTCCAAAATAAATAAAAATTTTATCGTTGAAACTCACTTTTGTTTTTTTTTCTCTTATTTGGCAGAGAATTCAACGCTTTAAGAATTTCATTTTCATAACATTCAATTGTCCTGTTCTGTGTGATTTCTTTACACTCCATCTTCTCAAGTGTTGCATGCAGATGAGAGAATTTTCTTTTCAAAGTAGAGCTTTCTTGAAATTCCAAAAGCTTCATTTCCAGAATTTCAAGATCTAGCCATTGTAAGGAAAACTATAAAATTTCAAAATATAAAACTTCCAAATGTTTTTATGTCCCTGGCACAAAGAGCTTTACGGTAAATGAGACAATGAAACTGAATAACTGGATGTGCTGCTTATTTAATTTTTACAAAGAACAGCATAAAACCAGATGCTGTTCATAATATGCAAGGCCCACCATCCCTAGTAATTGAAACTACTTTTTCTGGTCTTATGTCTTGTTGCAAAAAAGCTTTAATCACATCATTGTAAATACATATATATATTCCTTGTGTTCTTTTTGGCAAAGATGCCAATTTAACCAGCTCTTCTCTCATCGTATCATCAACAGCATAAAGCAAAATTATTGCTATAGCCTTGCATGTTTATTTATATTTGTGCTTTCATCCAAGCCCATTGAGTAGCAGGCTGTCTTTTGTAAGAAAGTATTGAGCTGCTGGCCTATATCTCTTGCCATCCGTGGGACTCGATCTTTAACAGTATTTCTGCAAAGTGGTATCTCAGCTATGCATTGCTTAATTTTGTCCTCATTTGGAAAGTCATGAAAAAGGAAATTATACCCATGC
Organism: Ampullaceana balthica; assembly: GCA_944989445.1. NCBI lineage: Eukaryota > Metazoa > Mollusca > Gastropoda > Lymnaeidae > Ampullaceana > Ampullaceana balthica. The sequence continues at coordinate 340,729 of CALYLW010000608.1, read as the reverse complement.
TACGTGACCTCTTTGATTAAATCCCCATAGGAGAGCGGTTTACCATGAAATTCGAAAGCTGGCCGTTGTTAGATTGTTTATTTTAGAAAGATAATTGCAAAACCCAACTTTCTGTTGATTATAATTCCTCAATTTTCCTTCAATAAACACCTTCTGTTCAATTTCATCAAGTTCGACAAGTATGTAATTGAAACATTCTCAAATAGAAATAAAACACTTATTAAAATTAAAAAGTATCCTTTTATTGTGATTTTTAATTAAGGAAGTGTTATTTTAGTTGCGTGCAGGCTGATGAGGCTCTGCGTGCCAACTGTGGCACGCATGCCATAAGTTCGCCATCACTGGATTAGATTATTTGATTGGGATATTGCATATTAAAATGTCAGCAATATCTGTATAGGTAAAAAAAATAATATTAATTTTTTTTTAAATTGAACTAAAATTAAATTGAACTGTTTATGGTGCTACAAGTAAGTAAATACATCCTGGCAAACAATCTTGTAAATGAAGACAAAAAAATACATATTTGACCCTATTTCACAGGAAACAACCCTGTAAATACTATGTTGCTGTAGTAATAATAGTAATAGTTTATGCTATGTTTGTCTCTTGTCTCCTCAGTTCCCACTGTATGTATGACCTGTGACAGCCATCACAACTGCACAAAAAGATCAGATTCCGATTACTACTGTCAGTAAGTTACAGATTTATTTAACTTTTAAAAAAGAAAGCAAGATGGAAAGTCATCAACGCAATGCATCACAGTCTTAAAAGATCATGCAATCACAGTCTTAAATGATCATCTAAGAATATCTTTCAACACAAGCCATATGAAATCAGAGTAGTGTACTTTTCTAATGTTTATCAACAATCAGATAATGGTTATGCAAAATAGCATTGGGAAATACACTTCAACTAGAACAAGCTTAAAAATTTATTTTAAAAATTATTTTACACTAAATTAATTTTACAGTATTAGTACATGTATTAGTTTTTTCTTTTGTAAAAGCGTGTTTATTTTATGGATTAAATTTAATCATGATCTGTATATTCATTAATATTTTTATCTCTTTATTTCAAAGCAAATTTTAATATTGCTATGGATCAATAAATTCAGATAGGGAAAACTTGGGCCACACATTCTTTTGAAAAATTGAATGTTGCAGAAACGATTATTTCTCACACTATTCTTTCATAAAATGTTTGATATGTTAATACACAAGGCACTGATTTTAGAATTAATTTTAACTGGCCATCTATATACTCCACAGATTCATTGAACCTGGTATGTATGTAAATTTTATGAAAAATTGAATTTTACTGTATGGTTTTTAGATTCATTGTAAAATGGGTGGGCTGCGATAAATATTAAATAGATTTTAAAAACCATTTCTGACAATTTTAATAGCTTTGATGAAAAGTTGGTTAAATTCTTTAAGGACATTATTTCTATAGAAAATTATCAATTTTAAAGTGCATGAAGACATTTAATTTTCTTAGCATCCTGTTTTAATTTTAGGGCATGTTGAGCTGTGCAATTGTGGTATTTAGCTTTTTGTAACAACTGCTATATTGGCCCACAAACCCATTTCTTTTGAGCTTGTCTGAAAAGAAATCATTTAATTCATTTAACATTGTTTTAAATTTATTTTTGAAGTTTAATTTAAATAACAGTTTTATTTAAAAGCAAATGTCATGTCATATGAAAGATTTGAATGTATTACATTTAAGCATTAAATTAGAAAATATATTTTAAATCTTTGTGAATCGTATACAGAAAACTGGCTGGATAGAACCATTTCATGCCACCTTCATTTTGGAAGGGGGAAAATGTTTTTAAAACACTAAATTATAATATTAATTGCTTTTATGCCATATCATGAATAATAAACTAGAGTTTTTGCTCAGCAAAAAGGACAGCAAATAATACGTTAAAATGATTCTAACTCATTTTAGAATGCATCCTTACATCAAAAATATTACAGCAACCAACTGATAAAACTTTGCAGTGAGCCTGGTGTGCAAACAATTCATACTTTTTGGCAAACAATAATGGAAGTGTAAACTGGAATTGACATTATATTCAACATTTTTTATGTTATTTGTTTAAATAGGAAAATAAATATGATGATGTTACTGACATCCTTAACTCTCCATGTAGAATTTTTTTACTTTGGCGAGTTACAGTCTGATGAAAGAATGCCTAGAGATGATGAGTTTGCCACCAAGAAAATCATGATTGAGTCTTCATTTCCCTATGGCTCCCAACTAAGTGACACAGTTTTTGTAAGGATAACTACATTTATGAAACTCATTATTTTTCAGGGTTTTTATAAATGCAATAAAACTAATAAATTTTTACCAGGACTTTAAATACTTAGGCCTTAAGTATACTTTTTTTATTGGGCACATTATTTGAAATTTACAAACTTTAACACATTTATTGAAAAAATTATTACATGAATGGAAAAAACCTATGACTTAAATTTGAGAACTTCCCACCTGCTAGTTACTTTACAAAATGTGAATTTAAGAAATGAACTTTATATCAATATTAATTAATTCTAACCTTCCCCCCTCCCCACAATTGCCAAGCCTATTACTACTTTGTTACAATAGATTCTCACCCCATTTTATAATGGAGATTTATTAAATAAAAATTCTTATTCCAGTAAAACAAAATAAAATGCTATGTACCTAACATGCCGGTGGAATTTTTAATGCATTTGTCATTAATTTTCTCTTGATTATTTATAGTAACATTAGTTTTGCGGTATGATGATTACCAAGGCATTACGTTCTTTGTTTAGTAAATCTAATTACTGCTGATAATATCAGATATGAATGTTATACATGCAGTATTGTAAAGAATATCTTTTAGCTATTGAACTAACCCTTGCACCTCGGTGTCTTTCCTAGAGAATTATATGGCTACACATTTTTCCAATTTTAGATCAGTGTCAATGGGTTACTCAGTGTTGGGAAAGAAAACCCAAGTTTCTCACCAACCAGAATGCCAGTTACTGATCAATCGCTGATAGCAGTTTACTGGTCTGACCTTGACCTCTTGACAGGTGATGAGAAAGCAGAAATATTTTATCAGGTATGATGTTTTGGGAAACTCATTTTGCTTGGCATCATTTTTAAGGACATGGTAGTTTTATGTCAAATTTATTTAAATTTTCACATAATAACTCCAAATTAGAATATCGTTTTGGACTAAAAATGCCTTTTGTTTATTTTTAAATTGTAAAATAATTAATATTAAAAAAACATTAATTTAAAACATACTGTTTTGGTTATGTGTAAGGATATTTACAGTTAACTAACCGCACAGAAAAGATATTGAATCAACAACAATTTTTTTTCAATTTTTTTTCTAAATCTAATTGGTTCAATACTAAAATCTAGGCACTATAACATAGAAGCAAAGTTTAATTTCTCAATCTTATAGTGTCAGTATTTAAAATTTTATTCTTTTTCTTTTCTTTTCTGTTCAGCTGTACACAAATGAAAGTGCAACCAGCGACAAAGCCAAGGAAATCCTCAGAGCAGCTAATGCAGAAGTTGTAAAATATTCCAATGACAAGAAGGCGTATACTGCGCTTAGTGTTCTTGTGGTCACATGGGTGGAGGTTCCTTCCCAGAATTCGACAGATGAGGTAATGTTAACAATTTTATAAAAGCTTGCTTTACAATATTTATTTAATATCAGGAACTGCATGTTTTGGCCAGAAGGCAATAGACACAAATGGGTGTGTTATCATCTTAACTGTTCTTAATCATAACTTTTACTCTTGGAAGCCTGATGCAGCCACTAATTGTCTTTGGAAGGAACAAGAGGTTCCTGTACTGTGTTCTTGTTGTTATGGGCCTGAAAAGCCTGTCTTGGCCTTGTTATATAGATGGGAGAGGGACAAGATAATGTTTTAAGCTAAGGCAGTGGACCAGCCCAGTTTTAATCTTGGACCAGCCCACTTTTAATCCTGGACCAGCCCACTTTTAATTTCTAGTTAAATGGCTTGATCCACACTACAGAATAGGCAGGGGATTGGTTGGCTTCCAGCATTCAGGAGTTGGAAGGGGGGGGGCGGTAATAGGGTAAGGAAGTTACAGATTCCACCGGTTTGAGGAGGAAAAAATTTATTTAGCAAATGGTAATATTTACAAGCCATAATGACAATATAGATACTGTTTAGGAAATATACTGTTTAGGTGAATTTTTCAATAGAACCAGATGAACTGAGGTCATGATCAATGTGCTCCACAGTACTATACAATTTGTTCTCACTGTGGCCCTTTTACCATTTATTCTAGAAGGCATTCAGGGGACAACAAAATAATGCAAACTTTAGTAAAGAACCCTTACTATTATAGTCAATGCCTTCCTTGTTGTTAACAAAATTTTTAAGAGTTGAATGATTGACAAGTGCCCTCCATGTCTTATCTTATCTTATCTATACAGACGCTTCTTCTATGCAGAAGATAATTGCGTCCACAGACCATGACAGATGATCTGTTGGCAAGTGATGAAGCATTCACAGGCCACGGCTTTGTGGGTTCCACGCATTACCCAGCCGCCTAACTAGTGTTAGGTGCCCATTCGGAGATGAGTAACTCAGGGACGCCCTAGGCCCCGTGAACAAATCCTTGCCTTCACATGGATTCGAACCCGTGACCATCGGTACACCAGTCAAGAGTGCTGCCACTCAATCCCCCAACCTTGTAACAAATCTGCCCCATCAGTGGCTTCCGTAAAGTACAACAAACTTCTACCAACAGAGATGAAATTATTTTTGTTCGCTCTACTTTTTGTTAAGACAATTCACATTATTGGTCTTTTCTTTCTTCATTTTTAACTTTGTTTCTGATGGCCCTCAAACATGTGTCACTTTCAAAAGCTTTCTCCAAACAGTATTCATTTCCATTTAGAAAACAAGACACTGATGTCTTGTTGTGTTAACCTATTTTCCTTAAAATTGAATTTTTTTTTAATAAGAAAAATAAACAATTACTGCATTTATCTCCACTGGATTGATGCTGGCCAGACCTCATATGACCAATCAAAGTCTGATAACTATCATATTAATGTTGCATCAACTTGTATCAATTGCATAAAAACTTAGCTATTGAAAACGGGAGTCAAGTGGTGTACAGGACATGGGCCATGTCTTAGACTTCCATCATTATTTAAACAGCTTTGACCTTGTTTTTGATCCCAAGAAATGCATGTTGGGGGAGGCAAATAGAGTTTTTGAAAATTGATATTTAACTCCCTTTATTAAGTTGGTCTTCTTATTTAAAAAATAAATATTTATATCACAATTTTGCTTTACAGCGTGTGTCCTTCCAATGTGTCATGATCACAGATGGAGAGACCACCTATCTGGTGTTAATTTACAGCAACAGCAGCATGAAGTTTAACCCAGGAATGGCCCGACCTGTGGAGGTGGGGTGGGGAAGCGTCAACCTTGACCCCAAAAGGTCAAGCTACTATAAGTTTGACCAGATTTTGGGCAACACTGGAGGTGAGAAATGCATTTATTCTCTGATCGTTGAATGTAATTACATGTACTTATGTTAATGAAAATATTTCAGAAGGCATTACTTAACTTGTCATTATTAAAGGTAAGTATGGGACTTTGCTGGGGAAAAGTGGTGCTTCACATTCTATAAAAAAATATACTTGATTAGGACGTCCAGTAAAAAAATATTTTTACTTTATTATATCCTTCATAAATTACTAGAGCTTTGACCTTTTAGTAATTTTTAAGGTTCTGCCCTCGAGGAGAATTTTGCATTCCTCAGTGTTTATGTAGGGTGTGCAGGCTGAGCTGCTTTGAAGCCAGTTTTTTGTAGCTGGAGCATGCTGTGCTATGATGATTTAAAGATGATAAAATACAAACATTGAACCAATACCCATTTAAAATTTGCTTTTCAATTGTAAACTAAAAAGAGGGTAGAATTGACTATCCCTATCTTTAGCTTCTCTACACTGATCCTAATATAACTCTAAGACTCAATATTCTTGGCAATTAATTTTAAAAGCCAAGATTAAATGGTTATTGAAGCTGCGCCTACATTTTGTGCACATTAATGTCTCATGTTGTACTGGCAAATTTTTTTGAAGGAATGCATGTTTGCTAAATCTGATCAGTAGAAATTATTTAAGAGTTCAATTATTTAAAATTAATATTTTCTTTTCCTCTTCCAGCACCAGGCCGCTGGTTCTTCAAAATAGGAGAAAAGGAAAACTTTAAAGGGAAGTGCTTAAATTGGTATCGTGCTAATTTAAATGACTTGCCAGGTAATCAGTTTAAGCATATTTTATAATGGTCATTTGAGTTAGAAGGTCACAGTTAGAAATGATTTATCCAATATTTTAGGCCTACTTAAGCTATTTCGCCCCTCTAGAAACTTAATTTATAGATCAAGCACATATAGGAAAAATGTAAAGTATTTTTATAAGTGGCTAAATTATTATTGTCGACCTAACTTAAATCAAAGCTGAGAAAGATGGAGAGGAGAAAGATAAAGGGAATAAGTAAAAACAGAGATAATTTGTAAATTTCCACCATTCATTTTTTGATAATGTAAATTTTAATAGAACTATGAATTTTACTTGTATTGACAAGAATTGTCCCAAAGAAACGAAGCAATCCCACCATGCCCTTGCAATGAGTTTGCTGCTTTTGCTAGTGGTTTGTGGTTCAGGTCTCTTGAAAGAGAACGCTGCTATGATGTTATGCCTATTTATGGGGACTATGGAAGGGTAAGTGCATTTTTAAATTTTAATTTCAAGTTATTATTTTGTTTTAAAAAAAAGATTATGTTGTGGATGGTGGAGGGTTTTGCTTTTCATCCTTTTCTCGATAATTTACTCTTCCACAGAGTTGTTGCTATCGTCTGGATGGAAGTTTCAATTTTGAAAATCGGCAACCACTAGCGGGAAGCTTCCAAAGGTACAACCCCCTTGGGCGTCAGCTGGGTAGTCATGTGATAAATGACATCATTCCTAAAAGGTGGTGCTGTGATCTGTCAGACCTCTGCAATCTTTACTACACTCTAAGACCAACTCGTTCCTGTGTGGCCACTGAATGGGCTAGAGGTAAGGATAATTGATTCAACCCTACTAAATGAAACAAAGTATCTAAAGGGAGTTGGGGAACAATATTAATTACACTTAAGCTTTTAATTTTAAAAAAACTGGGACATAATTAGACTAAATTTATTGTATTGCATGAGCCTATCAGAGAACGACTTTGACTTTCATAGAAAAGTTTATCAGCTGGAACTACCATACATACCGTATTTTTCACCCTATAAGATGCACTTTTTCTTCCCCAAACTGGGGGGGGGGTGTCGTGCGTCTTATAAGATGACGCATAGAAACTATTATGTTCAGAATCTTTTTTTAAACATATTTTCCTCCTCTGAAATTGGCTGTGTCCTATATTCCATAGCATCTTATTAGGCAAAAAATATCGTATATATTTATTAAAAAGTTAATCAATAGAAATATCGAATGTAAAAACACTCTTTAATACTTAATGATTAGTTAAAAATTTCCACCAAAGATGAAGATTTTAAAATACACTGGTACGTATTAAAATCTCTTGTCAGGCAAGTTCAGCAACTACTATTTTAAGCATGGTATATGCTAGTAGTCTTAGACCTGTTTGTGACTGATTACACTGAAAAAGAACTTACAGCAACTTCATTAGAGTTCCACAGGATGTTAATTATTAAATTTGTACCAGATGCACTCATGGAAATCATTTTAACTTCTCCCTTGTTTATTGGTGTTAAGAAATTCACAAGAGATTTCCTTTCCACTGCCCTGCACTTTGCTTTGTAGCATGAACTGCCATATATATTTGAAAAAAATATATAATTATGCATTTCCTTCTAACAGTCAACTTAACCAAGTATAATTAATAAGTGACAACATCACAAATCTGTCTTCAGCTTGCATGGTAGACCTTCAAATATTATCTACATATTAGACTTTTTGATTTCATGACTAATGCATTATACTTTGTAAAATTTTACCGAGTTATCTTATTATTTTTTTTATAAAGCTTTGCTGTTTGGTGATCCCCATGTGATTACCTTGGACCAGGAAGCATATATTTTTAATGGGGAAGGAGTATACAGAATTTTAGAGATAAATGATAAAGACGTTAATGTCAAGATGCAGGTAAGTGAACAAGTCATTTAATAAATGGGTCTAATAATTATTGAAGCTTATAAATGAAAACAAATATTTTAATCCTCAAGTTAAATACTTATTTTAGTATTCCTTTTTTCACTAATCCTCCCATCATTTGAAAAAGAATTATGTTTCCTACGGTGACCCGAAATAACGCCCCAATCAAAACGGCCCCAGTCAAATTGTTAACATTTTTTTAATAAAACTTTAATTTTTTTTTAATTTTAAGCTTGTGTCAACTTTTTCACCCTTAAAAAAGTGATAAAATTGTAAAATTATTTCTTGTGATGTTATTATATTGTTTCTTGTCAACAAACAACCGTGATTGATACCATCGCGTAAAGGCTATTAAATTCACTCTTGTGATGTCATTATTATTTTTTTTTGTGAGCTAAACCTGACATTAAATGGGGGAGTAAAAATATGAGTATAATATTTGATTGTACATTTTACTACTAGTCCGTCTATTAGTCCAGGGCCGTTTTGTCGGAGCCCAATTGTCGGGGTCGTTTTGTCCGGGGCTGTTTTTTCGGTGAACCGTTTCCTACTATTACACACTGTTTCAAGTTCAACATGCAGATAAAAAAAGCCATCTATTAAAACATACATGTAAAAGGTATTTGTGCTGCAATATGAACGATTTTTTTGGAGGAGAGATCTCAACATAGTTGACAAATCTGGTATTTTTTAAAGAATAGTTGCCAAAACTATTATAGTAGTATGTCTAATTAGCCAGTGAATACTGATATATTTTCATTTTTGTAAAAATAAATTGCTGGGACACCTACAGGTGAACTGTATTCAAAGTGAAACACTGAGAATTATTGATCCTGCCACACCTGTATAACTTATTTTTAATCTTTGTTTACCCAGGGCAGAACATGTCGTGCAGTAGGCAGTAGTGGAAATCTAACTGACGCAACAATCTGGTGTGCACTAGCAATGACAAGCACAAACAACGACACAATGAGAATATCCACGAATGATAATGGCACAAGTAGGATGTTTTAAATTTTTCATTGATCTTCATTTCACCATCTGTGTTAGAATGACCCAAACAGCCACATGTTTTTAATTTATCAGCAGTGAGTATAACTAATGCACATTTTTTAATTGTTTTTTCTAGGAATGATAATTTATGCCAATGACCAAGACTTCAGTATCCGCTTCTTCAATGAACAGCAATTTAATGCCTCCGTAAATGGCATAATTTTGAGAAAAATAAATGAGTCTCTTCAAATCTCCACAGCTGATAGTAAGTTTTATACTCTTGACTTTTGTTTTAAATAAATACGTTGTTTTTAAAAATAATTGACTGAATATGTTCATATTATTATTGAATGTGACTAAATTTGTACATTTCAATATTAAATTGACTAATATGTCCATCGTATGTTGTATTTGACTAAATATGTAAATTTTAATATTACTTTGACTAAATATGTCCATGGTTTATTATATTTAACTAATGCTAAAATTTGCAGTTTATTCAACTCAACTTTAATAAATCTTTGGTAAAACCAATTTACAGAAAATCTCACAAAATTTCATGTGACTACCTATATTCAGGGGCGGATTAAGACTGCACGGGGCCCCTGGCTGCAATTTAAACTGGGGCCCTATCCAGCTAGCATCCCTTTAAATAAAATTACTGCTAGCAGCTTATATAAGTATAAGACTGTACTGTAACTTGTAACTAAATAGTCCATTGGTTCCTTGCTCCTAATTTGTCTGTACTCCGGGATCGGATTCATAAAAAAAACGAACACAAAGAAATAAATGTTTGCCGGGAAACTAAAATTGAGTCTAAAAAGATAATTTTTATTTAAAACAAAAGACAATTGCAAAAAAAGTTGGGATTTGAACCCGCTATCGATTGCGCTAGAAGCCAACATGCTGCCACAAGACCACAAGATCCTGTTTAATGTTAAAAATTTTAAAGATATAAATAGTATTCATTAATATTTTTTCCTATAGAGCAAAATCAAATCTAGTTTTTCAAAACTGAGGCCATCGGGCCCGAATAGCGATCAGATTAATAGATAAGATTTTAATAATTTTTTAATTTATGATATTTTTAGGGATTCATGCAAACATTTGTCCACCTTTATTATAAAATATACTAAATTCGGGGGCCCATAAATCATCGGGGGCACTGGCTTCAGCCCGTTCAGCCCCCCTCCCTAAATCCGCCATAGCCTATATTTAGTATTATTATTAGTATTAACTAAATATGTGACATTTGAGATGGTGTCAAAGGCCCTGAGTTACTAAAACTCTTATAAGGCCCCTCGGGGAATTCCCCGGCAACCCTCACACCTCCACCAAGATGTGGCGGCCGACGGGGACACCCCCGAGATGGTCCACTAAGAGAGGGGGCCGTCTGGGCAGATGGGCGCCGCACTAGTCGGTTTAATCTGCCTCTCAAGGGAGTTTCCGCTCCGAAAGGTGGATGTGGATTTTTCCTACTTCGACCTGCCATAGCTACGGGACCACCACAGCGTAGAATACAGGTCTAATTTACTGAGGACTGCCGCAAGTGTAGTATTAACTAAATTGTTCCAGTTTTATTTATCTAAATATATCATCAGGCCACACGAAATTGTAAAAATAAAATATAAAAATGCTTAATTCTCATTGATATCCAGATGTGGCAGTTACTGTAACTCTTACCAACAAGCTGCTGGAGTTCTCTGTGGTCTTAGACACCAAATACAAGAATAAGACCAGAGGGACTGCTGGGTAACTTCAATGACAACAAGGCTGATGATTATCAGTTTCCTGATGGCAGAAAACCTTTAAGTCCAAATGCAACTGAGAGGGAAAAATTTACTTTTGGAAAAGCATGTAAGTCAGTCTTAATTCTTCCTAATTTTCCCCACATTTAAATCACATATTTATATTGATAAAACTTTTGAGCATAAATGTAAGCATTTTTTACTCTGAGGAAATAGTTTCTTAAGACTAAAATGCTTAGTCTCTGCTTTAAATTGTTTACTTTAGTTTAAATATCCACAGAAGTAATTTAATTTTAGGCGTTCTTTTGTACAATGTGTTTCACTTGTTCTTTATTTAAAGGGGCAGTAACTGACATTACTGGAAGCTTATTTAAGTCAGAGTATGGACAAAATCTGACAGCTGGTACAGACTTTGTGCCACAATTTTTAGAAGAAGTTAATGCAACACTTCGAAATGAAGCTGAAAAAGTTTGTGACCGCAATAATATTCCATGTGTGTATGATTATATTGCTACACGCAATTCAGAATTAGCAAAAACATCAGGCAAGTCAGTTGATACTCAGAAGGAAATCATTAACACAATATGTAAGTACCCTAATAGTGCCTTAATTTCCCGTGTTGGTATATATAAATAAATGTTTTTAAAATCTGGATAGACACTGTCAGATAAATTATGTATTTTGTTTATTTGAATATATCTTTTTTAAAACTATTTTATGTTGCGAAATGGTTTAGTTTTTTTTTACAGTAACTATTTCAGATTAAATATTACAATTTAACTCTAGGCTTTGTTTTAATAAAATACAAGATACATAAACAAATGAAGAGCTCAAGGGAAGAAACGGCTATGTCACATTTTTGTGCTTTTGAGATATTCAAGTTTAAAAGTTCAAAATTATAGAGATTTCTTAGAAATTAACTAAAAAGATTTGAATTTTTATCAGGGACATAGTTTTTTCATAAAACCTACTTTAGAGCATTCAATTTTTGTTCCTCTATCAGATACAAAGGTTAACTACAAAATTTCAAAAATGTCACATAGCCGTTTCTTCCCTTGTGGTCTTCAAATGTTATTGATAAAGGCGTTTGCTGAAGCATTTACTTATGTAATTGTCCATTAAAAAAAAACTTTAATTTATTGTTTTAATCACATAATGTATTTGTGTATGTTGTATTTTATTTGAAACATTTCTCACAGTCCAATTCAGAATGACATTGTTTTTATTAAATGTTTTTGTAAACTGGACACATTCTGCCACAAAGATAAAACATCTTATGTTTATTTTTTTATAATTAATATTTTGAAAACTGCATTAATAGTGTAATCAGCTGCTATTACAATATGATGAATACTATATCATTAGTTAAAAGAAATTAAATCTTACTTTTTTAAAACACACAAATCAGTGATTGTTTCAGATACATTTAGCTGCATGTACACAAAATAAAAAATTTAAATCTTTTGAAATGGCTTTGTTGACTCAAGTGCCATTTACATGTTCTTAAAAAAATTATAAGCATGAAATAATAAATTTGAAAGGCAAAAGAGAAAACATTGTTTATAATGTAATATTTGTCTCCAGCAAATAATGCCCCAATCCTAAGTAATGCAACAACTATTAAAGCTCAACTCAATGGCACGTTCAACATCAGCTTGAATGCATATGATCCAGATGGAGACAATTTTAGCATTGTGTTCGTTGATGGTTCACATGATAATAAAAGCTGTGTCATCCAGCAGAGAAGTGTTATGTGTCAGTTGGAGCTCAAAGACATTGAAATTATATCGTAAGAGAACTTTTCTTAGGGTGCCATTAGCATTTTTATTTTAAATGGAAAAGGAATAAACCAGTTGTCCCCAATAGTCTTGATTATAACTTATGGGCACAAGAAAAAAAGTAAAATGTAATTTTAAATAATTTATTGTGAAATTTATTAATTTTAATAACCTGAGCAACATCCAGGAGAGCAAGGTGACACATTTGCTTCCCTTTCCTCTAATCCCACAAGATTTAGTCTTCTCATTTACCTTCAGATTCATTCATTAAAGCCTTTAAACTATTAATAAGAAATAATTGTTTCTTGGTTCTTATGAAGGATTGCACTTTTAAAACAATAATTTACACTCATTATTCTAATAAATGATGAAAATAAGGATACCACATAAAGAATGTAGTCAATGGCATGGAGATTTTTAAACAATTATTTTAAAAGTCCTTAATGCATATTTAAATTTTTTTAAAATTCATGAACTTTATTGTGCCAGTATTTCTTTTACAGAATAGCGGTTGTTGACCAGAATAAACTTCAGTCAGAAATTGTCACCATTCCTATTGTTGTCTGTTCCTGCAGCAGCCATGGTCAATGTAATTTTAATATTCCCATAAAAACATCAAAAACTGGCTATGACTTAGCCACTTGTGAATGTGATACTGGGTACTCAGGTTTGTAGATTATTTGATAATTGAACAAATTGTTTCTGAAAGAATTTAAGTGTTTATTTAAATTAGTGTGAAACGGATTCTAAATGTTCATGAATTGGAGAACTTGGCCTTTTCCCCAGTAAACAAAAACCCCAGCTATTGGAGTCAATACTATTGACATTTGCAATATAATGATTCTAATTTTCTTCTGATTCTCTCTGGTGAAAAAATTATGTTGGAGTTGATCTAAAGCTTTACTCTGATTATGTTATTATTTTGTGATCATGATTTACCCACATTTCTCATGTTGTCTCTGTGTTATCATGATGTATCCACATTATCATGATGTATCCACATATTCAAGGCTTGGACTGTGACAAGAACAAGGATGGCTGTGCTTATCAACCATGTCCAATAGACACAGGATGCTTGGACAAGAAACCTGAGGAAGAGGCCAGCACAGGCCTTGCTTACACTTGCACTAACTGCCCGGCAGGATATCTGCTCAATAGCATTAAAACCAAATGTGAAGGTGAGTGTCACTGGTTCTAGATAAGTGTCTGACACTGCAGAAGTTAACAGTTTAAATTTCTTAGTCATTAAAAAAAAGTGTTAAAATTTTCAACATTATTTGATTTCTTTTTTATTATAACTTTATTAAGTATCGAGTATTTTGGTTTTAAAATATTTTTTCTTTGATTTTGTGATGGGAATTTACTTTTTTGGTTTTGAAGATTTGATCCGAAGCTTTGCATTCAGTTGAGCTGAAAGTTAAACACCTATACTACTACATAGATAAAATAACACTTTATGATCAGAAAGACACCAGTGAAAGAGTTTCTCTTAAACATGAGGCACATTTATCCTTAATCTGAATAGAACCCCTTTAAGATGTCTGACTCAGCTAAATTAAATTTGTATACTTACCCATCCACACTTATATCAAAATAAAATATCATCTTCTAATGAGTCTGTTGACGAAACAAAAAGGAATACCATGTTTTTAATTGACTCAGTGGATTGATTGTCTGTAGGAACTCTAAATTTTTGTAGGAAAATTTATATTATACTTTTTAGTACATTCACATTATTGCATTTAGACAAATTGATTTTAATCCAAATATAATTAATAATTTTAGAATGGTTAAGAATGGTGTATGTTTTTGGGGGTTAAAACCTGTTAACAAGACACAGAGAAGATAACTGTGCCTCAATTGATTTCTAATTAATTTGCATCCCTTTTGATGGACACTTTTTGATTTCTTAAACAAGAACACAAACTAGCAGATTTAAATGGACATGGAGTTTATAATTTAAAAATTATTTTTTTAAAAAATAATGTTTTTAATAATATAAATATGTACATACAGGGAGTCCCCATATAAATATAAACAACAATATTACGCGTCATTCCGTCTTTTTTTTAAAAATGTTTTTTTTTAAAAACTTTTTTTGTCCCGTGGTAAGGAATTGTTTTCTCTTTTTTAAATACTTTTTTATGTCATTAACTGCTACATTTTTATAGCACTGTAAATACAGTACTTTACAGTATATTTTATTTTAATTTTTTATGTTTCGGGCACACGGCGGAAGAATAAGCTTTGTTGTGGTTGTAGGGTGAGGAAGACAGGGTCTTTCCCTATGCTCAGTTTCAGTACATACGCCATTTTGGTTGTTTCTATTGTGTTTTATCTTCTTGTAAAAAAATTTTTTTCATGTGGTAAGGAATTTTTTTCTCTTTTTAAAATATTTTTTTTATGTCATTAACTGTCACATTTTTTGTAGCACTGTATTTATGGTGCTTAACAGTAATTTTTTTTTAATGTTCCGACTTACACTGAAATTCAGGTTACGAAGCATCTTAAGAACGGATCAACGTTGTAACCCAAGGACCCCCTCCCCTGTTTATATGAGATTATTTATGTTTATTACGTCGTTTGAGAAAAAATTATTTTCTAATACACCAGATATAAATGAGTGTTACAACACATCATATCCTGTATGTGGAGGGAATGGTGATTGTATCAACTCCATAGGCAGCTACAGATGTATTTGCCGTGAGGGTTTTCGTTTACACAAGAATGCTCTTTGCGTTGGTGAGTTTTTAATTTGGTATTTAAAATTCATACATCTGCTAAAATAAAAAGGAAGCAAAAAATACACGTAAATACAAAATTCTAAGCTCATGTTTGAAGCATCCACTAGCATTGCTAGAGTTGATGAGTTAATGTTCAGCCCTTTTTAAACTCTACTCTCACGCCACTGGATGTTATTCATTTTCATCATACTCACATCTTTAAAAATTCACAAAATGTAGTCTTAGATTATGACTATTATAAAAAAAAAGTCCTAATGTATGATAGATTGTTATTTTAAAAGTGTTTAAGCTATCAAGGTTTAGCTTTCCACATAAAAAAATATTTTTAAAAGTCAATTTTTATGCTAAAAGTACAAGAGCACAGAACAACTACATTGTATATAAATATTACACGCACCTTACTTAACATTTTTTCGCTTGCATGTAAATATGACTTACATGTCTATCCCATCACAGACATCAATGAATGTACTGAGAATACACACCGATGTAACCAAATATGTTTGAACACCAATGGGGGCTACTCTTGCAAATGTGAAGAAGGATTTGATACGTTGAATGACAAATTCAACTGTGTGAAGCTAAATGGTAATTTTAGAATTTTCAAATCCAGTTCAACCTCAGTTAATGAGACAAGACAGATGATTAAATGTTACCTTCTTTTAAAATATTCTTTTTTTTTAAAAAAACTTACACAATTTAATACATTTTAGATTAACTTTTTTCAAGAATGTTATGGTAAATATGCTTAAGGGCTAGCCTATCCCAGCAAACAAAAGTACTTAGTATTTACAATTTACACCCATTGATAATTACTTTCAGAGATAAATTTAATAATTTAACAGCAGTTAATATTTTTACTAGTTTTGAAGTTCATATTTGCTTCCTTTGGTAAATGTGTCAAATATGCTTTGGACTAATGATCTTGTGACCTATCATAAGTAGCTGGCATTAAATGGCATATTCTCCTTCTTCAATGTCTTGAGGCTGATGGTAAATTTAATCTTTCTGGTGCCTAAGTGTGTTGAATAGTTTTGCATTGTTTCTGCTGTGTGGTAGATGATATATCATTGATCACAATGGCTGCTCAGCAAGAAAACAAGGATCTGGAGGTTGGAAGGCAGGAAGCAATAGACACAATTGTGCCAATTTTTATGCTTCATTTATTTCTCTTGCATGTGGTTTCCATTCCCTGGTTGTGTTTGGCAATAACATTTGGAATATAGGGAGATGAGGAGATTGGTGTTTTCAGAAAATATTATATAAATTTACTTGTAGGATGAAAAGGTATTAAAAAAGAAAATTCCATTATGAGAACACATAATTTTTTCTAACTACCAGTTTGAGAGGATAAGCAGAAGTGTTTGTTTTTTTAAATTCTGTAAATCTTTATCAGAAAACTGTTTTTCAATATGTGTGCTACAAATGAGCTATCTGCACTTAAATACAGCTCTGTATCATGAAATCCTTTAGATCACTACACTACAACTACTTTTGTTTTTCTGTGAATGTAAAGTTGTTTTTTTTAAATCTCTACTGATGTATGCTATCCGTAAGAAAAGAATAATATAATAATGTTACTACATTTCTTTATGTTTATCTTGAACAAATATATGTTGATCTTGATGTTTTCTTGCAGATACCAGAGATCCTTGTGCTCAGTTGAACAAAACTTGTGAATATGGCTGCCGTGACTCTACAGCTGAATGTTTCTGTCAGAGGGGCAAAAAACTGAAACAAGATGGCCAAAAGTGTGAAGGTATGTTTCTTTCAACCTACATTAAAAACATCATTTGGCTATTTTTGCATAAAAATGGTAATAACAGTAAATTGATTTGCATTACAAGTCAGTTAAGATTTCCAATTAAAAAAATAACAGAAACTATATTTGTCAGGACCTTAATTTATCAATGAGAATCCAAAAATATATGTATTTATATATAGATGTATATATATATCAAAGTTATTGTCAGCATAACTATTGCACAAAAAACCACCTCATGAATTTAATTTTAGATTTTCTTAACTTAAATGTCTTGTTCATATTTTGTGGTTCTACATTAATTTATGTTTTTTACAAATATTATAGACATCAATGAATGTGAAACACCGGTATGTTCACAAAATTGCATCAACACAGATGGCAACTTCTTATGCTCTTGTTACAATGGCTACAAGTTGAATGCTGATCTAACAACCTGTGACAGTGAGTACAATAAATTTACAAATTTTGAACTAAAAATCATAAAATGATTTTTCTTTCTATAGCAAAGTTACTATCCCCAAAATAAAACCATTTTCTAGTAACTTTTAAGTCAAGTTTATCAATTAGATCAAAAGTGTTACAATCTGTTAACTCTGATTGTTTAGTAGATCTTATTTATAAATTTTATTTTATGTAGTGTATAAAGTGAAATAAAAGGATTAGGGAGTACTCATAAATGAAGATCTTTATCAAGGGGAATGAAGCAAAAAATCTTGGAAACTGAAGAATTTGGTTGAAGAAATTGAAAAATTTCAAAGAAACTTTTAAAAAAATAATATTTTTAAAAATTAACTTTCAGATTGCTCAGGAAACAGTTATGGATACAACTGCAACATGACCTGCATGTGCCTAGGTCGAGCAGTCCGCTGTGATAATGTCAAGGGCTGTATCTGCCAGAGCGGATGGAGAGGTTTAAATTGTGAACGTGATGTGGATGAGTGCGCCATCAAAGGAACCTGCCGGGTGGATCAAATTTGTGTCAACACCATTGGATCTTTCATGTGCAATTGTCCAGATGGGTATACAGAATCCAATCAAACTTGTGCTAGTAAGTTTTTATTTCTTTCATTAAAAAAAAATTATCTTTCAAATAATATTTAATTTTTGTTTAATATTTTTCATAGCCACTGATTTCACACTTGTAATGATATATTTTTTTAACATTTCTATTATGCTAATGTGATTTAGAGCTGGATACAGCTTTATAAATTTTTTAACAAAAATCTATAGTTGCTTTATATGGGAGAGAGAAAAATTTGATTTTGAAAATAGTAAATTAATTAGGAAAATTTAAGCAGATACATTTTGTTAGTTTCTGGAAAAATTAAAAAGTTTTAGTTTGATGTCATGGAATGAAAAGATGAGAATCTGTAAAATTTAAAAGTTTTAGTTTGATGTCATGGAATGAAAAGATTAGAGTCTGCAAAATTTAAAAGTTTTAGTTTGATGTCATGGAATGAAAAGATTAGAGTCTGTAAAATTTAAAAGTTTTAGTTTGATGTCATGGAATGAAAAGATGAGAATCTGTAAAATCTGAAAATAATATAGTTTTTGTCCAATATTAGATATCAATGAATGCTTGGATCCATCTCTAAACAACTGCACTCAACAGGAAAGGTGTATAGATGTACCAGGAACCTATATTTGTGTTTGTCAAAAAGGATATCTCAGGGCAAACAATAGTTGTCAAGGTAAACCCTGTGCATGTCCTAAATTTTAAACACATTTTTACAAATAAATAACTGGGTAAAATTGTTTTGTAAATAAACTTCCATTTACAATATTTTTTTTTACATTTAAGAATAATTAATTTATTAAATTTCTGTATTCCAACCTATTAATTAAATGTTCTTTTATACAAGTATTTGTTTTAAAGAATAAATCTTGAAACTGAACCATCTTACCTTTAGTAATGCTTATTCATTCCAATTAATTATTTTTGTTTGAAGTGTTTTTAAAGTAAAAAAAAACAAAAACAACTATTAATTTACTAACTTATCTGATTCTTAGATATTGATGAGTGTAGCTCTGTTATATCTGGCTGCTCACATTTTTGTGTCAACACGTTTGGTAGCTACAACTGCGATTGCTTCCCTGGATACACACTGGAGGATGACAGGAAGACATGTAGGAAAAGTAAGTGGCTCTCTGAAACAAACAAAAAAAATTTGAAGACATTTTTACTCAAACTACCACAATTAAAGTGAAATAAAATCACATTATTGGTGCTCTTTGTATGGAGTGCTTTGCTTTTCTCCATTTACTCTATTAAGATAGATTGCTGATATTTTAATATCACGTGGGTCTAATTTGACTTGGCTAATATTGGTTTAGAACTGCCAAGGATCAAACAGAGGTTAAGGATTGGGGGTGTGGACCAAACACCCCTGGCTTAGACATGTAAAAAATGATGCACTTAAGATTTGAAAAGTTAGATCAGATTACAAATAACTGGAAGTCATGGAAAGATACTGCTGACTATTTACCACTTGGAGGTGTAAGATGAAAATTTTATTAAAATACAAACATTTAGGACCTACAGAACTTTGATCAAAATTGCTAAGATACCATTGCTAGTGTTAAGTACTTAAGTGGTCATGATACCATTCTTTACTTACTGAGAGATCTGTTTTCAATACATTTCTCTCTTTCTCTTTTTTTTTATTCAGAGCTAGACCTTTGTGAAAGCTCTTATCTCAGCTGCAGCTATGGCTGCACCATCAGAAATGAAACTGCTCAATGCTTTTGTGCCACTGGCTATCAGCTTGGTACCAATGAACAAGACTGTCTGGGTGAGTTCTAGGTGCATTTTACAGGTTTGGTGCATTTTACAGGATTGTGCATTTTACAGGATTGGTTCATTTTACAGGATTGTGCATTTTACAGGATTGGTGCATTTTACAGGATTGGTGCATTTTACAGGATTGGTGCATTTTACAGGATTGTGCATTTTACAGGATTGGTGAATTTTACAGGATTGGTTAAGAAGAAGAAGAAGGCATATGATATTTTTTGAACATTCATTAATTGTCCGTATACTCAAAATGATCAATTATTACAATATGATAACTCTAGAATTTCCTTTACCTTATAGTCTTTTCCATACTGTGACCTTGAATTCTAGTCATAGACTCTATCAATTATTTCTTTCCAGATATTGATGAGTGCACAAGGAAACATCTGTGCACAGATACGTGCATAAACACACCTGGATCCTACAACTGCTCATGTAATGAAGGGGCAAAACTGCAGAATGATCAAAGATCTTGTATTGGTATATAGAATTGATTCTCCTCCCTCTCTTTAAGTCCAATCCTTTTTAAAAAATACAGTGATGATCAAGTTAATCACATAAACTCTATTCAAGTCAAATATACTTTATTGTAATGTTATGTGGAAGTTTTAATCGTGAACTGATAGTTGATGAAACTTTATCAGGACCAGAGGCTGTTGGCTGGAACTGAGAAATAATGCTGTACATGACAGTTATACAATCATTTTGATAAAATCTCATGGAAGGGGAGGCCTTGTTATGCCAAACTTTTATTTAACTTCTCATAAAGATTTGATATCTGTTGTCCACAGGTCTCATAGCATTGTTGTTTTTTTTTATTTCATTCATGATGTTTAGCCCTACATCACTGGTGTTGTATTTTGTTTTTCTTTCAATAGAATGTGACATGTACCACTGGGGACCTGACTGTGTCAATGAATGCAACTGTTTTGTGAACGGTTCAAGTCAGTGTAATCCTATAACAGGCTGTGTGTGCAGGCCGGGATGGGCGGGGCTGACCTGCTCCAATGACATCAACGAATGCGCCACTGCAGTCTCGCCTTGCCCAAGCTTATCCAACTGTGTAAACACACCAGGATCTTACCGCTGTCAGTGTAGGGAGGGGTACCAGCTGACCAATGAAAACATGATTAACAAAATGTGTGTTGGTGAGTTCTGGTGATGGATCAACTTGGCTTCAAGAAGCCATTTTGGCTTAAGGCAGCATATACTGATATTTCACAGTAATCACCAATGTCAGGATTTGCTTCATTCAGGATAATTATATCTTAACTTGCTATTAAAGCCTGGCTGCCCAGTTACCCAGCTCTTCAAAAAAGATAAACTGTAGGGGAATTTATTTAAAGCCAATAGGTATTTAATGCATACTTAGGTTCTAATTAAACCGTGGATAAGCGTATGGTGCAAAAATCTTCTTTAGAGATGGAGCGTCTGTAACAGAAAAGATAATTAAGCACAAGATAACCTTGAGTGAGAGTAACCATTGTATTTATAAAAAGGAAAGCAAAAGATGATACCAATGACCAACAGCAGTTTTTATGAAAAGGTCAAAGGTAAAAGGTCAAAGGTAAAAGCCTATATTCTTTACACATGCATCCTGGGAGAAGTGGATTTATTCACAGATAGGAGAAGAATCAACAGTGTCATTAATTCCCAAAGTTGATCACCACAGAGTTTTAAGTGTTTTGGTTATTTATTGTCGCCCAGAAATTTAAAGGGATAAACCATGAGAACCATCATTTTTTTTAAAGTTGATAGAAAACTTTTGATGTATATGAAGTGTATTGATTTTCCTTGCAGACATAGATGAATGTTCTACTGGTTCTCCTTGTGAGTTCAGCTGTACTAACACCATGGGAAGCTACTCTTGTTCATGTCCTCCAGGGTTCAGAGTGGAAGAGAATAAATGCACAGGTCAGGATTGGCATTTAAATGTGTTACCTTCGAGAATAAATACTTCACGTAATATCAAGCAGTAGATTAAAATCTACAATGAACAACAAAAAGATACTCATTTCAAGTCCTAGTATCAAATTCTCTAAATTTGATTCAGGCAAATTTGAATTGTCATTATTTTATTATTGAAAAAATTCACCCTATGCTGCAATCATATATTTCAAACACAGACAGTGATAAGTAACAACACTTTCTAATCTCGATCTTTTGGTTGCAACTGCAGACATTGATGAATGTGCTGTCCCCCAATTAAACAAGTGTGATCAAGTCTGTAGAAACACCAATGGGAAATTTGCTTGTGAGTGCAATGAAGGATATGTGCGTAACACCACAATCAACACATGTGAATGTAAGTAAGGCTCTCTCCTCAAAATACTTCTCAGCATTGTCTCTTCTGCATATGTAGCAACAAGCCGAATGCATGTTCTTAGAAAATTGACCTATTTTTCTTGGTCTTGCCCCTTTCCATGAATCATTTTAAGTATAGGTCTGAATCAGAAATGGTTTTCTTAGGACTTTTGATTATGGTAAGATATATTAATTCTGTAATCATATAAACCAAAAAAGAGTGTATTGCTAGCAAGCCACCTTTACATTTCAATATGGAGTGAGTCATAAATACTTACCTTAGGGTACACTTTTTTCTTGTATTAAGGTGTTCAATGAGAGTTTGTTTTTAGAGGGGTGAGGACAGAAAAAATTGTGACCTTTGCCCAAGCAGCCCTAATCTGGGCTACTATACTGATCAAATAACACTATGAAAATAGATTTGCCAAGCATTACTGCTATGTATTGTGTTCAATCATACTTTTGTAAGCAAAGTTGTAAAATTTGTAAGTTAAATTTTTTTTTATATATTACTATCTTTAAACAATCATTACAAGTCCTTAAATTTATTACAGTGGTTGACCTCAGCCAGACATGTGAGACATCCAATCCATGCAATCAAACCTGCATGACAGAAGCCAACAAAACTGTCTGCTCCTGCAAGCCTGGATTCAGCTTGGCAGTTGATGGAACAAGTTGTGATGGTAGGTGGATGGTGATGTATGTGACAGGTTTAAACAAGTTGTGATGGTAGGTAGATAGTGATTATTCTGACTGCTTTCAACGGGTCTTTTTTTTTAAATTGTTAGACTAATGTAATCTATTTCTTACAACACATACATTTGAAACTTTGGTATTTATTTTGAAAGTAGCACACCCCTGTTAAATAATAAAGTTAAAGTAAGTTTATAGAACGTGTGGCCATAATCCATAAGACTAGACATCAAAGATATTTAATATAATTAAAAAGTTTCAGTCATTTCTTTAGGCAAATATATATATATATATATATATTACTATAGATTATATAGTAAAGTAATGTTGCTTGATAGCCAAAGGCATACCACTGTGCAGGTCTGAAAAAAGAGTAGGACTCAGTGGCAAGTGAAATTAGCAATATGATAATTATAGATTGAATAATTTGAGAGAATAGATGAGGAAAAAATGCTTGTGTACTGGAAAACAATAAAAGCCACCAAAGCACTGACAAGTTAACATCAAGAAAGGCTTTTGTTATTATTGTTACAGATTATAATGAATGCCAAGCTGCCCCTTGCATCAGAGGAACTTGTGTAAATTATAATGGAGGGTTCTCATGTTCCTGTCAGGTTGGCTTCCAACTTTTAGAGGACAAACTTACTTGCGCAGGTCAGTGGACTTACTATTTTAGAAATGCATTTTTACACCATCCAAGATAGAAGCAGACCACTCCATTCATTTAAGAAGTCTCATGCAAATTTTCTGTTCTTGTAAATTTACCCAAACAAAGAAGTCAATTTAAATTAGATTTTATTCCACATCACAGTTTGCGGCCCCTTATCCTCCTACTGCCACAGGAGTTGCAGGGCCAAACTGCATCTCTGGCAAGAAGCCTGTTATTCTTATATATATTTTTTTTAATTTTAGATACAGCGATTCAGAATCTTACAGTTTCATCTTATGATATGTTGCATTTTAGAAGTTCTGGTGTTTTAAATGTTTACCTGTTAGTTAAAATGCATATGAAATATTAATTGCATTTCATTTATGTGTGGTCTTTTGCAAAGTTTGTAAAAAAGAGTTGGGGTGAGTTTGACAGGTGTCTCTCTAACTCTAAGCATGTTGGAGATTCATACACATACATTGTTCGGTCACTCATCTTTATGGTTTTAAATTCTTTACTTTGACAAGTTTGTGATAATCTCCCAAAGAATCTCAGCTGTGTTGGGATTATGAGTTCATTGACAAATTCATTTATTCCAACCAAGATCGTTAAAAATTGTAAAACACTAAAAGCAAGCATGTTTCATTTTATATTATTCCATGCAAATAGTGTCTGAATAGTTGATTTTCCTTTTAAAATTCTAATTTTTAAAATCAGGATAATAAGGTTATGGCATATAAACATGTTATATAGGACTATACCTAATTTCTCTAGCCTCCATAGTATTATATCCTGGTCCATTGTACTCTATACCGGCCTAATGATTCACACAACATTTTTAATGGACTAATATTTTCAGAATGTGAGTTTGGATTTTATGGGAATAACTGCAGCCGCAAATGCTCATGTAATGCGACAAATGTTAAAAGTTGCAACCGCACCGATGGAAGATGCAGCTGCATCCAAGGATGGAACGGTGCAAACTGCTCAGATGATGTTGATGAATGCTCTAACACAACACTGTGTCCAGTTAATTCTTACTGTGTGAACTCACCTGGGTCCTACGCATGTGTCTGTAATGATGGCTTTTACTTATCAGAAGGAATCTGTATTGGTGGGTATTTAGTGGAACATTGATATTTACAATTTAGAGGAAATCTGTAGAGTTTAGAATGAGTTAGGCTGAAGTTACCAACCCTGATGGCTACCATCCTTCTCACAGTTGCTTTGTTACGCATTACAGGACCAAAGCCTCAAATATTTCCAATATTGGAGCATGTTGATCAAGCAGCATGCAAGCTCGGATGGTTTTTGAGTGTCACGGGTTTGAATCTCTGTGAAGGCAGGGATTTGTTCCCGGGGCCGAAGGTGTCCCCGAGTCCATCCAGCTATGAATGGGTACCTGACACTAGTTAGGGAAACAAAGATGGCTGGGCATTGTGCCACACAATCCCCTGTGAATGTTTCATCACTTGCCAACAGACCTGCATGGTCTGTGCATTCTTATTAGAATGTAGGATGCAAGAATCTTCTGCAATAGAATAATGGTCTGTAATGTTTAACAAAGATAGAGAGAGTGTAATGAAATGTCCCTTACTATTTTTCTATGATATTCTTACTGCTGGCATTGTTGGTCATCACAGGATGTGATACCAGCCTCTATGGTCCTGGATGTCTGCAGAGCTGTTCCTGTGTCCAAGCCAACACTGAAGACTGCAATGATACCAATGGAAACTGTACTTGCCAGAAGGGCTGGAGTGGCAACGACTGCCAGTTTGACATTGATGAATGTCTGAACATGAGCTTCTGCCGGGGTCCACATGAAATCTGCACCAACCTAAATGGTTCTGTGGAATGTGGGTGTGGGGCTGGGTATGAGCGCAACCATCAGGACGGCACTTGTCAAGGTAATGTGTCACTTGGGCTTGCTAGAAGCATGTGTGCCATTCAATTCATTTGGTTTAATTTGGTAAACATTTTTCATGTATTCCCACATTAACTGGTACAATAGTGAATTTGTTAAACTCAAGTGTATAAATTATTTTCAGATGTAAACGAATGCCTTAATCCAGATCTAAACAACTGTAAGAGCCCAAAACAATGTAACAATACTGACGGCTCCAAAGTGTGCGTCTGTCAGCCAGGATACTTGACTGCACTCAATGACACATGTAAAGGTGAACATGTTTTTTTAACAGGTTTAATTCTCATATTAGTTAGAAATGCACATTGTTAGTTTGATGTACATTTATGTTTGCATGTATGTGTGCATCTAGATGTGAGTGTGTGTGTTAATAATGATTATTCCCCTTATTCAAAAAATATTAACAGCTCAATATTTGTTCTCTAGGAATCCTCAGAGGCGACAAGTTTATTTTTTTAAATTCATTAAATTTTGTTTGTCCTGCTTGTTTTCATTATTTTTATTAATTATTATTCAAGATGTTTACCAAAATTTTTTAAAGTTATGAATTCTAACTGCTGTCTGTTGTTTCAGAGAATTTCAGAGAATTTACTTTGAAAGTGGAGTTTGAATATCCAAATTTTACACCAGATTTGTTGAACCCTCAGACAAGAACATTCAAAGATTTGGCTTTAAAAATTGAAGCTAGTGTAAGTTACAGATTTTCTTGTTTTTAATATATCACAAGATGTTAATTTTTCAAGTTCTTTTAACACACCCTTTCCATTCAATAAATAATTATTTTTTTTAAATTATGATAAATTTTTGAAAATGGAGCCAGATGCTTTGATTTTTGCTTATCTGTTGCAGCACTCCTTCTATACAGGTGATTCTAAATATTGTTTACAAGCATCCCATTCTGAGTCATGAGTTAAACCTCTTACAATTCATTCTTACAAGGAAAGTTGCAGAGGAAAAAATTATTTCCTTTGAATGTTCTTATTTCCTCAAAATGTTTCTTCTCAAACTTGAGACAAATTTTATCCATGGAAATATTTTTATCTGTCAGTAAGACTTATAGTGAAAAATCTGCCCTATACAGTTTCTCAAAGAGCTGTTTTCCATTTAAAATGTTTGTCACCCCAGGAATACCTTTGGCCTGATAAATCATTGAATTCTCTCTAGGATTTAGTTTTTTTTAAAATTAAATGTAAACCAGGATACAAGCTAGGAATTTTTGCTGTGCAACTTCAGTTTCCTTGGCTAGGAATCAAATACACCATATGCTTGTGCTTAGTGTAAACATTTAACTTTTACACATCATTAATTAAGTTATCTATTTGGTATCAGTAAGGTCTACAGCATGTTCACGTTCATTTATAAATCACGTCTGAAAGTAGTTATTAAATATTCATATTTCATGGCAGAGTCATCTTGTTACAGCAAAACAATTAATTTCTTTTCACAAAATTCACTTACCAATTTCTGTACTGACACTGGAAAAAAAAATCATCAATACAAATTACATCATAACAGCCACATGATTAATCTCTACACCAAATACACTAAGCCAAAACACTAACATTAGCTACATTGTTAACTAAAAAATATCTGTAGGCATGAGGGTACACCATACCGCTTAGGTGATCAAAAGAAGAAGATTTTAGGAAAACCGAGACTTTAAGAAGTATAGCTTTATTTGTTCTTTCATTGTGATAAACGAAAAAATGGTTAAGATATTAATATATATAAAAGTAACATTACAAATGCATGGTTTCGAATTTTTTCTAATAATGAGTAATTGTCATACAAATTGTATGGCACATTTCAACTTATAGCAAATATTTTCTACCATTCAGAATACGTGTAGTATGAGGGTTCATAGGAAAGTCTAGAAATTACTACTATACTATAGGCAATGTGTGTTTACTATGTTAGATGCACACAGGATAAGGCACACCATAACATATGTATTATTACAGTGACTTTAATGTGCATTGTAGTAATGCATTGTAGTAAAAAAAAATGCATTCATCATTATAAATAGAATGCAATATTTTAACACGCCAAAACACACTGGTTCCTGATTCAATGTAAGAGTGCAGGGTTTTTTTTTATTATGATCTATTCACCTGTTACAATTTAATTGCAATAAGTTCAATTGACGAATATAAAAAATGTGATTACCTAACGTAGGCAATGCCAACACTATAGAAAATGATTCAGCATACTCAAAAAAGGGTGTATTTTATTTCCACATTACTGTATTTCAATGTTAATAGCAAATAAATAAATACATGGTAATGCTAAATAAAAAGTTTTAGATAAAGAAAGATAACATTGCTTGGGAGAATTCATTTATGAAATAAATAATTTACCAAGTACATGTATAAATATGATTACATCTCCAGCTGTTGGACTTTGGAAATAGAAATGTTGGCAGAGCATGTCTTTCTGTTAGAGTTACTCACTTTACGTAAGTCTAACAATGATTTTGAAAAATTTTATATCTTTTCACTTTGTGTTGTTTTTTTCACTGGATAAATTATTGTTAAAATCTTTGTTATGTATTTTTTAATGATAACTTTTAGCAAAAGGTTGAGTTATATTTCTATGTACTCAACTTTAAATAAATAATTTTTATTTCAAGGATACGAATAAAAATATTCAAACAGTTTATTTTTTTGTAAATCTTTATACTTAGATGCATTATATAGATTAAATATATTCATAAATTACATGACCCTTAAATTATAACTACATACAGGAGAGGTTCTCTTGTAGCCCACACTGCCATAAGAATTGACAAAGCCTATACTTCAAATCCTATCTATGATGCTGCCTTGTTGGTCAATATTCTGCAGACAGAAAAATCTGTTATGATTGGTGACCAGATTTATAATATTACAGGCATTTCTCTTAATAATATATCAGGTATTAGTGCCTTTATAATAATTAAGTCTAAATTAATGGCTAAATTTATTTTAAATTCTAACGTCAACACAGAATTATTTCATCCTAACAGTTCGTTGTTTTAAAAAAATGTTTAGTTTGATTATTGATCTAAGGCATACGTTTAAAGCTAGTAAAATGTCATAAGTTATGGCACTAAACTTTTTATTTCAATTTGCTATAAAAAAAATGTTTTTGTTATTTTTAACGCTCTCATTTGGTTTATTCTAAATAATAAACAATGTTCAAATACATTGCTTGACAGTCACAGTTTTAGTCTGCCTTACATACTAATTCTTTCTTAGCTGGTCATTCAAACATCATTCTTAGTTCAATCTTTTTTTTAAAGTGGATTCAATTTCCAGAAAATTGTAACATAACTTAATTTTTAATTGATTTTTTAAATATAATAAATTTAAAAAATCATTTTAAAAGCATCACATAAAATTAGAAGTCTGTAACATTGTGCTGGTAACAAAACAAAAACCAATGTGCACAATATTACTAGTTTTGTTTTGTTTTATTTAAGGAATTGTTTTGAGCCATTCAAACCGTTATCAATTAGCAAGTCATGCAGCTAATTTGTCTATCACTTAAGGTTTTTTACTCTATGAGTTTAAGATTCAAAATAGTTGAATTGCAGATGAATTGATTGAGACTAAATCTCCCCTTTGTCAGTTTCTCAGTCAGATGATGTATGTACAGTTTACAACAAATTTAAATCACTCTGTCCCCCTACTGAAAAATGCCCAGAAGATAGTTTTAACAAGACAGTTTGCCCAATATCGAATCCAAAAGGTTTGTTCAAAAAGTATTTTGAAAAATTATTTCATTATTTTTTTAAAAATTGATATTTTCTTTTCAAATTAATAAAGCTATTTGAAATTTCAGAAATATTTCTTTATAATTAATCATGTTACCATAAAGATTAGAAACAATATTCATTTACCAGATTTAATAAATGGAGTTTATATTATACAAAAATAGATTTAAACAATTTAAATTTTAGTTCTGTTTTCAGATGAACTCCCACTTATCATCGGACTCGCAGTTGGAATCCCTCTCTTTCTCATAGCAGTTGTTACTGTCATACTGGTAGTCTGGTGTTGTGTCAGGAAGAAGTCTGTCCAACAAGATCACAGTAGCATTTTTTCTTCAGAAATGTAAATGTCTTCAAATCATTTCCTATATACTATTTTGTGTCAAAAATAAAATATTAATGTGTGGTTATAAAACGTAACAATTTCTTTTTATAAATTAATTTTCAAAGCTATTAGTACATAATATGATGTCTAAAAATCTAATGAGATATATTTTAAAATCAATAAAATTTTTGCACTAAACAGCAGGTATTTAGTTAACTTAAATGATGTATGGATTTGCAAATGAATATTGATTGTAAAATTATCAAGAATGTTCATGTTTTTCTCTGTGTGTTTTTAAGCAGTTTTTTGTAACAATTTTTTCAATTAAAATAAAAATGGTAAAAAGAAGAGCCCATTTAGCTAATTTATTTTTTTAAAATTAAGGGTTAATTTTTGTGTGCTACATTACAAGTCAAAATTGTTACATGACAATCAGGCCCCTAAGATTTTTCTTTTATTTTCACCTGATTTGCTGAACTGTGCAGTGGGAAAATTACTCCCAAAAGATCTTTCTTTATCCCTGCAATGTACTCACCGGATAAATATTCTGAGACTTGGGATAGTGTAGACAGCAGAGATGACCAGTTGGGGAAATCCGCCAGCTCAGGTCTGCACCAATCATCCTCAGCATGGGTACCTGCACCAGCTCAGTCACGGCCATATTCCAAGACAAGAAGTACTGAAGGTTTGTCCTTATATAATTAATTTTGCAATATATTTTTTCTTAGTGTAGTTTTGATTTCAATAATATTTTTGAAGCAAGAGTTGAATAGAAGTGAAGTATAACTCTTTGAACCATGATTTGATAATGATTATAATTTATCTACTGTAGTTACTCTAATTTTATTTGCTTTGTTTTTAAAAATTGTTTCTCTTCATGTTTAAGTCCACAATTTTACACATCATACTCGTAGCTTTACATAGAATAATATATTTAAAACCAAATTAAAAGGCATACGCAAAAAGAATTTAAGGAAGTCAAATTGAAAGAACGAAAATAAAAAATTAGAAGGGACTAAATAGAACCAGGAAATAAAAATACATTTACAACCAATGAAGGCATGCATATAAATCTAAATATCACAGACGTGAAGTAAAAGGATCAAGAGATAACACGTTTTCTAACACAATGTAAAGTTATCTGCTCAAAGCATTTCTACTATGAAGATTCATTAGCTGTTATTATACTAAAAACACAATCAGGAAACAAAATAGCTAAGGATAAGTGAGCAAGAAAGAATGTCCTTGTTTATTTTTTTTTAAAGTTTTGAATAAAAATTTTAATAGATTGAATCCAGATTTCAGTAGGTTACATTAGTGAGCCAAATAGATAAAAACCCTAGTTCATTAAAATTAAATCAATATAAATGATTTTAAGTCAACATTTTCAACAATACTAGGTATGTTCACAGTAAACAAGATATTGAGAAATTTTCCACATCGTCATTTAACTTCTTGTGTGGATAAAAAAAAATATTTAAAAGAAAAATTTCACAGAAGCTATACCAACTTTGAAAGTACCACCCACAGAATTATATAAAATAGACAAAATTACCATAATAAGCGTATACCTTTCTTCCATTAAGAATTTCAAGCACACAAATGATTAAAAACAAAATAAATACATGTAATGTAATAGAAAAAGAAACTAAATATCCCTTACATTTGAATTATTACACAGCAAGGGACAGAATAAATACTTAACATATACAGAAAATAAAATGACTATGGAAAATATAATATATATTTATTATAGTTAACAGCACATTTTAATTTAACTGAAAGTATCAAAATGAAACAAAAAGTAGGTAAGAATATGTTATTTGAAATACTCTAGATATTTAACTAAGTTTATATAAAAATTTATTTTTAAATAAATCTATTTTTCATACATTATTCTTAACCAGGTGATAATTAAAAGAATATCAATGTATTTAAATGGCAAATTTTTCTTGCCATTAAATTCAATTTGTTCAAGTAAACTTTAAATGAAAAACATGAATAGGTTAAATTATTCAAATTTTCATTTTTGCAGATCCTAGAAGAAAGTCTTCAAACTATTCCTGGGGACTAATTTCAAAACTTGTGGACCATTTTAAAAATGTAATCAGCTAACTACATAATAAATAACTATTTAATTAGATACAAAATTTAAATACTCTATAAATTTAACTAATTATCTAATGTGTAAAGAAATGAATTTCAATCAAAGTCTATCTCTCAATTAAAGTGCTTGAAAAGTTGCAAATATGAAAATAAAATGCTTTTTTTTCTTTTCTATTTTAAGATTAATTTATGAAACATTCATAAAGCAATCATTTATCTGCAATAATTAAAAGTATAATTGTTTATTTTGTTTGCTTCTAACCATTGAAAATTTAATCTTTTTGACACTCTCTAACTCCATTTAACAGTTTGAAATAAAAAGACCAGCAATGAGACCACACTCTGAGCTCGTGGTAACTATTTAAACATAGAATTCTTTAGCTAAAATAATACTTTAGATAAAATTGCAATAGCCTTCTTTGGTCAGACTTGTGAAATCCATTTTTTTTAAAATGTTCTGTCACCAGTGTTGTTACAAGCTTTCAATAATATGACTTTATCGAATTAATATAATTTTTAATTCAGCTATTTTCCCAAGGGAAAGTAGCATAATCATATTAAATCATATTATTGTTTACCTTAAACCAGTGTTGTCCAACCAAAAATCGTTCACGGCACACTAAACTGGTTAAAAATTTGCGCGGCTCACTTCACAAAAAAAACAAGAAATCAGTGTTTATTCAAAATATGTTTCATAATTAATGAGATACTTGAGCGTTTTCTTTGGACCAGATGAGCTCAAAACGCGGCTCATTGCTGGATAAGCAAACACTCATTTCTCTGTCTATCATCTGCAGTCTTTCACGTTTGACGTATGCGAGAAGTTGCGCCTTTCCGCTGATGTCAGTAATTTCATCGATTTACATTGCCCAGAGTTTTGGATGTCGTCGGCTTCCGCAAAATGCTCTTTAATTTGATTGTCCAAATCTGTCGAAATGTCAGCAATCCGACGTCCCATCGTCTGGTTAGACAGTGGAATCTTATTTATTTTTCAACAGCGTCGGGTCCCAACTGCATAGTCTCAACTGCGATTCGTAAAGACGGCAATATGATTGCCTCAGCGTCCAAATGAGATTTCTTTTGTTTGACCAAACGATTCGCAATTTTATAGCTTGCTAACTGAGCTTTGGCAGGAATTGAGGAAAAAAATTTCGTTATTTTTTATTGCTGCTCTAAGTTGGACCGAATGGATGCAAAATAACTTTTTGGCTTGTCTTTCAATCCTGGATGATTTGAGTTCAGATGCCACTTCAGTTTACTGGGGTTCATGGACTCGTTGCACAATGCCATGTTACAATTAAGACAAAACGGAAGAGAAGGATCATTTGCACATTGTATGAAACTATACTCAAGATATTCCTCGTGATATTTCCGTTAGGTAACATTCTTCTTGGATTTCGCAGCTCTCTCTCCATTTTGATGCTCGCTGGAATCATTCTGGCTTCTCTTCAAAAAATTATCCATAGCCGTCTGTAATTAAAAGTTTTTAAAAAAGTGAACAGCAGGAAAGGGTTTTTTATTTACTTACAACATATATTTATTCCCAATGGAGGAGAGAAAGTTTGTAGCTTTCAAGAGATTCTCACAACCAGAACAATACAAACATGAAACCTTTTTATTCAATTCTTTTTCGGTTAAGGATATTTTTTTTTCAAAACTTGAAGGTTCGAAAAGCCTAGAAAATTTATGGTATTTTTTAAATCTTTCGCGGCACATTAAAATTTTCTCGCGGCACACTAGTGTGCCGCGGCACACCGGTTGGACAACACTGCCTTAAACTGATTATTAGACCTACTATTTTTATCAAATCATAAAACTTATGATTCAATTTTTTTTAAATTACTAAGTCATCAGTTTTCAGCTTCTTTCACTAATTATCTTTCAGTCAACAAGTATGTCTCCTGAAACATTGCCTTCAACATCAAGAATGTTGTCACCAGTTACTTCTCATCAGGACAGAGCTGTGAGTTCCCCAGAAATCTTGCCACAGTCAGTGAGTCTGAGTTCTCATCGGCCAACAGATGCGTTGTCACCAGACATGTTCCCCCAGACAGCCGGTCTTTGGCCACTAGAAAGTTCCCAAAAGAGAACGAGAATGAGGTCACCTGATATGACCGACCAGCCAACCGACAGGCACTGATAAAACATTTCACACCAATAATTTGAGTTGGCTATTCACCAATAAATTGAGTTGGCTATTCACCAATAAATTGAGTTGACTATTCACCAATAAATTGAGTTGGTTATTCACCAATAATTTGAGTTGGTTATTCACCAATAAATTGAGTTGGCTATTCACCAATAAATTGAGTTGGTTATTCACCAATAAATTGAGTTGGCTATTCACCAATAAATTGAGTTGACTATTCACCAATAAATTGAGTTGGTTATTCACCAACAACAATTTACAATAACTTTCAATGATTACTCCCCAGTCTTGAGAATTTAAACACACAGTTTGAGAACATTAAAGTGACTGAAGAAAATGCTTTAATCAGGTAGTATTTGAGAACAGTACATTTAACAGTAATTTGCAGTTAGTTCATTTAATCCAGTTTTGAAGCCTTGTAAAATGTAAATGATATGATCTTTGTTAACACTGAAGTAAACTACTGTATTTTAATTTCAAATTAAAGCTAAAATTTTATAAATTGACATTAATATGTATATTCTGTATATTCCGGCATACAAAGGCTGATAGGATTGACTTGGTCAGCTCCCCCCGCCTCCCCATCTGCCCATCCATCTAACTGTGGAATGGGAAGAACTGTTGTATGATAGAGAAGTGTATAAGACGATACCTTGCATATAAGACGACTCTGGAGTTTTAGGGGTTAAAAAGTCATCTTATATGCTGGAATAAACGGCACATAAAATAATCTCCAACTCCAAGCCAAATTGAAAACCTTTCATATAAATTTTTTATCAAAAATAAATATTGTGAAGTAAATTATTTTCCCATTTATCTGTATGTATCCAAGACATGGAAATGAATCTTACTTATAATCAGCTGTGCTAAAGAGAAAAATTCGACCAAGTCTTTCATTAGAATTTGATGTTTTAATTGTTAAATTATGCTTTAAGATGTTTCATGGGCCATATTATCTTAGCTAAGTCTATTTCAAAATGGTATAAAATTTATTGGTAAGTTATAATCTGGGCAAGCAAAAACACCACTCGTATTTTTGAACCAATTGGGAATGCAATAATTGACAGCATAAAAAATTCCATCAACTTTTCCACGCTATTTTTCTCCCACCTGTATCATCCATCCACAATATTCCCTTACTTTATTCAGGTGACTGGAGAGTGATTATTTTCCTTGTGGGTAACAAGCTTAACGCCCTAGATAAAAATCCCCTGCCTCATTATTTCTTCTTCACAGTCCCCCCACATTGTGACTGACGGTGGCCTGAAAGAAATATTTTAAATGTAAAGACATGCTAAAAATGATATACCATGTGATCAACATAATAAAATATTTATCAACATAATCTCATTACTTTACCCTTATTTTAATCTATTAATATATTTATGACAACCATAACAGGTTTTTTTAACAGTATGTGTCCTTAAGTAGGGGTTCTTTCAAACATTTCAATTTTAATCCAAGATATGTAATAAGGGGAAATTAGTGCGTGAATGCTATTGGTTTTCCTTTATTTTATTCCTAACATGTATATGATTCTCTATCAAAGCAAAACTACTACTACTAGCCGCTCTCCAATTTTTTTCTTTTAGTTTATGTTGTTGTTTGTTTGTTTTGTTTTACATGTCAATCATAATTTATTTTAAAAATAATACTCTCCCTTGTTGATTTGTAAATTATAATGTATTTATTTATTAAAAATGTATACAACTCAATTATTTACCATTTGTAATTTTTACATTTCATGTTTATAGATAATATCAATGGTATAGGTACTAGTTTTTTGAAACATCATGTGGACTCAGGGTGTCAATGTCTGACAACATACAGCCATCTGTCACGGTGTGTCTCCGAGCAAAATGATTGAGAGTACAAAATGTTACTTGTATGAAAAATCTTCAGGGAGATGAAATTCCAATGAAAAATCACGAAAACATACAGGATATTAATGTGGACAAACAATATTGTTCTTGACATAAGATGTACCTTAGAATTTATTTACAATGGCCAGTACTTAACAAAGAGGATAATTTTTCATATGTCCTCGTTAGCTCTATTTTAGGATTCAACAATTGTTTTGTCTGCAGCTTTCCACTAGTTGACAGTTGATTGTGTGATTTTTTAGTCTCAGCACATCTGGTCAGTTTTTAACTGTCGATTGTGTGATGTTTTAGTCTCAACACATCTGGTCAGTTTTTAACTGTCCATTGTGTGATGTTTTAGTCTCAGCAAATCTGATAAGTTTTTAACTGTCGATTGCGTGATGTTTTAATCTCAGCACATCTGGTAAGTTTCTTTACTGTTGATTGTGTGATGTTTTAGGTCTCAGCACATCTGGTCAGTTTTTAACTGTTGATTATGTGATGTTTTAGTCTCAGCAAATCTGATAAGTTTTTAACTGTCGATTGCGTGATGTTTTAATCTCAGCACATCTGGTCAGTTTTTAACTGTTGATTGGGTGATGTTTTAGTCTCAGCAAATCTGATCAGTTTTTAACTGTCGATTGTGTGATGTTTTAAACTCAGCACATCTGGTCAGTTTTTAACTGTTGATTGCTTTGACTACTTTGTGCACCCGCAGTGTTTTAAATTTTATTGAAAATGTTTTCAGAGCAGTAGCAAGCAAAAAATAAAACTGGTCTTGTTTAAAGCACGCAAAAGACCCATCTGGGCACTGTTTTAGTTTAAGCACCTCTTCTCTTAAAAGTAGATAGGCCTTATATTAAAAGTAGATAGACTTTCTCTTCTTTAAAAGTAATGCAATTAAAAAGTAGGTAAACTTTATGTTAATACAGATATTCTTCAAGGAAAAATTAAGTTGATGCACCTAAGTCCTCTCATTTACACCGTTCTTCACATGACTCTTTTAAAATAAAACAATAACTATAAAACTATAAAGAGTAGTATTTGAAGGGGTAAAAAACATCAAGGGTCCCAAATTAATATATATTTAGTTTATATACTCGTTGCTTCTACTTCTAAGCGAGTTTACAACAACAAAAATGACCCATGAACAATTTTTTTAAGTAACAATGTTTTGTAAACATTCAAAATTTACCTATCACAAAATAAAATGTACCCATGGATTTCCCTTGAAGCTGAGAACCCTTGACTTAATTCAAGTGGTTGTCATGTGATATGGGGACTTTATGGGTTATTTGTAAGGACAAGTTAATCTCTGGCCCGTATTATGTTCAGTTGACAATCACAAAAGTATCAATGTCAGTGATCTGTGTTAAGCTAACAATCACCCAAGTATTTTCTCTCTGTTATCTATGTTTACTTGCCAATCACCAATAGTATTGATCTCAGGTATCTATTTTCACCTACCAATAGTATTAAGTTGCGTATATTATGCTCACCTGCAAATAGTATTGATCTGAGTGACCTAAGCTCACCTGCTAATAGTTTTCTATTGAGTGACCTAAGCTCACCTGCTAATAGTTTTCTATTGAGTGACCTAAGCTCACCTGCTAATAGTTTTCTATTGAGTGACCTAAGCTCACCTGCTAATAGTTTTCTATTGAGTGACCTAAGCTCACCTGCTAATAGTTTTCTATTGAGTGACCTAAGCTCACCTGCAAATAGTTTTCTATTGAGTGACCTAAGCTCACCTGCTAATAGTTTTCTATTGAGTGACCTAAGCTCACCTGCTAATAGTTTTCTATTGAGTGACCTAAGCTCACCTGCAAATAGTTTTCTATTGAGTGACCTAAGCTCACCTGCAAATAGTTTTCTATTGAGTGACCTAAGCTCACCTGCTAATAGTTTTCTATTGAGTGACCTAAGCTCACCTGCTAATAGTTTTCTATTGAGTGACCTAAGCTCACCTGCAAATAGTTTTCTATTGAGTGACCTAAGCTCACCTGCTAATAGTTTTCTATTGAGTGACCTAAGCTCACCTGCTAATAGTTTTCTATTGAGTGACCTAAGCTCACCTGCTAATAGTTTTCTATTGAGTGACCTAAGCTCACCTGCAAATAGTTTTCTATTGAGTGACCTAAGCTCACCTGCAAATAGTTTTCTATTGAGTGACCTAAGCTCACCTGCTAATAGTTTTCTATTGAGTGACCTAAGCTCACCTGCAAATAGTTTTCTATTGAGTGACCTAAGCTCACCTGCAAATAGTTTTCTATTGAGTGACCTAAGCTCACCTGCAAATAGTTTTCTATTGAGTGACCTAAGCTCACCTGCAAATAGTTTTCTATTGAGTGACCTAAGCTCACCTGCTAATAGTTTTCTATTGAGTGACCTAAGCTCACCTGCAAATAGTTTTCTATTGAGTGACCTAAGCTCACCTGCTAATAGTTTTCTATTGAGTGACCTAAGCTCACCTGCTAATAGTTTTCTATTGAGTGACCTAAGCTCACCTGCAAATAGTTTTCTATTGAGTGACCTAAGCTCACCTGCAAATAGTTTTCTATTGAGTGACCTAAGCTCACCTGCTAATAGTTTTCTATTGAGTGACCTAAGCTCACCTGCTAATAGTTTTCTATTGAGTGACCTAAGCTCACCTGCAAATAGTTTTCTATTGAGTGACCTAAGCTCACCTGCTAATAGTTTTCTATTGAGTGACCTAAGCTCACCTGCTAATAGTTTTCTATTGAGTGACCTAAGCTCACCTGCTAATAGTTTTCTATTGAGTGACCTAAGCTCACCTGCAAATAGTTTTCTATTGAGTGACCTAAGCTCACCTGCTAATAGTTTTCTATTGAGTGACCTAAGCTCACCTGCTAATAGTTTTCTATTGAGTGACCTAAGCTCACCTGCAAATAGTTTTCTATTGAGTGACCTAAGCTCACCTGCTAATAGTTTTCTATTGAGGGACCTAAGCTCACCTGCTAATAGTTTTCTATTGAGTGACCTAAGCTCACCTGCTAATAGTTTTCTATTGAGTGACCTAAGCTCACCTGCAAATAGTTTTCTATTGAGTGACCTAAGCTCACCTGCAAATAGTTTTCTATTGAGTGACCTAAGCTCACCTGCTAATAGTTTTCTATTGAGTGACCTAAGCTCACCTGCAAATAGTTTTCTATTGAGTGACCTAAGCTCACCAGCAAATAGTTTTCTATTGAGTGACCTAAGCTCACCTGCAAATAGTTTTCTATTGAGTGACCTAAGCTCACCTGCAAATAGTTTTCGATTGAGTGACCTAAGCTCACCTGCTAATAGTTTTCTATTGAGTGACCTAAGCTCACCTGCAAATAGTTTTCTATTGAGTGACCTAGGCTCACCTGCTAATAGTTTTCTATTGAGTGACCTAAGCTCACCTGCTAATAGTTTTCTATTGAGTGACCTAAGCTCACCTGCAAATAGTTTTCTATTGAGTGACCTAAGCTCACCTGCAAATAGTTTTCTATTGAGTGACCTAAGCTCACCTGCTAATAGTTTTCTATTGAGTGACCTAAGCTCACCTGCTAATAGTTTTCTATTGAGTGACCTAAGCTCACCTGCAAATAGTTTTCTATTGAGTGACCTAAGCTCACCTGCTAATAGTTTTCTATTGAGTGACCTAAGCTCACCTGCTAATAGTTTTCTATTGAGTGACCTAAGCTCACCTGCTAATAGTTTTCTATTGAGTGACCTAAGCTCACCTGCAAATAGTTTTCTATTGAGTGACCTAAGCTCACCTGCAAATAGTTTTCTATTGAGTGACCTAAGCTCACCTGCAAATAGTTTTCTATTGAGTGACCTAAGCTCACCTGCAAATAGTTTTCTATTGAGTGACCTAAGCTCACCTGCTAATAGTTTTCTATTGAGTGACCTAAGCTCACCTGCAAATAGTTTTCTATTGAGTGACCTAAGCTCACCTGCTAATAGTTTTCTATTGAGTGACCTAAGCTCACCTGCTAATAGTATTGATCTGAGTTAACTAAGCTCACCTGCTAATAGTTTTCTATTGAGTGACCTAAGCTCACCTGCTAATAGTTTTCTATTGAGTGACCTAAGCTCACCTGCTAATAGTTTTCTATTGAGTGACCTAAGCTCACCTGCAAATAGTTTTCTATTGAGTGACCTAAGCTCACCTGCAAATAGTTTTCTATTGAGTGACCTAAGCTCACCTGCAAATAGTTTTCTATTGAGTGACCTAAGCTCACCTGCAAATAGTTTTCTATTGAGTGACCTAAGCTCACCTGCTAATAGTTTTCTATTGAGTGACCTAAGCTCACCTGCTAATAGTATTGATCTGAGTTAACTAAGCTCACCTGCTAATAGTTTTCTATTGAGTGACCTAAGCTCACCTGCAAATAGTTTTCTATTGAGTGATCTAAGTTCACATCGCCTATAGTTTTGATCCAGGTCGTAGTTTAAGGAGTGGGGTTTATTATTACTCTTTTAAGCTGATGCAGGACACATCAAGAGAGCTTATAATGTCGTCAACGTCTGTAATGTAATAAACATTGGCGGCTACTGACAAACTAAGGCAGGCATGGTTTATGGGAGTAAGCATTGACTTTCTGTTTGCGCAGAAGCGCACGTGAAAAGAAAAGTAATAATCTTAATTCCTGTCTTGATAATTTCACCAAGGAGCCACTCACAAAAATAATCAAATAAATGCTTTACGTTAGTTTAAGGATTATTTCAATAAATCTCAAAGCTAATTGCAAGAGGTTTCTTTTCAAATACAAGATACATTAAGGACAGCTTAAAAATCAAGAAAGCTGTTTTTTTTTAAAAAATGATTCTCCCTATAAGTAACATTTTAACTTTGATGTTTTCTAACTTCCACAATGGGTGGGTTTTATTACATTCCTCCTAAACTCTCAAAAGTTAAAAGATGACTTTATTATCTCATTTTAGTCATGTATGAACTATCAAACACACTGGCTGAATAACTTACGGCTAATAGTAATAGTTGAAAAGTTTTAAATTGTCAAGAGCAGATCAGCACACACAAACACACGGTTTGACATAGATTCCCATTTAAAAAATCAGCTACAAATACTACATGTACCTAGCAGAAATACATTTTCACTCAAGAAACAAATTAGGGGAGATTACCAAGGAGGTTTTGCTCAAGAAGGACTTATCTTCCTTTTCTTGGCACTCTCTTAAAGATGGAGGTTATGGGAAAGCTAATAATGACAGCACCTCTTGATTAATTTCTGCACTGGCCTGGTATTGTTTACCTGTTTTCAATTCTCAAAATTTCGGTGGGGATAATGAAATCGATAATATAGAAATAAATATATGTTGTGTGTGTGTGTATGGGCTTTGTTGATACATGGAACACATATGGCCAAGGGAAATAACTTGTGCCAGTGTGTAGACCGGTTCACCTGGGGCTGCACAAACCTAGCTACGCCACCAATCTTTGTCATTGAACAGATTACATACTGCTCTTTGTCGGGAAATGCTAGGCAATAATTGTGGCACGTGGCATTTTTGAGACAATAACAGCGTCATGTGGCAGCGTAGGGGCAATAACAGCGTCATGTAGAACTGTGGTACTCAAAGTGGTCGTCATCGGACCGGTGCCGTACCGGTTGTCTTCAGACGCTGGTCTGCAGAAGTTTACAAAAAAAGGAAAGAAAAATGTAATTATAATCCTCCATTTGCAAACCATTAAAACTAACCCTTTAGAATAGTAATTAGTATGTTAGTTTTTCGGATATAAGTTAAAAAGCACTTAAAATGTAGCAAACAAATTTAAATAAATTAGATTCAATAAAATAGTAATTAATTAATGTTGTTTAATGTTAAAATAAATGTGAGCTTTGAGATTTAAGATTTCTCACGTCTGCAGATGTAAACAGAAAGATTATCGAGCTGAAAAAAAATTATATTTAAATAAACAGATTAGGAATTTATAGTGATATAAATAAAATATTTAGTAAACCGTGATTGATAATATAAATATATAATTAGTGGGTTTTTTTCAAATAAAGAATTAAACATTTAGTTTTGACCACGTCGCCGTGTTTCACAGTGATTTTGATTAATTTAAATTCTTAAAGAAAATTAGTCTACATTTATTTCAAAACGTAGTCGAAATCACAAATCATGGGGTATGAAAGAGATGCCCAAAAGTTCGGTGATTAGCTCACGTCAATCTACTCCAAAAAGCAGAGAGGAAAACATTGATAGCAAAGAATTATGGATCTCAAACAAAATATTTGAACTCCTGTATGCTTTGAAATATAAAAGTTAAATTATAAAGATTTATATTTTCATTCAAAACTTCCAAAATAATAATATAAATGCAGTGATGGCGAGACTTTTAGGTATCGCGTGCCGAAATTTTAACCAAAACTCACTTATTTATAGAGCAAAGTGCCAACACTCACAAGAAACCCGAAAATTGGGGTTTTGTTGGACTGGCTTGATTAAGGAAGTAATATTTTAGTCGCGTGCCGGCTAATGAGGCTTTGCGTGCCGACTGTAGCAAGCGTGCCATAGGTTTGCCATCACTAATATAGATTACTATCATTTGATACTGAAAAGATTCAGCATACCCCAATTATAGAGGGTAAAGAAAGGAACAATTGATATGTTCATAAAGAGAAAAAATATTAATGCTGAGGAGCATCAAACTACTTCGGATTCTTCATCAAAATTAGATGAAGGAGAGATAAAAGAAACCGAAGCGTCATCAGCGAAACAAAACCGTACTAGTTTGGCTCGAAATATTGCTCATGGTGAAATAAAGACCTCAAGACTCAAGAGGCATGTAACTACTAGACATATAGACATAAGTTCAAAGCCCAAAGAGTTCTTCGAAAGGAAGCGTGCTGATTTAAAAAGCCGCCTGAAACTTAGCTTTGATTCATTCACCCTTAAATACGTGTGCATTGCGATCTTCATATAAGGTAGCACGGCAAATAGCCAAGCTAAAAATACACATTTACAACCGGTAAGGCGCTCATAGCGGGATGCCTTAAAAAATTGTAATTGTAAATGTTGGATAAAACGGCGGCAAAGTAAGTGGCCCAGGTTCCACTCTCAAATGACACAATAGCTCAACAAACTGACGATTTGGCTTGTAATACTGAAGTGCAGATAATATAAAATCTGAAATAGTCTCACTATTTTCTCTGCAGATCGATTAATCAACAACCATTACTAAGTTTGCCATTCTGATGGTATATATGCTATGTTTATATATGGATTTTCGACTTCACTACCAACAAATGCAACTAGATCTGAAATAATTGAGGCAGCTTACGATCACATTATTGGCAAAAGTATGATATAATTTAAATATTGTTTTGGTGTGTGTAGGGAGCCAACAAGCAAATTTCTACAAAACTAAACAACTTGCTCAGCGAATTTGTACAAATTGTGAACATGGGCAACGAGAATGCTTTATATTACAGATTATTTGCTGCATTATGTGATGGAATGGGTGCTGAACACAAACAGCTCTTACCGCATGCTGATAAGTAGTCATTGTCTCGAGGCAAAGTAATGACCAAAGGTTTTGAAATGCGAAGAGAACTTGACGATTTACTACAGTAGAAAATTGTTCTTATCTTATCTTATCAATACAGACGCTCCTTCTATGCAGAAGATAATTGCGTCCACAGACCATGAGAGATGATCTGTTGGCAAGTGATGCAGCGTTCACAGGCCACGGCTTTGTGGGTTCCACGCATTACCCAGCCGCCTAACTAGTGTTAGGTACCCATTCGGAGCTGGGTGACTCAGGGACGCCCTAGGCCCCGGGAACAAATCCTTGCCTTGACATGGATTCGAACCCGCGCTGCCACTCGACCACCGCGTCCCCTAAAATCCGAATTGATGTTAACTATTTTGAAATGTGAATTGCACAGCCAAGTTGGCTGACTTTGTTGATATCTTAGCCATTAATATCTCCATACAAGGATGGCTTCATGCTTTACAATTGCAGACAAGATCGATGGACAGAAACAATAGCTATATAAGCATGGAAAAGTCGAGTATCAGCAGATTGTTTCGATATATTTTCACAATTTTGAAACTATCGATAGTGCAGTTGTAGCTTTATGTTCCATCTCTACAAAAGGTCATCATTTAGCACTTGAAATGATTTATCATACATTTCGAGTTTTACTTTCCACCCACTGAAAGGTTCTGGATGGATAGTTTATCCATTTATTGCACCGAAGGTTGATTTGTCTGTAATTTTGGGATTACAATTGCTGAAGTTATAGCTGCGGATGAAGGATTTAAAATGAATTTTGAAACTATGACCTATCTTCCATCCTTTTGGATGCACGTGAGTGCAAAATATCTTGAACTTGCCGAAATTGCTCTCAATGCTCTTCTTCCGCTTCCTCCATCTTACGTATGTCAGACTGTTGAAAGTAAGATGACAGTTTGGATTTTCGTTCTCAATTGCTTATGTCATTGTCCTCCATCGAGACACAACTTGATAAACTT
This sequence comes from Ampullaceana balthica, assembly GCA_944989445.1. Classification (NCBI taxonomy): domain Eukaryota; kingdom Metazoa; phylum Mollusca; class Gastropoda; family Lymnaeidae; genus Ampullaceana; species Ampullaceana balthica. The sequence goes on along the minus strand of CALYLW010000608.1, from coordinate 296,436 downwards.
GCAAAACATTTGCAGGCCCATATGACCCATGGGTTATAGTCTAGTTAAAAACTGAGCGTGAACATTACACGTTCTAACTATAGTTACCATATTAATTTTAAAAAATAAATTTCCATTTCCTTTTTATTAAATTTTATGTCTTCGTTTATTAAAACGTAGGCCTGAGTCAGAATACAAATTTATTTAAAATACTATCAACTTAAAAACAGTTGAACACAATGGCTGCCATCATCAACCCATTTTATACGAAATGAAGACAATCGTAAATGAATACTAAGAAATCGTATTGTATCTTTCTTATCTGTTACAGAGGCTCCTTCTATATAGGCCTAGTAGGTTATTGCGCCTCTAAGGCGATGCCTTCTTGATGAATCAAGGCTTAAGATTACTCTATTCTAAATTGTTCGATGACATGTAGCATAAAAAGTCGAATTCATGCCAAATGTTGTAGGGCTGTGGCCATGTAGGGGATCATTTCGCTACCATGTCAGTACAGCGAAAATAGTACAACGGTCCCTGGTGCAATGGAAAAATTCATTCCGTTCCGCCATAGTAAATTTTTTGAGAAGAACTGAAGGAGAAGACCCATAATGGAAATCAGAGCGTGACGTTAAAGTTATTTTTTTTTCAGTTTTTTTTTCATTGTGGCCGACTTACGCATAGACTTCCTCTTGGCTATGACCTTATCAAATGTATGGTATTATATTTCCCTAATGGTAGCAGTAGAAAGATTTCAACACAGACACTAACACACATACACATACACACAGCTTTTTCAACCGTAAGCTTTCATTTATAATTTATATATTTACCTTTAAAATGACTTTGTTTTTAAATGAGTTGACCAGAAAAAGTAAAATATCAGATCGGAGCTACAATAAAACAATATTTCAGTTGTTTTTAAAATTATTGCAAAGGACTTTAATTAAGATCTATTTCGAAAAATTCATCAGAAAGCTTAAATTCCACATGGCTGAAACTCAAAGTCTAATTACGTAAACTTTTTTGATGTGAGACAAAGGCGTATCATTCTTAGCATTTCATTTCAAACCCCAACATTTCCTCAAACGTTCACACTATTTTCATCGCTCTCCTCCATTTAAAGATCTGTCATCAAAGTTATTTAATAAAACTTTACCCATGTCTCGTCATTATACTTTTTAAAAAAAACAGTATTCAGTAATAATTTTTTCTTATAACTTCAAACAACCTCCAAATATTTTTTTTTAAAAATTCGAGCTTCTCGGTAGTAACCTCCAAATCTCCACCACTATTGCGAGAAATTTTTTTTTAATGCTTGACTTTTCACAGAAAATAAGACTTCCTGTTTGCGAGAAAATATTTTTCAACTGATGAATGCATGAACGCTTCCTTCTATAACGCTAACACTGCCCACGTTACACTAGCACGCTCGTTGCGCTCTGCTGATGATGCTTTGTGTCAAAATGTCATGCGGGCAAAAGTTTGGGGGGGGGGTATTCTTATAACAAAAACAATATTTTTAAAGGCACCTTGAAGGATCAAACAGGTTTGGATAGGACATAAAAGACTATAAAGTTACTTTGTCAGAGTATGATGATAGAGGCACTAATGGAGCAAAAAATGTATTTTACCCACGTCCCACTAAAATGTAAAATAAAACAATAAATAACGTATTCAAGTAAACAGATAAATTGAAGACGAATATGAGTGATTCAATTATTTACCAGAATATGCCGCAGCCGAATAAAAGCGACCCATGTTGAAGACTAGATCGCAAGACATAAGACACTCATCAACCAGTTGAGGAATGAGCACTGTCCCACTCAGAGTACCTGGCATGGGTTTGCCTCGAGAATGGACTTCGGCTGTAGAATATGTGGAGATGCGGAGGAGACCATTGAAAATCTGAGTGCTGGAAGGCGGCCGGGGATTTGGACAGATCGATTCTAATAACTTAGGAAAAATATCTCTATGAACGATGCCCTCTTGATGAAGCTTGCCTGTAAAATCATGAAAAGGTTCATATACGAGTTTGTATTAAATCAGACTATATAAGAGAATAAAGCATTTAGTGGTTAGAATGAGAACTGCACATTGTCCCATACGAAGCTACTTGTACAAGTTTAACACTAGAAGGGAACTGGCCTGTCGGCTGTGTGGCCACACGGAGGAGACGGTGGCCCATGTACTCGAAGAGTGCCCCGAGCTGTGCGGGGATTTGGAAGAAGAAGTCACGGTACCTGCAGAGGAGTACCTCTATGGCGATGCCCGCTTGATGAGGCTCGCATGCGATAAAATGAACCGGGTCCTAAGAGCCTAACGGCTCGACCCAAAAGAGAATGAACATTCACGAGTAGTAAGGATATTTAAGATTTAAGATGAGAAAAATCCGGGGGTGCTTCTTGAAGTGAAGTCATTTTAAAGTATGAATGATGTACTTTTTTCCACGAACAGTAAACAATGTCATATCCGTGAAAAAGGCCCACTTTTATGTGAAAAACGGTTACGAGTAAGAGTGAGCATGAAGCTATCTCTGTCTTTTAGTAGTTTCGCCACATGGCTTAGGTGTGACAGCCGCCACAAGACAACAGCAGGTGGCAAAGATTCAATGAGTTTTAGGCGATGCTTGTCTTTTAAACTACAGTCTCGCTTCCTGGAAAGTGCAGGGGTGTAGACAACTTTGAGATGGATGTAAATAAAAATGCTAAACGTTTTTATAAAGCTATTCACCAAGGAAAGCTAATTTGCATATAATATACACACAAAATTGTTTAGAAGCTAAAAGATAATGACATTTCTGAAGCAGTGAAATGTTGGCCTAATCTTTGACCTTTCTTATGTTGTTGTTTGTTTTGTTTTAAAGTCACCACTTATGCGCGCGTACATGTCCATCCTACCATTTAGGTGAGTCACAGTCGGTTGGTCCACCAACCAGAACCAATTAGCTGTTGATTGGTTGTAAATATGGCTTTCCAGACTCTTTTAACCTTCGCGGCTAATTATAATTATTAATATATTAACAAACAATTTTTTCCTGTCCCAGAATTTACTCTAGTAAAGTACAAAGATAATCTAATATAACCTACAGATAGACCTAGGGATAAAAAGACTTTTCTTATTTCTTATCCGAGAACAAACACATACAAATTCTCGTTCTTCACATTCTGAATTCGGACGTGGAATGTGTTGCCTGAGGAAACCAGGAAAACCACCACTCTATTGTTTGTGTGGGTGTGTGTGTGTTTGTCCTTTATGTCCTTCTACACGATTCATCCGATTGCCATGAAATTTTGCGAGGTTGTTCAGTACGCACCCGTTAGGATAACTGGAAATAAAACAAAGCCGTAAAAACAAAGTTTTTGACTATAAATCCCTTATATATGAGACATAACTAAAAGTATTGATTATGTTCAAACGTGACAAATATTTACAGACTGAATCTGTCTTTACTGCCCTTTGCTTTTAACCCGGGGTGGGGGGTGGGAGAGGGGAAATGTCTTGTCACCGATCGCTGGGCCGAGCTCAGCGTGACACGCAAAATGTAAACAAAAGCACGCCGGTACACCTGGTTAAAACACGAGATGTGTTCACCTATGGCTGGGGTGAAGTCAAGTGACCCGTAAAATGTAAACGATAGCGACCGCTACATATAGTTCATATAGATAAACTAAAAATGCATTAATTTAATAACTGTATGTTTGATCGATCTGAATTTTTGATACGATGCATTGTTAGGGTCCGTGTGCCAAATTTCAGCTCGATGCCTTCACGGGAAGTGGGTCATTTTTTACTTTTGTTTTTCCGCACGCCCAAGACAGAGAGACAGAGAGACAGAGAGAGACGGCGGTGAAGTTAATATAAGGGATTTTAAAAAAATAATATTCATGGGGAGGGGGTGCCTGGAGCTAAAACTTTCGTTTTTTTCTTATATGGGCTATATAAAAATTAGTTTAAGCGTGAGCTACTGGGTAAATGGAAGGATCTTCTCCAAAATTGTTATATAAAAACTTGAAAGCCTATAATAAAATACTATAGGCTATTGAATACATAATGTACATTCCGCCGGGGCCCAAAATTGTTTTTTTTTCGTAAACGTTTACCACTTCATTCCCCCATTCCATTTTACACTATCTTGATAAATAATGATACATATATCCATTATGATCCAGATTGACATAAACAGGGTAGCTTTTTTTTAAAAAACAACAACTGTTAACCTTGCACCGATTGGGTCCGAGGGCTCTTAGTTTTTTTTTCTCTCTCTTATATAGCAATATTATTTATATTTTATTCATCCAATCCTAATGAAACGTTCGGAAGTTGTTGAATACACTCGTCATAATTTTTTAGCATAAAAATAAAAAGTTTAAAAAATAATAAACTTATGAGCGGGTGGGGGCTGAGGCCCAAAATGTCATTTTGTCCTAACAGGAGCTATTCAAAAAGTATTTCAAATATTGGCTTACTGGGTTACTTGATGGATCTTGACAAACTTTTTACATAAACATTTATAGCCTATAACACACAATTATGGGGCATTGTACTCCTAATGTCCATTCTTTACGGACCGTGAGAATTGTTTTCTCTTTTTATGTCATTGACTTTATATTTTGTTATAGCTGAAATTCGGGTTACGACGTTTTTGAACGGATCAACGTCGTAACTCGAGGATTCCCTTTATATATATAGTGGCGTAACAACGGCTTGGCATTGGAGCAGTTGCCAAGGGTGCCAGCCTGCACCAGTTCTAAAGGGCGCAGCTAAATATTTAATTTTAAAAATTTTATTTAAATAAAGGGCGCCAAAAAAAAATTAGCCAAGGGCTTCAAAAACCCAGTTATGCCTCTAAATATATAGACAGAGGTACCTCGGTATACATCCTTATCCGTTCCAAACACTTGGACGTATATTAAATTGGATGTATACCTAACGTATATTTTCCAAATGAAATGGAGTGAAAATGATTAATTCGTTCCCATGAAAAAATCATATTCTCATTTACATATACATTTATTGACGTGCCTATATAGAATAATTTAAACACTGCATAATACTAAAATGCATAAATAAAAAGAGACAATTTTTTGTCTATTTCCCTGTTATCCAGAGCAAAAGCAAATTTTGACTCAACGGATCCGTCCATAAATGACGTCACGCACCAGAGTGGGGGGGAAGAGGGGGAGTGAAGATGTTTAAGAACTGTGACGTCTCGTCAAAAAATGCGAACCTTTAAAGAAAAAAGTACAACCAAAATATTTGTTGGCGTACAATTTATTTAATGACACTTTTAATGGCTTTACGCGTAGTATGATATTAGAGTGCAGACTTAAACTAAATAAATACTTAAATGACGATAAAGTGATTCGAAACATGCTAATTTTCAATTAAGATGTACAACTTTTATTGGGGGGGGGCGGGGTAGGACCGCAGCTTTGTGACGTCATGTTTGATGGGGGGGGGTCTAGCTTCTTGTGACGACATGTGACGAGGGAATAAGTGGAAACTCGGCTAAAATTGCGTGAAGTACGCAGGTCATATTCCAAAAAAGGGTCGTATACCAAAAAAAGCAACCAAAGTCAGAACAGAACGAATACCAAGTTGGACTTATACCAAAGCAGACGTATACTTAGGTACCACTGTATGTATGTATATATAAAACTATATAATTTGCAATAGTCACGCAAGTCAGTCAGTCTGTCCTGGTGCTACTAATTTTAGAAAGCAGGGAAAACCAAATTACTGCACCAAAGCATCAAAAGGTGTGAACATTAAATATGCGCTGTAAAAATATATTATATGACGCCATTGTTTTCGCTCATATTTTTATTTTGGAAAAGGGAACATTGTAAAAAGAGAATTAGATGGTGGTTAATTATAAAATCAAAAAATAAAGGGGGCGCCGCAGGCGCCCTGCAACCCCTTTTATAAAATACTTTGTGTACATTTCAGAAAGTTTAATATTTCGTATTTATCAAACAAGGACAAGTTAATTGGGCTTTTGAAAAAGGTCGGCGCCGTAGGCACCCTAAAAAAATTGCATTTTTTTATCAAATAAATAGATTTCAGCTGAAAACTTCCGTCATTTTTGACGGGTGTACGTTAGTATATATATATATATATATATATATATATATATACAATTGTGTGTGTGTGTTAACGTTTATTAGTTAGAAATATTTAATATGTTTGATAAAGAATAAACGGTTCGTCGGTTGGTTTAAACTCAAACAGGCGTGAGTTAAGGGCGTGTGCCTTGATGTGGTTAATAACTTTAACGACATCAATCAATACACTGTTAAATTCTGGTGACATTTTTCGGCATGCCAACATTTCCCTGTGAATGATACAATGTGTAGATTCACGCTCAGGTGCAACCTCTTTAATCCTTTCGAATCCCGTCGTTGATGAGATATCAATGAAATTTAGGAACACAAAAACGAAAGAGGAAAAAAAATGGTAAGAGAAGTAGATCAGCTTGCCAACATGGGTGACCAATCAAAACCGCGCACGACAAAAGAGTGCCGACATAAAAGCGCCGTATAAGAGCGCCGACATAAGAGCGCCGACACAGAGCGCAAAGATTGATTGCAGGCGGTTGTCCGCTCTGCGCTATGTGTCATTGATGTTCTTTGGACTTGGTGCCGCCAAAACGGGTAACAAGCTTTTCCATCTTGTCTAGGGAAATACACCAAAGTAAAAAAAATGTAAATAATTTAATGTTGGTTTGCTCGCGGACCACCAGGCATATCTCCGCGGACCACACGTTGGTTACCACTGGTTTATGGGACCACAGCCAAAAATATAGACTTAATGGCCCCTCCCCCAACGTTTAATTATTAATTCACGATATTATTTACTTCACATTGTTTGATTCACAATAAACGAATATTCAAAAGTGACACTAATTTCTACATGATAAATAACGTTTAGTTAATATTTTACCAGGTATTTTCTGTGTTGACTCGACGGGGATCGCTGAACACATACGATTGTTGCTGGGACTGATTCTGTCAGGGACCGCTGATGACATACGATTGTTGCTGGGACTAAATCTGTCGGGGACCGCTGAACACATACGATTGTTGCTGGGACTGATTCTATATAATGTTAGCAAGGATGCCTAAGGAGACATTCTCGTTGTGAATGAGGTGCTTTAAAAAAGGGTGGGGGCGGATTGAGGTTGGGGAGGGTTGCAGCGGTTGCGAATATTTAAGGCAAAGTTCCCATCCTTTTCCGGGAGGCGACCGCCTTTTATAAAAGTCATGTGACTCGAGACCCGCCACCCCCTCCGATACATTTGAAAAATTGTAATTAAGTATTTAACAAAAACGAAAATGTATTTTAATATAATGCTATTTTAAATCTGTGTAAAAATTAATTTATTGCGATGGTTGAAATTCCTTGTTACTAACCAGCCCCAAAATTCGTCATGAGTTTTTCTTAACGCCAACCTCATGTTATTCAAAACATTTAATTGACTTATTTCTCTTGATGAGTTATGCATACACAAATGGAACTGCTCGAAACGCAAACATCGAGACATTTGGCTATGAATGATACATACCACACCCGAAATATGAGCGATTTTTTCATTAATCTCTGGCTTACTAAGTTTTAAATTTTTTTATTAGTTTTATTTGTTCTTGTAATTTTTGTTCGTTGAAGAATGATCTTTGCCGAAACGTTCATTGTTTTGTGACGTTTTGTCAGGCTCATACATAACATGTTTGTATGTTATCCATCTACTTATCTGTTAGTCTGATTGCACTCTCACCCACATTTTGTTAACTTTGTTAGTTGTCCCGATAAATAGATAATCAGCACCGGCTTCACATTAGTTTACACTGTCAGTGTCATTGTCTTAATTGCGATTGGTGTTTTAGGGTGACCCGTCAAAACGGCCCCGGACAAAACGGCCCCGGACAAAATGGCCGCGACATAACGGCCACTGTCAAAACGGCCTCGGCCAAAATGGCCCTGGTCAAAATGGCCTCAATCAAAACGGCCCCGGTCAAAACGGTCCCGGTCAAAACGGCCCCAATCAAAACGGCCCCGGTCAAAACGGTCCCTGTCAAAATGGCCCCGGGCAAAACGGCCCCTGTCAAATGGGCCCCGACATAACGGCCCCGAACGGAGATAATTTTTAAGGAGATTGGGGTATTTATGTGCAATTTGTGAGCATTTGGGGACATATTTTAACAAATTATAAATTTTCGAACCTATTCATGGGGCTGTTTTTATATATGTTTCTGGTGCTGTAATCAAGTGTAATTCTATCTCTTGTAAAACTTAAAAAATAAACATTTCTTTGAGCTTGCAGCCTGGAGTAAACCATAAAATTTGTTCAATTAGATAAGATCATATTTCTTTTACTGTTATTAATTATTACACTGTGTTAGTAATATTGCATAATAAATTTGTTTTTAATATATGTCACTAAAACAATGAAATAAAACGTAATTATATCGATACATTTTATTAACCATTATGTTTTTGTTCTTTTACTAATTGTGTTTAAATATGTGTATACAGTTCATAATACATATCACTCACAACAAATATAAAAAAATCCGGTTAGATAGCTATGCATGATCTGGTTAAATTTAAATTTATATCGTTATTAGACATAGAGAAGTTCAGTAAGCTAGGAAGTTCATGAGTCAGAAAAGAATTTGTGACAGAGAACAGACAGTTTGTAATCAATTCGGGCTTGTAAAGGTAGCCTATATATCGGCACCCTTCCGTCTCGCGAGACGATGGTGCATCACTTTTGGGTTGGGTTGCATTTCCTCGAGTGGCTGTGCAGTCCTATCCTTGAGTGACAGTCTTTACCACAGCTTTTACACACGAGTTCTGTGCTTCCATATGTTTTGACTTTCTCCTAGCCCTTCTGTCTGTAGCCTCCTCCATCCTTCGCTCCTCGGCTACTATGACGCCCTCTTTGACAACTGTGCGCCATGTAGTTCGGTCTTCTGCTTTACACGCCCAGTCATTTGTGCGTATTCTGGCTGCTTTCATGTCCCTTTGGCAGACATCTTTAAATCGCAGACGTTGGCGACCTGTCTTCATCTTTCCCGAAGCTAGTTCTCCATATAGGAGGTCCTTGGGGATGAGACCAGGGCTCATTCTTTTAACATGTCCTAGCCATCTCAGGCGTCTTTCACTAAGGATTGAGAACATGCTTTGGGTATTGGCACGCATTAGGACCTCAGTATTAAGTACTTTGTCTTGCCATTTAATGCCAAGGATGCGACGCAGGCATCTCAAGTGGAAGCTATTAAGCTTGCGCTCTTAAGATGTATAAGTGGCCCATGTCTCGCTCCCGTATAGCTGTGTACTAATGACGAAGGCTCTATAGACACACAGTTTGGTTTCTTCTATTAACTTGGTGTTTTGCCAGACCCGTTTATTTAATTTAGCCATTGTGGCAGCTGCCTTGCTAATTCTACTGTTTATTTCCTTTTCAATGGACAGTGTTATAGAAACCTTGAAACCCAAGTAAGTGAAGCTGTCCACAACCTCAAAGTTTTCATTGTCGATATTGATGGTAGAAGGAGGTTGTGTGTCTTGGCCATGATGTTCGTCTTTTTCAAATTGATTTGCAGCCCAAATTCTTTGCAGGCGTTAGAGAAGCTTGACACAAGTTGTTGCAACCCAGTTTTTGTGTGCGCTTTTAATGCCGTATCATCCGCAAAGAGTAGCTCACGAATTAGGACATCTGCCGTTTTGGTCTTGGCTCGTATGCGGGCAGTGTTGAAAAGTCCTCCATCAGCTCTGGAGTGTAGCCAGATACCATCACTGCTATCCTTGAAAGCGTATCGAAGCAGTACAGAGAAGAATATTGCGTACAGTGTTGGTGAAAGTACACAACCTTGTTTAACTCCGTTACTGACTGGGAAGGCTTCTGACGTAGCTCCATCGAACTGCACTGTACCCTGCATATTTTCATGAAACTGCCTGATGATGGCGAGTAGGTGTTGTGGACAGCCGATTTTTACCAGGGTTTTGAATAGCCCGTTGCGACTGACGAAATCAAAGGCTTTCTTCATGTCCACAAGGGCAATGTATAGTGGCATCTGTTGCTCTCTGCATTTTTCCTGGAGCAGCCGTATGTAGAACACCATGTCTATGGTAGACCGACCAGCCCGGAAACCACACCAAGATTCTGGATAGACTCGGGATGCTAGACTCTGTAAATGTGTTAGTATGACAAGGGCGAAGGCATTTCCTACAATACTAAGGAGTGAGATGCCGCGATAGTTATTCCAGTCACTTCTATAGCCCTTGTTTTTATATAGTGTCACTATATTTGCATCCTTTAGGTCTTGAGGGATGTAGCCCTGTTCCCAGCAGAGGGACAAAAGCTCGTGCAATGGTTGGAGTAAAGCTGTCTTGCTACTCTTTAGAGCTTCTGGTTGTATGCCATCATTCCCGGTGGCTTTTCCACAATCTAGGCTTTCATTTGCTTTGCTCAGCTCTTCATGTGTGGGCACCGCATCAAGTTCTTCCATGAGTGGCAAATGGGGGATGTCATCTAGAGAGGTGCTGGAGACTGTGGTAACTGTTAAATACAGTTCCAGATAATGCTCAACCCACCGTTTTAGCTGTCCTGTCTTTTCTTGGATAATTTCTCCACTTTCGGACTTCAGGGGGGGGGGCAACTTTGGAGGTCAAAGGGCAAGTTGCTCTTTTTATATTTTCGTACATGGCTTTGGCATTGCCCGTGAATTGAGTAAATTAGCGGAGTAATATTGTCATATTTTTTGCCTTAAGATGCGTTTTCTCGGATCAACTTACTTAAAGAGATGTAATGCTTTAAACATTAGAAATGGTACGACCAAAGTCACATTTATTGCAAATAGGTTTGCCAAGCCTTGAGCCATGAATTCCGAAACTTCCCGCTATTGTTGACAAAACGTTTTTAAAAGGAGAAAAATGTCCTTTGTATTTGCCGCATCGGCCTGTCTTCACGTCTAAATATTGGCCACGGCGGTGCAGGGTATATAAGAAGAAGGCGACCCATCCGGAACTCCCATTTATTGACTACCGTTTTTTTTTGTGCGATAGCTTTTCAAGCTGAATCTAAATTACAGATGAAGACGGATTTATAAGCCAACGTCACTTAATAGCTATGGCAAAACTTTTGATGAAGAGATTGCACAATATTTGTTTAACACTAATTTAGTTTTTTCTTGTTCATTTTCAAACGCATGAAATAATCTATGAATATTTGAACGTGGTTTGTATACAGCACCGGGTTACTCAAGAATATAACTTGATAACAAACACAAACCAACAAAGGTGAGTTGTTAATTTTTTTAATCACAGTTTGTTAGTGTCTTTCTGCAAGTTTGCTATATACGTTGTTTCAAATACATGATTTTTTAAAATAACATCTTACAAACGATACAAGAAAAGTCCGTCTTTTTTCACCTAACCTTGCATTCGTAGATAGGTGATAGGGGAGTAGAGTGCTTAATGTGTGGATGGGTGATAAGATAGATGTGAACTAAAAGCATGGGTGGGTTTATGGGGGTAGATGGGTATTGATGGTATGGATGGGTTTATGGGGTAGATGGGTATTGATAGTGTGGATGTGTTTATGGGGTAGATGGGTATTGATGGTGTGGATGGGTGATGGGGTAGATGGTTACTGATGGTGTGGGTGGGTGATGGGGTAGATGGTTACTGATGGTGTGGATGGGTGATGGGGTAGATGGTTACTGATGGTGTGAGTGGGTGATGGGGTAGATGGTTACTGATGGTGTGGATGGGTTTATTGGGGTAGATGGTTACTGATGATGTGGGTGGGTTTATGGGGTAGATGGTTACTGATGGTGTGGATGGGTGATTGGGTAGATGGTTACTGATGGTGTGGGGGTGATGGGGTAGATGGTTACTGATGGTGTGGGTTGGTGATGGGGTAGATGGTTTCTGATGGTGTGGGTGGGTGATGGGGTATATGGTTACTGATGGTGTGGGTGGGTGAAGGGGTAGATGGTTACTGATGGTGTGGATGGGTTTATGGGGGTAGAATGTTTATGGATGGTGTGGGTGGGTGATGGGGTAGATGGGTACTGATGGTGTGGATGGGTGATGGGGTAGATGGTTACTGATGGTGTGGATGGGTGATGGAGTAGATGGTTACTGATGGTGTGGGTGGTGATTGAAAGATAGTTACAGATGGTGTGGTGGCTTACCGGGGAGCTAGCTGTGCATGATTGATGGGTGCTGCGGGTATGGGTATTATGGGCTATTGGAGCGTGAGACTCATGTGGAGGGGAACACGATACCTGAAAGCTGAGAAAAATGTGTGTCATGGTGTGTTTGTTTATTTATTTGTTAATTATATATTATATATTTACGCTCAATTATGTAGCCTAACGCTAAGGGACATCACTCAGCTTTTTTAAAAAAAAATGGATAATCATTTTGGTTTCCAGATTAACATTAAACACCCTCCACACTATTATTAATAATTGAACAATTTAATGCGGCCGTTCGATAAGAGTTATTTTTGGTGCAGTAATTTGGTGCGCTGCTATCTAACATTTCTCGCCGTAAAAAGATATTATATTGCGTCATTGTTTTAGCTCATATTTTAATTTTGGAAAAGGGAACGATGTAAAAAGAGGATTTGAGAATTGTTAATGATAAAATACTTTGTGTACATTTCAGGAAATTTAATATTTCGTATTTATCAAACAAGGATAAGTTACTTGGCCTTGGGCTTTTGACAACAAAAGAAGTGGGCGCCGTAGGCGCCCTACAGAACCTATTATAAAATACTTTGTGTACCTTTCAGGAAGTTTAATATTACGTATTTATCATACAAGGACAAGTTAGCTGGGCTTGCCCTACAGACCCTATTATAAAATTCTTTGTGTACCTTTCTGGAAGTTTAATATTACGTATTTATCATACAAGGACAAGTTAGCTGGGCTTTTGAAAAAGGTGGGCGCCGTAGGCGCCTTTAAAAAAGCGGGCGCCGCAGGCGCCACTGCGCCGCAGCACAACCTAGTAACTACAATATTTATAAGAGTTCGTGAAATGTGCAGTCCGCACTATGTTACATCAAATAGAAAGTTTCAAGTTTTACAGCGTTCGCCTGAGTCAGTTTTGCAACATATCGGAGTTTAATAAAACGGAGTGCGTTCGTTTTTATGAAGAAAACATTTTTAAAACCACGAATTTGTCAAACGTAACCACTGTGAATTTCATCCTTCGGCAGTTTATCTGTTACACCATAGTGGTGCGACTCGGTTGAATATTAGCTGTGGTTTACAACCTTTTAGTAGTGCATATGTATAAATAGTTGCAAATATTGCGATTTGCTACCTTGTAGCAAGTATATAATCTATTTTTAAAATTTGTAAATATCACTCCGCTTTGACCACCCCGACATCCTAAAAAGTACACACCAATAATAATAAATTACACAAAAAAAGCTCATGGCACATAACTGACAGACTAATGTTTCCAGACATAAAAAAAAATTGGTCTGTGTAATATTTTATATAAAGACAACAATAACCTCTTTTACATTGTTTCTCTCCACCGTTACAGATGGGCTTACAGGTTCGGGTTGCCATCGTCGTGGCTCAAGCAGCTTGCTTGATAATGTCACTTATTGGCGGAGTTCACGCTCAAACAGGGCTAGGTATGGTTTATTTTATTTTATTTTGACTTTTAGAAAAAACAAGAAGTATGTTTTCCTTGTTGAAACGTATCTTATGAATCACCTGAAACTCTTCTCTGGAAAGAAAGAAATGAGTCTTATATAATGCGCACTCGGCTGACTTACCAAAAGTCACGAGTTCGAATCTCCGTGAAAGCAGGAATTCGCTCCCGGGGCTAAGGGTGTCCTTGAGTCCACCCAGTTCCGAATGGGTACTTAACATTAGTTAGGGAAGCAAATAGCGTAATCCCTCAAAGCCATGTCCCGTGAACGATTCGTCACTTACCAATACGTTCTTAGCAAAACGTAGGACGCAATAATATTCTGTACAGAAGGAGCGTCTATATAGATAAGACACGACAATAAAGCTTTTTTGAAAAGTAGATCTCACTATGTCATTCGCTATGCTGAATATATTAATGCATAGGAAGGAGGGGGAGGAAGGACAGGTGAGTTTCAACACAACACAACTCCAGTCTAAATTGGAAAAAAAAATATTTATAAAAATTCATCTTTTTGATTTCTATGAGGGATGATTTTAAATTTAAAAACAACAAAAAGTCAAAATTACTTTAAACTATTTAATGTTTTCAAATAAGGAGCACCAACAAAGAAAGGTTCAATATTTTTCTCCGTTGCTGGGGTGGAACTTTGTTTTATGAATGCTACAAAATTTTATACAAAATGCCGAACCTACAATAAATGTAAAAATCACCTTCCTCTTTTTTTAAATCCTTTATATTAACTCGTGGTGTCTGCGGCCGCCCGACCGACCGCCCGACCGCCCGCCCGCCGTTGTCGCCAAAACTTTTGTTCGATTTTTAACCCACTTGCTCGTAAGCTAGCGAGCTGAAATTTTGCAGGCAGTTTCGTACCGATGATAGAAGCAATGTATCAAAAATTTCAGATCGATCGCATGTACCGTAATTAAATTATTGATTTTTTAGATTATTTTATTTATTCCTATGTATCATGCTATTTTTTGAGATAGAGCGTCGCGGTGCGTATCATATTGAACAACCTTTCTGTTGCACGATTTGGTGCGTATTATATTGACAATACTTTTTATAAACATATTCCTGATCGGTGCGCATTATATTAAACATGTTTTACGACAAAACTGCAATTTTGTATTTCTGGATGGTCTTGCGCTGCGTATTGTAATGAACATTCTTTTAGTTACGTCTCGTACATAAAGGATTTATAGTCAAAAACTTGGTTTTTTACGGGTTTTTTTTTATTATTTGCTATTTCAACTCCCAATGTTGAATTCGCAGACCTTTAAAATTTAATTGAAAACATGGCTGAGCCCTGTGAACATGGTGGTCGAGTGGCATGCGCGATTCTCTGGCGTACCGAGGGTCACGGATTCGAATCTCCGTGAAGGCAGGAATATGTTTTGATGCTAAGGATGTCCCTGAGTCCAGCCAGCTCCGAATGGGTACCTGATACTTTTCTGTATAAAAGAAGCGCCTGTTAAAGAAAAAAAAACATAAGACAACTTGACAACCACCTACTCTGTATCTCACATCTCTAACTCTTTCCTTTTAGATCCTAGGCGGGGAAAGCACTTCTGCCAGAAGTTCTCTTTTTTTACAGTCTCTTAATTTTGAGGGTTCCAGTGCCTGTTTTTATATTTTTGGGATTTTGCATAGTATAATTTGGATTATGATCTCTCGGAATCCATTTTTTTTCTTGGATATTTTTTTGAAGATGTACTCAACTTTGAATACTCTCATTTCCTTTGGTTTCCAAGTTATATTCCTTTATCGCTTTACCAGACTGTGTGTTAAAAAAACCCGAAGCTGTCAGCCTTACATATCCGTCTTAGAAACCTTGAAAAAAAAAGTTTTATGGCTGTTCCATCCCACTTATATCTTAAGACACATACACTTGTGTGAATATTTCATAGAAACCCAAGGGGATGAGTATTTAAGTGGAAGGAACCCAGGATTCAAAGAGATACGGGATCCATTTTCTCTTACTGGCCTGATTATTGCTTTTGTGCAGTCTAGCCAGTAAGTCACTCTTCTTGTAAACAGTATTTACATTTTTGAAACATTAATGATAAATGATCCCAGATTAAATTCAACATTGTACAATTTGTTTTCTTTTTTGCCTGCAGTTAATCCAAGGATCACATCTTCGCCCTTGATCCCGCAGCTTGGACAGAACTTAACACTTCATTGCAATGTACCTGCTGGTGTTAACGTCTCCAGGTTCTCTTGGCTGCATAACTTTGCAGTGCTGGGTGGACAGGATGGACCCTCTATTTCTTTTACGCCCGCCTATCAAAGGGATGAAGGCGTTTACACATGTCTTTACTTCAATGAAAATAATGTACAGAGCTCAGAGAGCAGCCTGTATGGCATTTCAGGTAGACATATCATAGCATGTATATATTACACTGCAGATAGACATATCATAGCATGTATATATTACACTGCAGATAGACATATCATAGCATGTATATATTACACTGCAGATAGACATATCATAGCATGTATATATTACACTGCAGATAGACATATCATAGCATGTATATATTACACTGCAGATAGACATATCATAGCATGTATATATTACACTGCAGATAGACATATCATAGCATGTATATATTACACTGCAGATAGACATATCATAGCATGTATATATTACACTGCAGATAGACATATCATAGCATGTATATATTACACTGCAGATAGACATATCATAGCATGTATATATTACACTGCAGATAGACATATCATAGCATGTATATATTACACTGCAGATAGACATAACCCTGCAAATTGGCATAGGCAACAAGTACAATCATTGACAAAGTCATGAAAAGGACATTATATAACTTTTTAAAAATTAAACATTGATAAAGACACCAAATGTTTTAATTTTCTTAAATTATAATGGGCGATTTGTATTTTTATATAGCAAAGAAAATTATTTATCAAGCCCCAATTCATTGCATTAAAACTAAGCAGATGTTACTGATACTTTATATTAGTTATAATAACTATGCAGTTTAAATAACTCTGAAAGTAATAATAGAATAGTAACAGGGCAAAGTACTGCATGTAGACATAAAACGTTAGGTATGCACAGGGGGCTGGCAGGCAGATGTTTGGAATTGACTATTGTAGCACTTGCACTAAAAAGTCAATTCTATTTCTGTTTAAATTTAACATAGTCAGCTAATGTTTTAATTTTCTTAAAATATGCTGGTGAACTTATATTGTTTATAATTAAAAAAAATATTTCTCAATCTCCAAATTGTGCATTTACCTGTAATTTTATATTTTTTAAAACAAATTTATATTTCTATTAAATGCAATTTAACAGTGAGCCCACCTGACCCACCTGTCCTTGATGCATATCCGGCTGAGCAGTTGATCCCAACTTCTTCTCGTGTTACACTAACCTGTAGAGCATTTGAAATCAATGCCCCGATTTCTTTCTTCAGGAATGGCGTTCTCATCACTAGACATCCAAGAACAAATTATTATATAATGTAGGCAGGAAATTGTATTAATCATCTTGAATTGATTGAATTGTGATGACATTGCTTTCTGGATCTTTTTAAAAATAAAACCGTAAGCATTTCTCCATAAATAAGTATGCTCATACTACAGGTTTAATCATCTTACATAGCCAAAAGAAAACCTTGACTCAAATGCTCTGTCTATGCTAATAAAAGGCAAAGCCCTGACTCACTGACTGACTGACTCATCACTAATTCTTCAACTTCCCGTGTAGGTAGAAGCATGAAACTTTGGGAAGTTGTTGAGTTGCCTCTCGAGACGATAATTGGAGTAAAAGAATTTTAAAATTCACACTCATGGGTGCCGGGGGCACAAAAACGTTTTTTTTCCCTAATATGGACTATATAAAATATAATGGAAATTACTAATTCTCCTATTTTCCGAGTAGGCAGAAGCATGAAACTTTGGAAAGTTGTTGAGTACAATCCCGCGATGGTAACAGGAGAAAAATATTTAAATTATCACTTCCTGGGGGCCGGGGGACAAATGAAGTTTTTTTCCATATATGAGCAATATAAAAACTGAAAATCCCTAATTTTCCATTTCCCGTGTAGGTAGAAGCATGAAATTTTGGGTAGTTGTTAAATACACTTCCGCGATAGTAACAGGCGAAAATATATTTAAAATATCACTTACTGGGGACCAGGGGCCCAATTGTAGTTTTTTTCTAATATTAAAAACAGATGAATCACTAATTCTCCAATTTCCCGTGTAGGTAGAAGCATGAAACTTTGTTAGGTTGTTAAGTAGCCTCTCTGACGATAAGTGGCGTAAAAGAATTTTGAGATTCACACTCATGGGGACCGGGGGGCCTAAAAACAAATTTTTTCCTTATATGACAATTAAAAATCACTAATTCTCCTATTTCCCGAGTAGGTAGAAGAATGAAACTTTGGGAAGTTGTTGAGTACATTTCCGCAATGGTAACAGGTAAAATAATATTTAAATTATTACATAAAGGGGGCCGGGGGCCAGCAAAGTGCGGGTATTTTGCTAGTTTATAATAAATGAACATACCGTATATTCCGGCGTATAGCATGACACCCTACTTTTCCTGTTAAAATATAGATTTTAAGCTATTTTCGCCGTATAAGACCAC
Organism: Ampullaceana balthica; assembly: GCA_944989445.1. Lineage (NCBI taxonomy): Eukaryota > Metazoa > Mollusca > Gastropoda > Lymnaeidae > Ampullaceana > Ampullaceana balthica. Next base: position 278,138 of record CALYLW010000608.1, on the reverse strand, counting down.
CCCTCTTCCAACAAACTTTAAGTTTAAAACTGGCTTCATATTTCTTTCCTCTTGATGGTCGAGACATGATTGGGTCTTGACTGTAAGCCATTTATGTATACTGTACTGTATTACAGTACTGGTGCTGTACTGTATGAACAGGTACCAATACGATAAGATGATACCCGGCGTATAAGATGACCGGGAATTTTGAGAAGATTTTTAGGAGTTAAAAAGTCCTCTTATATTTGCGGGAATATACGGTATATTAATATCATGCTTTTGCAAAATAAATCCAGAATTTAAATGATGTTTTGTAATTTTGGTATAAAAATTAAATGATCATAATAAAAGAACAATTTCCATCCCCAATTTCAGATCAATGAAAAATAAAACTTTTTAAAAATGTATTGATCAATTAATTCTTGTATCCCTTAATTTGATCCTATCATTTAGGTATCAAAACAACAGGACACTGTCCGGTAATTTCACATGCACTGCCGCTAATTCAAATGGACAGTCGGAACCAAGCAACACAGTTAAAATTACATTTGTTGGTAAGATCATCAAATTGAAATATATTTTTACAAGCTTTATTGTGCTATCCTGGCATCACGATTTAGAGCCATTTAGATAATGATTTTTTTTAAAAATAAATTGATTTAAATGACAAAAAATTGATGAGGCAACTTAAAAGTTACTATAACATCATATGTTAGTTGCAGAACTTTAAAAAAAATAATAGAAAATTAATCATGCTTTGGTGTAAAAGTAAAAGTGAGGGATGGGAGATATGTTTTAATTTATTTATTCAATTTAGCCACCTTGACAGCAGTTTACCCTGCTCAAAGCCTGGCAATAAGTATCAACAATTTTTAATTCATTATTTTATATTTAAAATTACTCTTTTAGATGCTCCTATCCTTACATCTTCAATTACTGAGCCCAAAATAGGGGATAATGTGACCTTTAACTGCAGCACATACATACAAGATCTAAAACTTGAATTCTTCTGGACTAAGTAAGTGAAATATTTTTTCTGAAAAATTCGGCCCCGCTTTTTGATGTTTAAGGGCTTTAATAAAAAAAATATTAATTAAATATATTAGAATATTAATTTTAAAAATTGAATTTTATTTCTATCTGACATAATTTAAAATTTAAACTGAAATTTGCTTGATTTCATCACATACAAACTTTTCTTTGATGCCTTGGTTGTTGTCAGGACAGGCGTTAACAATTGCGGGGCCCTATGTGAAACGGGTTGCGCGGGGCCCAGTCTGGTTAAGGATAAGGATAATAAATGAAAATCAAAATGTAATAGAAAGCAAAGTGGGGGGGGGGAGGCACTGTGGCCGCATAGGTTGCAGTGGCCCAAGGTCGGCCCTGGTTGTTGTGATAGTTGTATGTACTATAAGAATGTCTGCATCCCTGCATAAGAAAGAATGACTAACTTAAAAACAAATGGCTAAACAGGATCAAATTTATTTTCTTTTCAATTGCTATAAAATTACGAAGAAAGAGAGTCCGAGTGATTGTGGCTCTTTTGTTTTCTTCATAGCTTTTAATACTAAGGGTTCTCGCACCTAGGAGGGAGGGGGTATACACATTAGGACGATGTGTGACAAGGGGGATGGGGACGTTTGAGAAATGTGACGTCACATCAAGACTCGCAACTTTAAAATAAAGTTCCACTTAAATATTTAATTGCTTACAATTTATTTTATGAAGTTTTAAGTGATATCACGCGTGTTACGATTTTAGAGCGTAGCCATACACTAAATACAAACTTAAATGGCCAAAATGTGATTTGGAACATGCCCATTTTTCAAATAGGGAATACGGCTTTTATAGGGGGAATGGCAAAATCTTTGTGACGTCATATTAGAGGGGGTCTAAGTTTTTGTGTCCCACATGTGACAAAAGGGTGAGGGGGTGAAAAGTCGGCAAAAATCACGAGACATCATTTATATATATATATATATATATATATATATATATATATATATATATATATATATATATATATATTAGGGTGGCCCAAAAAAGATATAAAAAAATATTTTTTTTATTTTCTTTGATTTAAACCCCACATTAGATTACCACAAAAAAAGTAGTCCGAAATATAAAATTTCATAATTTTCAGATGAAATTTAGAGGTTGCACAAGCTCTCTGAAAATTTAGGTATGTTCTCCATTTACCACATTTTATCCCGAATATTGATGAACCTGAATAAAGTCTGTTTTGTTCTTTGATGTTTATAATGTGTAACTGTTTAATTCGCGAGACATTATCAGTGTTTTTCTACCATCATAGAGAAAACAATAAAACTCTTAAAGACAGTGCTAGAATAACTGTTAGTGAAATTCTTACTATCTGGCAGAAAGCTGCAATTCCATCAGCTTACAGCTACCACATAGAAAATCGTCTTTTAAAAGTCCATCAGCAGTAGCAGTGTTTGAGTAAAGCAAAGAATCGGCGCTCAGAGAAGCAGATTTCAAATGAAATTGCATTTTCTTCAAAAATTGATAAACTGTTTGACATCGCCCATCAGAGTGCTGAAAAACTAACAGAACAAACACAAGATTTAGAATTTCTTCGTGACCAAAGGGAGAGAAGAATTGGATACATGGCTGGAGTGGATAAAGCAAAGTGATCGTACAGCAGTACATTTACTAGCTGCTACAGTTTCATTCTCTTGGTCACGATGTTAGTGACATGACATTAAGTCGAAGTACTGTACAGCTTGTGAGAGCTGAGATTAGGAAAAAAACAGCACATGAAGTTAAATAATTGTTTGATCCACAAGTACCATTAACTGTACATTGGGATGGAAAATTGCTTCCAGATCTCACAGCCAGGGAGAATGTTGAGAGATTGCCAGTGATTGTAACAGGACTGCAAATAGAGTGCTTGCTAGGTGTACCAAAATTGGCTTCAGTGACAGATGACAGTCAAGCTCAAGCTGTAGTTGAATGTCTGAAGGACTGGGGAATTTGTGAAAAAGTAGTAGCATTAAGTTTTGACACAACAGCAAATAACACTGGGGATTACAAAGGGGCATGTGTTTTAATTGAAAAGCTGCTTGAAAAAAGTCTTATTCATCTTGCTTGCCGCCACTATATGATGGAAATATTCTGGAAAAAGTGTTTACCGCATTGAAGATAAGTGGGCCCTCATCTGGACCTGATATTTCACTTTTTAAACGATTTAAAGAGCAGTGGCATTTTATGGAGAAGGGATCCTATGATACTGCAGATGGGATGACTGAAGTAGACCTTTTCAAAGAGAGCACATTGCAGTTTGCAAATGACAATCTTCAAATTCGTCACCCATGAGATGATTACAGAGAATTTTTGGAACTGGCTGCCATATTTCTTGGAGGAACACCACCACGTGGGATTCATTTCCATGCTCCAGGAGCTGTACACAGAGCACGTTGGATGGCAAGAATAATTTATTGCTAACAAGATGTGGATGTTTAAGAAGCAGTTTAAGCTGAAGCTTTCTGAAGAACAAGGACTGTTTCAGTTACTCTGTTTTGTTTCCAGTACTTATATGAAACTGTGGTTTCAAGCCCCACAGCCAGCAAGGGCTCATCAAATGACCTACAATTTCTGAAGGATATAGAAAAATATAACTCTGTTAATTCAGTTATTGGAAAAGCAGCAAAAAAAAAGCTTTCAGTCGACATTTATGGTATCTAAAGTGAAATTACAGTGGGCCTCGCTTTTTTTGATGAAAATATTGATCCCAAGCAAAAGGTTCAGATGCTTAAAAATATGCAAGAAAAACCCGGATCTACAAATCGAGCTCAGGGTCTTGATTCCAATGGATTCTATGCAGACCAGCCCATCAGCTTCTTTGTTACAAACAATACAAAGGCATTTTGCTCCATTCTTGATTTGCCACATTCATTCCTGGAGATGTCCCCTGAAACATGGAGCAGCAACAATGAATACAAACATGCAGAAAAGGTTGTAACCAATTTGAAAGTTGTTAATGACACAGCCGAAAGAGGAGTGAAACTGATTCAGGATTTCAATGAAGTTTTATGCAGAAAAGAAGATCAGAAGCAATTCTTACTTCAGGTGGTGCAAGAACACCGACGATTATATTCGGATGCAAAGAAGACCACAGTGGTTACTGGACTAGCAAAAAGCAGTCAGTGAATATGACGTCCATAAATAGTAAACACTTTGTTGCATTCTATTATTATATTTGTTTTGAGGTTGTTATTTCATGTTTAACACTAAAACATTCAACATAAACCATTAAATTACTATTTAGTACCAAATCAATGTTTTCATTGCCTTTGTGCAACCCCCTAAATATTTCACGATTGTATTCATTTTTTTCAGAAAACACTATTTTTTTCTGGCAGAACACAATGCAGGGCTTAAATTTAGAAAAATCGAAAAAATAAATTTTTGGGCCACCCTAATATATATATATATATATATATATATATATATATATATATAATATATATATATATATATATATATATATATATATATATATATATATATATATATATATATATATATATATATATATATACTAGCGTATCGCCCGTCAAAAATGACGGAAATTTTCAACTGAAATCTATTTATTTTGAAAAAATGCACTTTTTTTAGGGCGCCAACGGCTCCGACCTTTTTCAAAAGCCCAACTAACTTGTCCTTGTTTGATAAATACGAAATATTAAACTTTCTTAAATGTACACAAAGTATTATATAATAGGGGTTGTAGGGCACCTACGGCGCCCCCTTTGTTTTTTGATTTTATAATTAACCATCATCAAATCCTCTTTTTACATTGTTCCCTTTTCCAAACTTAAAATATCAGCGAAAACAATGACGTCATATAATATTTTTTTACAGCGTATCTTTAATTTGCACACCTTTTGCTGCATTGGTGCAGTAATTTAGTTTTCCCTGCTTTCTAAAATTAGTAGCGTCAAGACTGACAGACATTACTTGCGTAACAATTACAAATTATATTGTTTAATAATATATATATACTAGCGTACACCCGTCAAAAATTACGGAAGTTTTCAGCTGAAATCTATTTATTTTATTTAAAAAATGCACTTTTTTAGGGCGCCTACGGCGCTGACCTTTTTCAAAAGCCCAACTAACTTGTCCTTGTTTGATAAATACGAAATATTAAACTTTCTGAAATGTACACAAAGTATTTTATAATAGGGGTTGCAGGGCGCCTGCGGCGCCCCCCCTTCTTTTTTTATTTTATAATTAACCATCATCAAATCCTCTTTTTTATTTACCACGTTTTTAATAACTCGCTTTCGTTCCTGTTTGTTGGTTTGTTGGTTTGTCCAAGATTTTTTCAAATCTGCCAACGTGAAATTGAACCACTTCTGATGGTCCTAGAGATCTAAAAATTTTACCACAGATAGATCTTGGATAGCAATGCATTGTGTCAAAATTTCAGATCGATCGAATGTACCTGTATTAATTTATTGAACTTTTTAATTTATCTATAGTCTATATATAAGCATCTATACCGTCTGCTTTTATTGACGTTCGTGTGTTCACCCCGTGACCACATCACAATGTTTATAAAACGTTGGGCGGGAGCTTGTGAGGTGTTTGGTAAAATAAATAGAGGTAAAAAAATATTTTTAAAAACCAGGTTGTTATAAGTGGACTAAAAAGAATAAAATAAATAGAAGTAAACAAAAGATTTTTAAAAACCACGTTTTTATAAGCGGACTAAAAAGAAGAAAATAAGTTAAAACTTATTAGTTCAAGTACTTCGATTTAATATGACTAAAAACGTGGGGCGGGTGTTTGGTATAAAAATTAAAGATTTCTAATTTAGAAGGCAAAAGAGAGATCTATAAGTGAGAGAATGAGTGAACCGCATATGTTAAACCTCATAAGCGCCCGCCCCACGTTTTTAGACATATTAAATCGAAGTACTTGAACTAATAAGTTTTAACTTATTTTCTTCTTTTTAGTCCGCTTATAAAAACGTGGTTTTTAAAAATCTTTTTTTTTACTTCTATTTATTACATTGTTCCCTTTTCCAAAATTAAAATATGAGCGAAAACAATGACGTCATATAATATTTTTTTTTGCAGCGCATATTTAATTAGCACACCTTTTGATGCTTTGGTGCAGTAATTTGGTTTTCCCTGCTTTCTAAAATTAGTAGCGTCAGGACTGACAGACACTACTTGCGTGACAATATCAAATTATATTGTTTAACTAGGGTATCACCCGTCAAAAATGACGGGAGTTTTCAAAATGGATATATTTCAGTTTTTGTAATTGTCCCTTCTGCCTGAAAGCCGCATAGTAAATAATCAGAAAATGTAGAGACCAAGAGAGAAAAATTAAATCTCTTTTCCATATTGAACAATTTTATGCGGACGTTTGAAAATAGTGGGGGTTTTTTTGGGTGTTTTTTTTTGTGCAATATACTTTTTCAAGGTTATTTTTTTTAGCGGTGGGCTTTCTAAAATCTAGCGTTACGAACGGACATAGCAGAGTATATATTTTGATTATATATACGAATATATGTGTTATGAGAAAACCTCCAAGCTTAGGCTTCGCGTTATATAAGTTTGCATGAATAATAATGATATAATCATGATAATAGTAAATGCATAGTGAATTACACACAGCATAAAGTGATACTGCGGCAAAGAAGTTTGAAGTTCGACGTATTAACAAATATTGCTGAGGAGTCAGCCGGACATTAACTTGCGGCATTGAATAGTGCGCACCAATTATGAGTGCACCAATAATACAGCACAGTGCGTTAAAAATAAATTATGTGACTGTAATGTGATCCACATCACGCATATCTGTGATTTGAAGCCGTTTAAGCTTCATCGATGATTATGACTTGTCAGTTTATTCGCCCATTTGTCCATACATTATTACCACAACATTTTCAAAACATGTAAAAAATAAACTGTAATTTTACACATGTTAATAACTATTTATTTTGCATGAAACGTAGTAAGCAAAGTTTGTCACAGGATAACAGAAAAGATTAACTTATCAACTGTTAATCATATTTACAATTTAATATCCACGTGTTAGTAATTCACATAAACGTTTTTATTGTTGTCAAGTCAGCACCTTTTCAAGATCTATTATGACTTGTCAGTTTATGCGCCCATTGGTCCATACATTATTACCTTTACATTATCAAAAACATGTAAATAAAAAATTGTAACTATTTACAAATATGAATAACAACGAACTATTTATTTTGCATGAAACCTTTGAAGTAAAGTTAAGCACTGGATAAAAGAAAATATTAAGTATCAACTTTAATATACACGTTTTAGGAATTCTAATAAACGTTTTCATTATTGTCAAGTCAGCATCCCTTCCAGTTCTATATTAAAAGCAAAGATTTTTTATTCAAAATTAGTCTAAGACACATTGAAATATTACATGTAAATAACAATAAAAAAACTATTGTGGGGAGGAGTCCGATTTGTTTTTAAACATACAAATATGCAATCTCAAAGTGTATAAAAGAAAAACAAACGCTAAACTGAAGCATAAGTTGACAAATTTCATTTTCAGTAATAAATAATGGCTTTGTAGTTCAAAACGCATCGAAACTTGACAACCGAACGACAACCAATTGTAAATTTCATAAACCGAAAAACGAATGTTATATATTAATATAGAAAATTAAATTTATAATTACGTACGTAATATTGACATGGACACATACACAAAAACGAACATTTAATACAAAATAATAATAATAATATTAATCACATCAAATAAAACATTGCTCTTTTTAAATCCTTTATATTAACTCGTGGTGTCTGCGGCGGACCTTGCTTGCTTGCTTGCTTGCTTGTCGCCAAAACTTTTGATCGATTTTTAACCCACTTGCTCGCAAGATAGCGAGCTGAAATTTTGCAGGCAGTTTCGTACCGATGATAAAAACAATGTATCAAAATTTCAGATCGATCGCATGTACCGCAATTAAATTATTGATTTTTTAGATTATTTTATTTATTCCTATGTATCATGCTATTTTTTGAGATAGAGCGTCGCGGTGCGTATTATATTGAACAACCTTTCTGTCGCGCAATAAGGTGCGTATTTTATTGACAGCTCTTTTTATAAACATATTCCTGATCGGTGCGCATTATATTAAACATGTTTTACGACACAACTGCAATTTTGTATTTCTGGATGGTCTGGCGCTGCGTATTATAATGAACATTCTTTTAATTACTTCTCGTACATAAAGGATTTATAGTCAAAAACTTGTTTTTTTACGGGGTTTTCTTATTAAATCCTTTATATTAACTCGTGGTGTCTGCGGCGGACCTTGCTTGCTTGCTTGCTTGTCGCCAAAACTTTTGATCGATTTTTAACCCACTTGCTCGAAAGATAGCGAGCTGAAATTTTGCAGGCAGTTTTGTACCGATGATAAAAACAATGTATCAAAATTTCAGATCGATCGCATGTACCGTAATTAAATTATTGATTTTTTAGATTATTTTTTTTATTCCTATGTATCATGCTATTTTTTGAGATAGAGCGTCGCGGTGCGTATTATATTGAACAACCTTTCTGTCGCGCAATAAGGTGCGTATTTTATTGACAGCTCTTTTTATAAACATATTCCTGATCGGTGCGCATTATATTAAACACGTTTTACGACACAACTGCAATTTTGTATTTCTGGATGGTCTGGCGCTGCGTATTATAATGAACATTCTTTTAATTACTTCTCGTACATAAAGGATTTATAGTCAAAAACTTGGTTTTTTACGGCTTGTTTTTATTACTTCGTTCCCTTCACAACATTAATAAAAGCTCAAATAATGACGTCACGTCACAACATTTTATGGTGAGCAACACATTTTGTTATAATCTCGAAAGCAACTTTTTTATTTATTTTTTATCGGGAATTACCTCGCATAGCGTAGGACTGACTGACAGGCACTACTGACTTGCGTGACAATTGCAAATTATATCGTTTTATTTATTATTATATTATAGACGTCCTAATATTCATAATAAAAGTAATAGTAATAGCGTATGCTTATAATATGCTAAGAACTTAAAGTTTTAAATTTAAACTTATACTCATAAAAAATGCTCTAACTAAAAATAGTTAAATACAAGCTAATTCGAATTTTTTTTAATATAATAAATTATTTTAAAATACTTAAACTATTTTTACTTAGATTAAAGTTCATTAAAGCATCCAAAATCTTATTCGGTGCAAAAATGAATGACATTCAATTTCAAAGTCAATATTATATTGGCCTATATTACAATTTATTGTTTTTTTTATTTAATGCTATAATTCATAGACAATGTGTATACTTGTTTTAAATATTAATAAAACTAATTAATTTATATAATTATGTACTTTGTATGCCATTTTTAGAGTGCTTTAAATTATTTTCCTACTTTAAGTTAATAATTTTTTGTTTCTTTTTCAAACCTAGAAACTATGATGTTATAAGCGGTGCAAATCTTCAAACACTATTCAAGACTAATCTCTCACTTGATGATTCTGGATTGTATCAATGTGCTTTCAACATTCATTCAGATACATTTACTTCATCTAGAAGTGATGGTTTTCTTATTTTACGTAAGTAATTAGAAGAAAATAGTTTATCTTTGCCATGAAAATATATATATGTGTGTATGTGTACGTGTGTGTGGATTTACTTATACAAGAAAATCTATTCTAATTTGTTTAGGGGTCGTCCATAAATTACGTCACGCACCTAGGGGGAGGGGGTCCACACATTTGTGACGATGTGTGACGAGGGGGGGGGTGTTTGAGAAATGTGACGTCACTTCAAAACTCGTAACTTTAAATAAAAGTTCCACTTTAAATTTGATTTCTTACAATTTATTTAATGATGCTTTACATGGCTTCACGCGTGTTAAGATATTAGAGTGTATCCTTATACTAAATACATACTTAAATGACAAAACATGCTCTTTTCACCCTTTCCGACATGTCGTAACGCTAGCAACACCCCTTTTTCAAATAGAAAATACAGCTTTTATTGCTGGGGGGGTCAAAGTTTTGAGACGTCATATTGGAGGAGGGGTATAAGTTTTAATGACGACGCATCACGAGGGAGAAGGAGTGAAAAAATCGGCCTAAAACACATGACGTCATTTATGGACGGTCCCTTGTTATAAACTACAAGAAAATGGTTTAATTCATATTTTTATCCTCAGTTGCTGTTCCTAAAAGGCCTTATATTTACTCTGACTCAGGATCGATTGTAAACCATGGATCATACTTGGGAATTTATTGCAATGCAGATCCAACTACATTACTCGGATCTAAGTGGTATGGAAGGGCAAAATCAAGTCTTTTTTGGTTTATATTTATTAAGTAGAGTATACTTACATCATGCTGTTTTGGTTGATTTTGAAGGACCACCCTGCCCCCCCTGCCCATGCATAAATTTGTAAAAATATTAGTCAGTTTCATTACACATCAGCTTTAATTCTCCTAGAGGTTTGACTTTATGTATGAAATACCTGCATGCAACCACATCATTTAACCTGATTGTGGGGTCCGGAGAGCATAACATTAAAATTGAGTGCTATGATGGTGGTACTATTTTGTATGGTTTCCCAATGCTTTCCCCTAGCTCACCAAGCATAACTTTTGCTATTTGTTATTTGATCTCAAACCGATGACAGCTGTCCTTCACTTAGCTATTAGGAGGTGAGCTGCGCAGAGTTGGTAAATGAAATTTCAATCAAACACTTAACACCTAACCATGGCAATGTTATCTTTAAGTTGCGCGGCAACGCAGATATCTGATCGAGGCCGCGCCGCAGTTTAGAATTACTGCACAGCAAATTTTTAAAATATTGCCAAAAATTGATTTTGTGCAACGTTGCATACAATTTATTTTACTTTGCACACAGACCAATGATCTTTAGAGGGAACATAGATCCCCGGCCTGTTAAAAAATTGTTCACTACAAAACTGTTTACTGCCACTAAAATGGTTTTCGACACAGACTTACAGTACCAAGAGCTTAAAAGACTACACATTCCATGGGAGTCCTAATAAAAATACAATAAGACCTTGTTTCAAAAATTCAAATTCACCTTGGCTCCAATAAATCAATAAGTTTTAATCCTTGCTCCATAAACCTTCAAGATTCACCCATCCTCTTTTAATGTTGAATTAGCATTTGTTTTAGAATAAGGAAAAATCTTACCTTTTCACAGGTCATCTCTGTATCACAATGGTGTCAAGATAGCACGACAGAAATCCAGCTATGGTTATTACAGTTACTGGGAACGCGCTCTTTACAGAAGTGCTGGAAATTACACCTGCACCGTCTCCAATAAAATAGGAGAGTCGGAGCAGAGCAGCCCCGTTGTTGTTAATGTCACATGTAAGGATTTTCATTTGTTTTATGAAAGATTAAAATTTTATAACTAGCATGAAGGCAAACTTAAAGACTTGGGAACTACTCCAGTGAAATATTATGTAATGTTTCCTCATTTACATGAATTTTAATTTCCTTATTATTCTCTGTGAGTGAAGTACATGAGATATATTTGGGGCTCATTTTTTAAAGCTCATATTCTTTATCAGCAGAAGGTTGACAATAAAGCCCCACCCCTTTTTACACACAAATATGTAGGTGATATAACATTTTCAAAGCCTTACAGGGTCCTGAAATAATCAAAATTAATTGGAGAAATCCATTACTTGTGATTATTTTAAGTCTTTGAACATGTTAATCCACTTAATTGTGTGTGCAACCATGTCATCGAAGGATAAAATAAGGCTTAGTTATTAAAAACCCGGGAATGCTTTAAGTTGTATTTTTCTATCATTGACTCTTAATCATTAAGTGTAACCAGAGCATTTTCATATAAATTTAAACTTGTGTAGAGGCTGCACCATTAGTTTAGTAAATAATAAAAACATACAATCAGAATATTGTTAAAAATCAATTTTAAAGTTTTTAATTCAGTTTTCAAAAAATAAAAAAATTAAAGCTAACGTCTTAAACAAAAAATAACATTTATATCTCTCGAGCACCATTAAATTTATGTATCACAAAATACCATAAATACTGTATTAATAAATAAAGATAATATGACATTAAAATTATTATCCCTTTCACAGCATGGATTCCAGGAAACCTTACAATAACCAACAGTTTTCAAATAATGTATTATAATGAGTATTCTCCAATTTACTGCGCACAAACAAATTACAAAGGGACCATACAGTATTGCACATTATATGTTGGTGATATAAGGTAAGTATTTTAAATTTTGTATTAATTTTTTAATAAGTAAGGATTTTAAAAGTTTACATCAATTTTTTATATTTCAACCGTAACCTGTCATCAGTGTTAAAAAAATTGTCAACATACAAATATTTAATTTAGCTTCAGAAAGGTAATTTTATTGAGGATTGATTAATTTATTAATGCAAGCAAGTAAGCCAGTTACGACCTGTAGACCCAATCTTGCTTTACTTTACATTTTATTAATTGTTAATTGTGTGATTTCTTTAATCTTGTCCAAGTTCATGTTTTATGTAACGCAAAAATATTATTAGCCATTGGGCAATATATATATTTATTATAAACCTGTGCTTGAACTGGTTTTTAAAAGCAGTATGATAAGATAAATCTTTATCATGAAAGTTTCATCTTACATCAGCTCTATTTGTTTGAAGAAATAAATGGAACTGTTTTACATTCAACTAAAAATGTATTCAAACATTTACATCTTCATTTAAAGTTTAAAGGAAAGGAGCCCGTAAGACAATATTAAACAGATTATAATGTTAAATTATATTTTGTTTTAATGTTATTTTACTAAAAATGTTTAAACTCTTAAACATTTGCAGATATGCAGATGATCTAGATTGCAGTTTTAGTATGCTTCATGGTGTGACTGGTAATTACAGTTGTTCAGCTAGTAACTTAGACAACACTGGACCAATGAGTAGTTATGTAAACATATACTTTGTTGGTAAGTTGGATGCATGGTGTAAAATAATTCAGTTTTTTTTTAAAAAGTGTTTGAAATATTCCCCAGTATTTGGAACAAAAAATTGTTTTGGAGTCATACTCCTGGAATAAGATCTTTGAATTCTATTTAAACATCTAAAAAGAAATTATTAGTAGTAGTGATTATGACATAATTGGTGGTTGCAGTTGAAATGGTGGAATTCAGAAAAAGATTAAACAACCCCGTAAAAACAAAGTTTTTTTAAAACTATAAATCCCTTATATGTGAGACGTAACTAAAAGTAGTGATTATGTTCAATATAATACGCACAACGCAACATACTAGCATAAACATTTAAAGATCGGGAATATAGTACAAAAAAGTATATTCAATATAATATGCACCACACCGCGCGACAGGAAAATATCAAAAAGTATGTTCAATATAATAAGCACCGCGCGATAGACTAGCACAAAAATTTACATGTTACATCGAGATTCATAGAGAGACACTAAAAAATCATTAATTTAATTGCGGTAAATTCGATCGATCTGAAATTGTGATGCAATACATTGTTAGGTGACAAAAGTCTATGTGCAAAATTTCAGCTCGATAGCATTACAGGAGTCGTTTATTTTTTACTTTTGTTTTTCCACGGGACCACGACAGACAGAGACAGATCACGACAGACAAGACCGTGAAGTTAATATAAGGGATTTAAAAATATACAGAGACCCACCCCTAGTCAACTTCAAGTCAGAGTGCACTTATATGGATTTTTTCCCAGTTACTAGCGATCTTTTGGTAATGATCAATATCTGTGTCAGATGAAATGCTTTATCCTTGCAGTTGCAGTCCTGTGTAAACATTCACTGCTTCAAGAACCATGATTTTATTTACTTCCACACAACCTGATTTTCTGGACAATACTTAAAAAAATTAATAACATTTTTAAATAGACCTAAAAATATTTTTTTAAAAATCGATTACTTTTTTAAAATACTTTTTCTTATTTGATTGTATGAATGTATTTGTTTCACCAGAAAGACCCACGGTTGAGCCAGTGTCACAGCTTTTGCCTGTATTTAATCAGACCTATTCACTGGCCTGCCTTACAAACATGAATGGAGGCATCATCACATGGCACAAAGATTATGATGCTTACAATCCAATCTCCAATAAGAGGACACTGGATGTTCTTCTCAGCAACTCAAAAACTGTCTACAACTATCAATGCAAAGTTCGATTTGCCGGACGTGAAATCTTTTCTAATATGTTTACATTTTATAGTAAGTTTTAGAATAGTATATTTACATTTTGGTTATTCTTAGCTAACAAATAAATGACCCACAGTCATTAATATATATTATTGTGTGTGTGGTTTGACTAAATTATATAAAACTATTATAATGTTTCAGGAAAGAAAGGTTTTCTCATTTTGGTAAATATATTGTAATTTATGTGATGCCATCCATAGACCAGTGGTGGGGAAAATAAATTTTTAGGAAGGCAACAACATCAGTGTGTCAAGAAACATAAAAGGTTAAGCCTTCTCATCCATGAGGAGCACTATTCTCTGCAATCTTTCCTAGCACATAAGCCGCCTACGAATGTCCTCCAAGCATTAATATTCTGGGCCAGCTTCTCTAGCATCTGCCAGTTATGGCCAAGTCTCTTGATGTCTGCTTCCAACACAGGGCGCCAGGTGTTTCTAGGACAATCTCTTTTCAGCTTTCCCTGAGGGTTTATAGCTCTATTCTTGCCTTATTGTATTGGAGGCAGGTTTTTGTAGCGTATCGCCAATCCATCTCTACCACTTCTAGAGAATCTTTTGCTTCTGCCTTGTCCGCTGCCACAATTCCAAGTTGCTGATTTTGTCAGGCCAGTTAATCCCAAGATTCCCACTTAGCAAACTTTTAATTAAAGTACTGAATTCTGTTCAGGTGTACGGCCTTTGTTCTTCATGTCTCGTCACAGGCTTTACCATGACGTTTAAAATCCTTTTTTACCACGTTTTTATTAACTTGCTTTCGTGTCTGTCTGTCTGTCTGTCCGCAAAATTACAAATTTTCCTACGTAAAATTAAACCACTTCTGATGGTCATAGAGAGCTCAACATTTTACCACAGATAGATCTTGGATGACTATGCATTGTATCAAAATTTCAGATCGATCGAATGTACCGTAATTAAATTAATGCATTTTTAAAGTTTATCTCTATATATCCGTCTGCTGTTCTAGATTTCACGTGCCGAGTTCACCTCGTGACCTCATCGCCGTGGTATTAAAACGTTGGGCGGGCGCTGATGAGGTGTTTGGTAATATAAATAGAGGGAAAAAATTTATTAAACACCACGTTTTTATTAGTGGACTAAAAAGAATAATATAAAGAAAGGTAAAAAAGGATTTTTAAAAACCACGTTTTGATAACCGGACTAAAAAGAAGAAAATAATTTAAACTTAAAAGTTCAAATACTTTGATTTAATATGACTAAAAATGTGGGGCGGGCGCTTATGAGGTTTGACATATGCAGTTCACTCATTCTCTCACTTATAGATATCTCTTTTGCCTTCTAAATTATAAATCTTTAATTTGTACACCAAACACCCGCCCAACGTTTTTATTCATATTAAATTAAAGTACTTGAACTTGCAAGTTTAAATTATTTTCTTCTTTTTAGTCCACTTATAAAAACGTGGTTTTTAAAAATCCTTTTTTTTACCTTTATTTATTTAAATTGCTGCTTAATTAGGTTTTTGGAGACCCAAACATTCCTTAGTAAAAAAAACTGTGCCTAAAACAAAATAGCCCCAGTTTAAGTGGAAAATGTAAACTTAAAACATAAATTATTGTTGCTTTTTAAATTTTCTGCAGGCCTCCGTGGGCTGCATAGACCCTTATAGTAGGTTGCTGTTTACCCTAAAAAAGCCTTTTCATAAAAATCATAACATTCATCTGAAACGTCAAACAAAATGATAAAACGCATTTATTAAGATGTTTTTAATGGATACTTGAAAATAAAGGTAAACGAAAAAAGAAAATAAATATCAGAATTAAAATTCTCATTTAGTTACAATTTAAATAATAAAATGTCACTGAAAAAAATCAGTTAATCACAAAACTCAAATCTTGTTACAAGGTAATTGTCAGGGAAACATTATGGGTTAATTTAGTTTTCCCGATATGTGAATGTTAATACTAGTCTGTTGCGCGGTGCGCACTGTATTGAACACTATGACGTAACATGAGAAGTTATGACGCGATATCGTGAACGTGATGTAGGGACGGTTGAGAGTCGATAGGCAGAGGATTCCTGTTGTTGCGTGTGGAAGGACATTTTTGGATGATATTAAAAGTATTAATGTTCTGATGGTGTTGGAGTTACATTGAGTTTTAGGCTGTCCTTGTTGGTCATACAAATAACAAGAACAACAACGTAACAGTAATAATGGCCAAGAGGACTTAAACAAGCATGAAATAATAAACCAATATTTTTTCTTGGGGTTGCACGCCTTACAGCAAGATTTTTATTCGTAGTATTACATTAGGGGTTGTCCATAAATGACGTCACGCAATTTTGGCCAATTTTTCACTCCCCCTCCCCCCACGTCACGCGTCGTCACAAAAACTTAAACCCCCCTTCATATATGACGTCACAAGGCTTTGACATCTCCCCCCCCCCAATGAAAGCTGTATTTTCTATTTTAAAAAGAGCATGTTTCAAATCCCTTTTTTTTGTCATTTAAGTATGTATTTAGTGTAAGACTGGACTCTAATATCGTAAATGCGTGAAGCTATGTAAAACGTCATAAAATAAATTGTAAGAAATCAAATAATTAAATGGAACTTTTATTTATAGTTGCAATTTCTGATGTGAAGTCACATTTCTAAAACAACCCCCTCGCCTTCGTCACACATCGTTACAAATGTGTGGACTCCCCTTCCCCCTAGCTGCGTGAAGTCATATATGGGCGGCCCTTTACATAAATTACTTGTTTATATTTTTAAAAATATTTTATGCAAATTTTATTTAGCAAATCACACAATTATTTTCATTTTTTTTTATTTCAGTGGCTGTACCAGATAAGCCTGATTTTTACAAAAAAAAACTAGAGCCATTTCTGGATCCATTATATGGTAACATTACAACCTTCTACTGTATCAGCAACAATGCAGAGACATTCTCTCTTTATGCCAATGGTGTCAAGGTATCAACAGAATTAGTCACAAATTCTACTTTTTATGTGGCCCATGATGTCAGTGTTGGTGTGACGTACACATGCAGAGCCTCAAACAGTGTCGGGCACTCAGAGTTCAGTAACCCCATCTATGTTCCAGCTCAGAGTAAGTTTACTGAAGGTTTTGTTAATTATAACTTTGATTTCAAGCTGTTTAAATGTTGTTCCAGTTTTTTTACGTGGATTTAGCAATATAAAAAAACATGAAGTGTTAAGCGAAGATGGTAGACATTCTTCTAAAATTACAATTTACAATAAACTTCTGTTTGCTGAAGTCCTCCATTTTATTTGATTAGTAGTCAGTGACAATGTAGTATGGCACTGCCAATCAGATGAAGCACGTTGCCCAAGTGTTAGCCAAAGATTTATGAAGTATCAAGCATCAAGCATAGAGAATATCAGATTAGGTCAGATTATTAGTGGTCTGAGTTTATAATAATAATAATAATAATAAATTGATTATTTATATAGCGCTGTATCCCAGTAAGGAACTGGGCTCACAGCGCTTTACATGAAAGATATAACATACCTGATTAAAGAGATAGCCGTCAGTTTTTGTGTTCGTTTTTTTTGTTAGTTTGTTTTTTTGCCATTCCCCAGAGGAAGTTGTCATCGCTGCTAGCACCGCCCTTCCATCTCTTGGCCAGCCTCTAACATTGACGTGCACACTCAAGTCTCACAATCCAAATGCAACTTATAAGTGGAACATTTACTTGTGAGCTCATCATTGTTAAGATAATGGTCTTGTTGATGTGATTGCAAGTGATCACTGCTTGCCATATAAACTTATGTAAAGTCATATTTGACTAAGAGCGGGCAATGTATTAAAATGAGTTACAAAGAAATATGAAATATTCCAAAATATATTATAATAGTTGCTTTATTTTTTAATGAGATAAATAATGGCAATCAAGGGCTGGTACCATACCATTATTATATTATTTTTTAATTCATTGAACCACACGTCTTATTTTAAAATAGTTTTATTGAAATTTTTACCTCTCTAAAATCTAGTTCTGATGGCTACAGACTAGATGATATAGAAGGGAGACAAGTCTTGACTTTTGGTGCATTAAACAACAACGATGAAGGCCTGTATATGTGTGTCGCCAACATAAATGGGAGTGAGATCAGATCAGATAGCTACTACACGATTGCATGTGAGTAAAATAAATAATGCATGTGGTTGTGTGTGATGAGTATGATACGAGTGTTTCTATAGATATTACGTACACTGTGAAAATGTATTGTATGTATTGAATGTATGTAAGGTGGGTGTTGGGAAGGGTTGTAGATGATGTTGGGTTATGTGTGAGTGGTGGGAGATTAATTGGATTGATGTTTATAGATGTATGGGGAATGGAGGGGGTGAGTGGGTGATGGTGTGTTAAATGTTTTGTGTGTTGTGGGATGGTGTATGGTGGGGTGTAGGTTTATAGGTTGTTGTTTGGTATGGGGGGTTTGGGGGTAATTTTTAGGTGTTTTTTGTATTTTGGAGGGGTGTTTTGGTGAAGTTTGTATATGTTGTTGATATTTTAGTGGGGGGGGGTTTTGGGTTGGTGGGGGGGGTGGAGGGTTTTATGGGTGGGAATTTAGGGGTTTGGGATTGTTTTTAAGGTGGTGGTGTGTAGAGTGGGATGTGAGGGGGAAGGTTAAGTGGGATAAGGGGGAAGTTTTTATGGGGTTATGAGGGTGTAGGAAGGTTGAAGAGAATGTAAAAGGGGGAGTGTAATTTTTGTAGGTGTAATTTAGTGGGGGTATTGGTTGTTTGTGTGGGTTATGTGGTTTGGTGGAAGTGGGATGGTTTTTTTGATGTGGGGGTGGTATGTGTGTGTATTTGGTATGGGGGGTTATTTTGTTGGGTTTAAAGGAGGTTGTAGTTTTTGTTTGTATGTTTTATTTATGGTATATTTGTTATAGGTGAATATATGTTGATTAAAAAGATTGATAATTTTAATTAGTGTAATGGTGAATATCGAGATAATGGATTTCACCTACGATTTAACGTTCCTGTCTCATTTTAAACGTTTACATTTTCATAAATTTGGAACTAAAGGTCTCTTCTGACTGTAAATTTTAAATTTATTTTCTACTTTTTAGTGCATTTCTAATAAAAACTAGTTTTTAAAAAGTGTTTTTAAAAATATTTTTTATTCAACTCCATTGTGATTCTAACCATTTTGTTTTCTTTGTTTGGCTGCTCTCATTAACTTTCTTAGAACTCATGATAAGTGAGTTTACTATTTAAATAAAAACGAGAAAAACACAAAATCAAGTGGCAGGTAACTGAATAGTAACACCTGTAGTTATCACACACCTGAGTATCACCACTGCGCTGTCATTAATACAAGCTACGCATGGGCGATGTAGCATTTTGACTCATAGGGGCCGTCCATAAATGACGTCACGCACATGGGGGGGGGGTCACACATTTGTGATGATGTGTGACGAGGGGGAGGGTCTGTTGTTGTTGTTTTAAGAACTGCGACGTCACACTAAAACGTGCAACTTTAAATAAAATTTCAACTAAAATTTTTATTGCTTACAATTTTTAAATGCCGTTTTAAATGGCTTCACGCGTGTTACGATATTTGAGTGCAGCCTTACACGTAAATAAATACACACTTAAATGACAATAAATTGATTTGAGACATGCTCAATTTCAAATAAAATATTCGGCTTTTATTGAAGGAGGGGGATGGGCGGAACTTTGTGATATCATAGTTGAGGGGGTGGGGGTAAATTTTTGTGACGACGTGTGACGAGGGGGGGGGGCCACAAAGCATACAAGTTCTAGCACGCTGGTCGTATTCAAAACAAAGGTTGTATACCAAGCAAAATGTTTCGCGTTCAAATAGGACGTATAACGAGTTGGACTTATACCAAAGCAGATGTATACCGAGGTTCCACTGTATTACTTCCTTAATCAAACCAGCAAAACCAAACCAAATTTTCGGGTTTCATTGGTACTTTGCTAAAAATAAGTGGGATTCGCTTAAATTTGGAGCACGCGACCCCAAAAATGTTCACCATCACTGTTCTAGTGTATACGTTTATTGTCTAGTACAGTGCTTCTCAAACTTTTTAGTATTGCGGACCGGCAGTAAGTTTTTCCATTGCACCAGGGACCGGGTGAACTATTTTCCCTGTACTGACGTGGTAGCGAAATGTCCTTTCTTGGTAAGTTGTGCGGACCGGCATCGGATGGCCCACGGACTGGCACTGGTCCGCGGACCCCCACTTTGAGAAGCACTGGTCTAGTAGATTGCTGAGAAGTCCACGTCATTCCCAGATTTTAATTTTCCTTTCAGTTTCGAAACCAAGAACACCTGAAATAGCCGTATATGACGTGGCATTTATTCAAAATGACTCGACAAGTACTTCAAATAGTATTCTGGCAACCTTTTACTGTATTATCCACTCTCTTTTAATTGATATTAAAAATCCATTCAGGTAAATAACTTGGCAAATCAAAAACACAACCTTGTCTTGTAAACATTCTCTTTTTAAAATTACTCTGTTCTTTTATTATTTTGAAAGAAATTGCATTTTTAGAATTTATTATTGGCTGGAGCAATAACTATTGTAATAATCATATTTAAATCATTTGTTTTAAAAAAAATTATCAAGGTCATACATTTTAGATTAAATATTTCTTAATAAAAAAATTGATTCTTATTGTTTATAAAGTATTCATTATCACTCTACTGTATATTAAACCATAGAAATATTGCTTTTAGTACATGACTGATGATATGATTGTCTCCTCCTAAGTGTACTTACCTTGCTTTTCCTTTTAAACTCAATCCATTAATATTTATTATCCAGAAAGGAATTACGTTTTTAAACATCCATATATATATATACTAGCGTATCACCCGTCAAAAAATGACGGAAGTTTTCAGCTGAAATCTATTTATTTTGTAAAATGCAATTTTTTAGGGCGCCTACGGCGCCCACCTTTTTCAAAAGCCCAACTAACTTTTCCTTGTTTGATAAATACGAAATTTTAAACTTTCTGAATTGCACACAAAGTATTTTATAATAGGGGTTGTAGGGCGCCTACGGCGCCCCCTTTGTTTTTTTATTTTATAATTAACCATCATCAAATCCTCTTGTTACATTGTTCCCTTTTCCAAAATTAAAATATGAGCTAAAACAATGACGTCATATAATATTTTTTACAGCGCATCTTTAATTTGCACACTTTTTGATGCATTGCTGCAGTAATTTGGTGCGCTGCTTTCTAAAATTAGTAGCGTCACGGACATGCACTACTTGCGTGACAGAGATTGCAAATTATGTTATTTAATAATTCACCAGAAATTAGGACAAGCACAAGACGTGACAAAATAAGCATGACAAATGACCGCAGTGCGCATGTGTCGAGACCAAAAATGCGTCGGCTGTCTCACCAA
This sequence comes from Ampullaceana balthica, assembly GCA_944989445.1. Lineage (NCBI taxonomy): Eukaryota > Metazoa > Mollusca > Gastropoda > Lymnaeidae > Ampullaceana > Ampullaceana balthica. The sequence continues at coordinate 256,513 of CALYLW010000608.1, read as the reverse complement.
CGTTCATTCGCGTTTTTCAAATTTCTTCTGGCTGCTGTTTTTGTCCGTTCTTTCCTCCCTTTCTGAGCAATTCTACGGCGTATAAGTTCTCTATAAGTTCTTCAATAGTCTTCTTGACAACTTCATTATTGAAAATATTAGGGTCGTTTAGCCTTTGTGTGTAAAAAGTTGCATATCATTTAATTGTTTGGAGGCCCCTTTTTGCAAGGGTACCGTAAAAGTAAGGCTGCAATCTCATTGAAATTACTTCATTACCTCTTTGGGGCCGTCCATAAATGGCATCACGCACCTAAAGGGAAGGAGGAGGTCGACCATTTGTGACGAAGCGTGACGAGGGGGATGGCCGGTGTTTAAAAAACTGTAACGTCAAAACACGACATTTTAAATAAAAGTTCCACTTAAATACAATTTATTTAATGACGTTTTTCATGGGCTTCACGCGTGTTACGATATTAGAGTGCATCCTAACTCTAAGTACATACTTAAATGACAAAACAAGGGATTTGAAACATTCTCATTTTCAAATATAATAATTAAATATTTAAAAAGTCTTTTTTTTAAAAAGGACACGCTTTTAACATAATCACTAATTTTAGTTATGTCTCATATATAAGGGATTTATAGTCAAAAACTTTGTTTTTACAGCTTTTTTAAAAAACTTATAATAAAAACTCTTTACAATTCACGTCTGACGCCCACACATCTTTTTTAAATCCCTTATATTAACTTCGCGGCCGTCTCTCTCTGTCTGTCTTGGGCGGGCGGGCGGAAAAACAAAAGTAAAAAATGACCCACTTACCGTGATCCGATCGAGCTGAAATTTGGCACACGCCCGTCTCACTTAACAATGCATCGTATCAAAATTTCAGATCGATCGATCGTACCGTAATTAAATTAATGCATTTTTAGTTTATCTATATAAACTATATATAGAAGTCGCTATCGTTTACATTTTACGGGTCACTTGACTTCAGGCCAGCCATCGGTGAAAACATCTCGTGCTTAAACCTGGTAAACCGGCGTTCTTTTGTTTACATTTGGCGTGCCACGGTGAGCTCGGCCCAGCGATCGGTGACAAGACCTTTCCCCTCTCCCACCCCCCACCCCCGCCTTTTTTGGGTTAAAAGCAAAGGGGAGTAAAGACAGATTCAGTGTGTAGATATTTGTAAATACTTTAAGTTCTGTCTCATATATAAGGGATTTATAGTCAAAAACTTTGTTTTTACGGGTTTGTTTTATTTACCTCTCTTTTTTTTAAAATACCAAACACCTCATAAGCGCCCGCCCAACGTTTTATACCACGGTGATGTGTTCACGTGGTGAACTCATGGATGTCAACAAAGCAGACGGGTACCGATGCTTATATAAAGATAAACGAATAAAACAAACCCGTAAAAACAAAGTTTTTGACTATAAATCCCTTATATATGAGACATAACTAACAGTATTGATTATTTTCAAACGCCACAAACATTTACAGACTGAATCTGTCTTAACTCAACTTTGCTTCATAACCCTGGGAGGGGGGGGGGTACCGAGCTCAGCATGACACGTACAATGTAAACAAAAGCTTGCCGGTACTTCGATTTGTCGCGTCAACGCATTAACTCAAACTTTCACGTGGGAAAAAAACAATAACAAACAGTGAACTTGAATTACATACGTTATATAAGGATAAACTAAAAATGCATTAGTTTAATTACGGTACGTTCGATCGATCTGAAATTTTGATACAATGCATTGTTAGGTGAGACGGGTCCATGTGCAAAATTTCAGCTCGATCGAATCACGGAAAGTGGGTCATTTTTTACTTTTGTTTTTTCCGCCCGCCCGCCCAAGACAGACAGAGAGAGATGACGAGACGGCGGTGAAGTTAATATAAGGGATTTAAAAATGCAATAATTTCAATACGGTACATTCGATCGATCTGAAATTTTAATACAATGCATTGTCATCCACGATCTATCTGTGGTAAAATTTTGAAATCTCTAGGACCATCAGAAGTGGTTTAATTTTACGTTTCAATATTTGAAGGAAGGATGTATGGATACAACATACAAACAGTGTGACTTAAATAAAAGCGTGTAATAAAACAAACCCGTAAAAACAAAGTTTTTGACTATAAATCCCTTATATATAAGACATAACTAACAGTATTTTTTATTTTCAAACTCTTAACTCAACTTTGCTTCATAACCCTAAAGACTGAGCTCAGCATGACACGTAAAATGTAAACAAAAGCACGCAGTTACGTCGATGGGTCGCGTCAACGCATCAACTCAAACTCTCACGTGGGAACAAAACAATAACAAACCGTGAATTTGAATTACATACCTCATATTAAGATAAACTAAAAATGCATTAATTTAATTACGGTGCGATCGATCGATCTGAAATTTTGACACGATGCATTGTTAGGTCAGACGGGCCCGTGTGCTAAATTTCAGCTCGATCGGATCACGGTAAGTGGGTCATTTTTTACTTTTGTTCTTCCGTCCGACCGCCCAAGACAGAGATGACGACAGACAGAGACGGCCGCGAAGTTAATATAAGGGATTTAATAATAAAACAAACCCGTAAAAACAAAGTTTTTGACTATAAATCCCTTATATATGAAACATAACTAACAGTATTGATTATTTTCAAACGCCACAAACATTTACAGACTGAATCTGTCTTAACTGCGATTTGCTTTAAACCCCAGGGGGTGGGGGGGAGGGGTTGGAGAGGGGAAAGGTCTGGTCACCGATCGCAGGTCCGAGCTCAGCGTGACACGCAAAATGTAAACAAAAGCACCCCGGTACATCGCTCCAACGCGCGAACTGAGATGTCACGTGAAAAAAAAACAATAACAAACCGTGAATTTGAATTACATACCTCATATAAGGATAAACTAAAAATGCATTAATTTAATTATGGTACGATCGATCGATCTGAAATTTTGATACAATGCATTGTTAGGTCAGACGGGCCCGTGTGCCAAATTTCAGCTTGATCGGATCACGGTAAGTGGGTCATTTTTTACTTTTGTTTTTTTCGCCCGCCCGCCCAAGACAGAGATGACGACAGACAGAGACGGCCGCGAAGTTAATATAAGGTATTTAAAAATGGCTTTTATGGGTGGGAGCGCAGAGCTTTGTGACATCATGTTGGAGGGGGGGGGGCTAAATTTTTGTGATGACTTTGATGGGAGGGGGGGTAAAAAATCGTTTAAAAATCGTATGACGTCAATTAATGACTGCCCCTTTTATGCAATTTTTTTTTCTTATGGCCAGATATTAATTTTGTCTATTATAAATAGAATATCATATTTTTGTCGTTTATTGCAGACTCTACAAAGATGGGGTAGAGGTAAAAAACATACCTTTTTCAGATGAAATATCATTACCTTGGTATGAGGTGAACATAAAGAGATGGTATACTGTTTACCTTAGCACTGCTGACAATGAGGGCAACTACTCTTGCTCGGCTGTGAATTCATTTGGTGAATCAGAACTAACGAAGACAGTTTCCATTTTTAAAGCATTAGGTACTGTTATGATAACACTTAAGATTACATGTATTTATAATTTATAAATTATACCAGAGTGGTTTCACTTTCAATTATTTATAGTAGGACTTGACTAATTAAATTTTTAAGTAGATCTCTTGTCTCAAATTAATTTAATAATATTAATCATAGGCTCACAGACAGAAACAGTTTTTTTTTAAAGCTTTATAATTATAAACTTGTAAGATAGGCAGGTTTGATTAATAAAGAGAGGTACATTCAGGGGGCGCGGGGGTCTCAAATACAGATATGGTAATAATGTAGGTAAGGGGTGTCCATAAAGTACGTCACGCTCCGAGGGGGGGGTGTAAGAAAGTGTGACAGTTTGTGACAGGAGGGAGGGGGGTCCGGCCATGTGTGATGTCACACATTTAATTTTTATTTATTTTTTTTCTAATTTTTTTTATTTATTTTTTTAGTAGAATTTAAATAGCTTAACAAATAATTTTCAAAAATTTTGTGAAACATTTGAATTAGTTTTATGTCAAAATAGCTTGAAATTTGAAATGTGTATCTCCTAAATGTGTTGTTCATAAATCTGAATTGGATGCAGCAGGACTCATATCGAAGGATCAGGAATGTTTTGACAATTAGGTTCGGACCAGCCAATATTTCAATCAAATTCTGAAATATCAGGACATAAAATGTTGCGACAAAGTACGAAGCTCATATTTCAACGTTTTACCTTTCCTCCTCTAATAACAATTAACCAAACAACTGATGGACTTAGAGATTCAGAAAGGGCAGATGAAGACTCTCATAAGTTTCCTTCCTTGTTTATGGCACAAACTCTCAAATTTGATGAAATTATGCCGAGATCAAAAGGAGTTTTCAAAGTACAACCATATGATCTTTATTGTCCATCTTTGCAGACCAACTTACTTGATCGAATTTGCAAAGTATGTCACTCATATTTTGCCTCACAAATAATGTTGAAGAAACATGCAGGAAAACACGGAGCTCGGGCTCAAGAGAATATGCCCACCCAAACTGTTCAAGAATCAACTCAGTTAAAACGCATCCGTCCTTTGAGAATCGCTTCTAGAACGCAAAGAGAATCCATGGCAGTTATTGCCAGAAGAGCAAATGCACATAAAGAGGTAGTTGAGTGGCTAGATGAGGACGAGTTGATCTGTCTGCAATTATCCTTCCAGGAAACGATGATGGTGAAAGATTGATGTCAGTCGTAACTATGGATGAAAACTTCACTTCACCATGGTAAGATGATGCCAGTGAATATTTTTTAATTAAATATACTTCATAGGACCATAATAAAAATATTCAATATAGCACAAGAGTTGGTCACATAATTTGTCAATCTAGTCTTTTTTTTAAAGTCAAATTTTTTTGTTTTCTTTTTATTATATATCACTGGGTGAGGTCAAGTTTCGCTAATCTACTTCTTATCCTGGGTCAATAGATTGCATGGTCGGAAGATTATCTAAAACGTGACATCCCCCATTGTAAATGAAAAGGTAGCAGATAAATTATGTGTTATATAATTTTAAAGTCTAATTTTTGCAATTTTTGTTTTCAAATTCGATCTAAATTGAGTTACTGTTTCATTGAATAACTATGACAACTGTTGACAATTAACTATTCTACTATTAAAGTCATTTTAATAATCTGATAGTTCTTTTAAGTAGGGGTGTACCGGATTTCGGCTCCAGCTCCAGGATATGGAGCTAACGGAATTGGAGGCCCTAGGCGAAGTGAATTTGGTAGCCCTAATTGTAATAGAAAAATAAATAAATTAATATGTAAAGATTCTTGTGCGAGGCCCCCAATAATGATGAGACTAATCGGAGGACCTAGGCGGCTGCCTAGTTCGTCTATGCCTAAAGCTGGCCCTGTCCGGAAACAGGCTATTTTAACAAATCTGGCTTCGGCTCCGGCAGGATTTCACTTCATAAATCTGGCAGACCGGTAGAGCTCTAATTTATATATATTCATAATGGCTCCGGCAAATCCGGAATCCGGCCATTTTAACAAATCTGACACCGACTCCGGCCGGATTTCACTTCATAAATCCGGAAAAATCCTGCTCCAGCTGAATTTCAAAATTTTGATTCCGGTACATCCCTACTTTTAAGAGAAAAAATCTTTTTATTTTTTAATACTGTTTAATAGTGAAGTGTATTTTAAGTATTAAATTAAATATTTTAATTAGGTGTTTAAAAAACAATTTTCGAACGTGTGACGTACTTTAGGAGGGCGGGTCTAGAAATTTGTGACAGGGTGGGGGCTCAAAAATGGTCAAAAATAGCGTGACGCACTTTATGGACGGCCCCTAATAATTGTTAAGTCCCAGAATGTTTGTTTCCCCACTTTTATAATCCGATGGAGGCTGTAATAGTATAACTGCAAATCAAAATTTAAATTTAATACAAATAGCCCTGTAGAAGAAATTTGGAAAGATATAAAAACAAATCTAAAAACTATTATGGATGAGAATGTTCCAAAAAAATTAACATCAAATAAAATTAACAAATGCTGGTTCAATTTTAAATTAAAAAAGCTATGCAAACAAAAAGAGAACTTATTTAAGAAATTTAAGGCGACCAATTCAAAAAGGATACACAAAAAGTACTTAAAGATTAAACACTTGACACAAAAACTTAGTCGAAACCTCCAAAATGAATATATAAACAATTTAATTTCTAAAGATAACAATAAAAACTTATGGTCCTTTATCAAATCTAAAAAAATGGAACCTACAGGAATAGCCACACTAAAAGGCTCAAATGATAAAACCTATAATGATAATGAGACTAAAGCTAATATCCTTAACACATACTTTGCATCATCATTCTCTGCCTCAGGCGACAAGGAAGTTTTAATAAATTTAAATAAAATGGAAGAAATAGACAACATAACTGTAGACGAGATAGGTATACATTCACTCCTAAAAAACTTAAAAATAAACAAAGCCACTGGCCCAGATGAATTGCCTGCAAGGTTATTAAAAGAACTAAGCAATGAACTGTCCCCAAATCCTTGTAGTTCTTTTTCAAGCCTCTCTAAACCAGGGTAAAGTGCCCCAGGATTGGAAATTAGCTAAACGTAACTCCACTCTTTAAGAAAGGTGATAAATCAGACCCTGGTAATTACAGACCTGTATCACTTACTAGTATCACCTGTAAATTGCTAGAACACATAATATATAGTAAAATAATTAGCCACCTAGACAAATATAATGCCCTATGCCCACATCAACACGGCTTTAGAAAAAACAGATCATGTGAAACACAATTAATAGGTTTAATAGATGAATTATCAAAAGGCTTAGACAATAATGATCAAATAGACACAATATTACTTGACTTCTCAAAAGCATTTGACAAAGTTCACCACCTTAGTTTACTTAAAAAACTTAACTACTTTGGAATCTCAGGTCCCTTACATCACTGGATCCAAGACTTCCTTTTGGGCAGGGAGCAAACTGTAATAATTAATGGATCTAAATCTGCACCAATAAAGGTTAACTCAGGAGTTCCACAAGGAACTGTGCTAGGTCCCTTACTCTTTTTGATCTATATAAATGATTTACCCAACAACATCTCAATAGGTACAAAAGTTAGGTTATTTGCTGATGATTGTATAATCTATAGAACAATTAAATCAGAGCAAGATAGCAAAATTTTACAAAAAGACTTAGATGAATTGATAAAATGGGAAACTAACTGGAGTATGTCTTTCCACCCAGAAAAGTGTCAACTGTTAAGAGTAACAAAGAAAAAGAAACAAATAAATTCAAAATATTACATTCATGGAAAAGAACTGACCCAAACTAAAGATGCAAAATACTTAGGAGTCTTAATAAATGAGAAACTATCATGGAATCCCCATGTCAATGAAGTTATTAAAAAATCAAACAAAACCTTAGGCTTTATAAAAAGAAACTTTAACAAATGTAATAGAGATATAAAACTAAAATGCTACCTCACTTTGGTGAGACCTGTACTAGAATATGCATCTTCTGTATGGGACCCATCCACCAAAGAAAACATTGATAAACTAGAACAAATTCAAAAAAGAGCTGCCAGATTCATTACTGGAGAATATTCAAAACTGACAAGAATAACACCATTAGTTAAATCATTAAACCTTGAAACACTAGAGGATAGAAGAACAAGAGCAAAGTAGTAATCATACATAAAGCAATTAATTCTAATTTAGAAATACAACACAAAGATAACTTAATACAACCCTCAGATAGACATAAGGATGAAAACACCTTTCTTATTCCGTATGCAAGAACAAACACATACAAATTTTCATTCTTCCCGTCCGGAATTCGGGCGTGGAATGGGTTGCCTGAAGAATCCAGGAAAACCAACACTTTATCAACGTTTAAATCTCTAATAAAAATGCAGGACTAGACACAAACCATAGATAAGCGTAGGACGCAATAATCTTCTGTATAGAAGGAGCGTCTGTAAACAGATAAGATAAGATAAGAAGATACCAGACTGTGGTCTGTGTAACAACTGATTTTATTTGCCTTTTTTTCTTCATTATGGCCACTCCAAGTTCACCTCACAAAACAAGCAGGCAGTATCCAAAGTCAGTCACACTGGTCGCATGCTCAAATACTGTAATCACAATAAACATGTCTGTTACAGAAGCTATTCGCAAATGATGCTTACAATTGAAGTTTCATGAAGGGCAGGGGGCTTAAGCAGTGTTGCGTCACTAAAAAAACGGCAGTGTTGCTTAGTAAAAATGGCCTTGAAAAATACTAAATTTAACATAAGTCTTTTATTTATCAGTTAAAATTATCCTGAAACAATCAGTTTGGTAAGTAAGGTCTGAAAAAATATCCCCGATAAAGTTACTGGAGGAGAATCAGGATTTACTTACAATGAGACTCTTGAAAATTTATGTAGAAATGTGGCAACAGGAGTTTTTAAAAAATATTTTAAATTAAAATATTTTTTTTTCGTAGGTCCAAATTCTGCCAAAGAAAATGATTTAAAACTTTTTAAAATACGTTTTAAGGCAGAAAAAACTGGTAATGCCATCAAAGGAAAATTATCTGGGACTTCAGCAGCCAGAGGGGTGATGTCACCCCTGTTTTAAGAACCACTGCTCTAGATTAATGTCTCTGATACTGGTCCAGAATTTAGATATCCAAGGGAATATGAATGATTCTGTATTTTGGAGGACAAGAGTGGACAGAGTGTTTTGTAAGGTTGCAGAGGTTTATGACATTTTCAAGGCAGAGTCTAACTACATGTATTAGTGAGCGTTTGCATTTTGGACAGATGGACTAGACAAAATTTGTTTGAAATATTTAATGAAAGCCCCCTCATTAAAAAAAATCATCAATATCATTTTTAATTTAGATATCAGATAGTCATGCTAGTTGGGCAGGTATTTTTTTTGCAAATAAAAAACATTTTAAATTAAATATACTTTAAAAACTATTATTATTTATTTTTCACCATGAAGTAATTTTCTTAAATGTTTACACCTGTATACTGTATATCGTTTATTATTAAAGCTTTAAAATTTGATGCCTTCTATGTCTATGAGCATATTGTTTGTGTCAAATTTAATCTATTCAAAAGCTTTACCACAATCCAATTTTGTAAGACATAATTTTTATAATGCTGTTATTGCATTTGTTACCCCGAACATGTTAGTCTAATGAGTTGTTTATTTTTTTTTAATATTAAGACAAAAAGCCCAAAAATTAAGTCTAATCTTAAATTACAAATAATTTTATACAGCACGTCATAAACTTCAAATAACTGCCAACAATTCCCACCCCATGATTGGCCAGACTTTGACCTTGACCTGCCTAGTACCTGGCATCATTGGTGATGCTCAAATCTCATGGAATAAGGACTTTCAGTCTATAATAAGGGATGGCAAAGTTCTGGTGCTGGATTCACTCAGTGCAGCAGATGACGGTGTTTACGAATGTAGCTATTTTAACATCTTATTAGGCAGTGGAATGTCTGATCCTTACCTTCTTGCCCGTAAGAACTTTTTAAAAAAATATTATTTCATCTTTGTTTAAATTCCATGCACAGGTGGTTTCAGAGAACCCATGTTTGTATAATAATTTAGGAATAACAAGTTTCAACTATTAGAAATGATTCTAAAATCAATTTGAATTTTTTAAAACAAATTTAGTAACCACCATTACATTTGAATGGAAGAAAATTTTCTTTTCGGGCATAAGTTTCTTGTCAAGTAAAAACAGCACTGAAAAATTTAAAATCAACATAACATACACTTGTTATTTTTCACCAAGATGTATATGTGAAAAATGACAAATGTTATAGTTGTATCACAGACTCTGAACACCCCATTGAACACTTTCTGTTTGCAGTGAGACCCCCCCTTCAGCCAACGTTGACATTAGATCTAGCATTTTTACGTGAATCCAACCAGTACTACAGATATGGAGAAGGGCCTGTTTTTTATGCTTTTAGTGTTGAGCATGTCATTCATCTACGGTAAGATTTTAAACCTTTTCTCCCACCCGCTGGTGATGATGACCCACAATGCTGTTAATGTGCTTACCTTACACTTACCTGTCATACCCCTGATACATCCAATGAGGGGCTTGGGGGTCTAGTGGCATGTGCGTTTGGCTGGCATACCGATGGTTAAATGGTTTAAATCTGAGTGAAGGCCGGGATTTATTCCCAGGGCAAAAGGTGTCCCCAAGTCCACCCAGCTCCTAATGGGTACCTAAAAATATTAATTGAAACAAAGGTGGCTGGGAATAGCGTAGAACCCTCATAGCCGTGGCCTGTGAACGCTGCGTCACTTGCCAACTACTGGTATGTTCTGTGGACGCAATAATCTTCTGTATAGTAGGTAAGTCTGTATAGATAAGACAAGACTTCTCCAACGCCCTGACCGGGTTTGACTTAGCTTACCTGAATATTAGAATTGGCTTACACAGTGCAAAGTATATAAACTGACAAATCAAGTTCCTTAAATATTTTCTCACCCTATTATTTCTTTTATAGTTGTTTTAAAAGGACTTTAAATGTCTTTTTTGTGTGTCTTTTTAACAATCTTGTTTCCCTAAAATTTCATTGATATTTGTGTGTGTGCTGTTTTAGATGTTTCTCACAGATACGAGACATTGATCTAATGAGTATGGATGAAATTGCAATACTCTACAATTATACACTGTTCTTGGCTGGGCAGCAAATTGGCAATGAAACAAGAGGCCAGTTTTCAGTCACTGGGTTGCTTCCAGGGGAACACAACTTCAGTTGCATCACCAATAATGGCTTTGGTGACTCTGTATCAAGTTATCCCCTCTTGGTCAAAGTAACAGGTAGTTTCATATAAACAGATTTATTGCATTCTTCCCTTTTTAATTAAAAAAAAATAAGATTATAATTTTAAATTATTTAAAAATTCAATGTACTTTATGTTGTGACTATTTATTTAATACTCTTTTAAAATATAAATATTTATTTCATTAATTATCTCAAATGTCTTCATGTTAAACTAAACATTCTTTAAAAAATTAAATTTGACAGTTAAGACAAACATCACCGCTTCATTGATGTCACCTGACATTGGTACCAACCTGACACTTACCTGTCACACCCCTGACACATCCAGTGGATTTGACATCACCTGGCAGAAAAATGGCGCAGTCTTTGGAAAAAAGTCCAACACTCTGATGCTGGTTAATGTTAACAAATATGATGAAGGGAGGTACACCTGCTGGCAGAAGTCTGGTGTCTGGAGTCTTGCTGCTAGTGATCCTCATCTGCTGGAATGTAAATAATTTTTCAAAATTTTGCTAGTCAGATTTTCAAAGTTACATCAGATTTTAATTTTGACATATTTTCAGAATTCTACAATATTAATTTACTGAATGCTCAAATTATTGTAGAATTTTTTAAAGTCTTAACTGCGTTGAGTCTTCTTTAATATTTGTTATATTTTTGTTTTTCGATAGTCATTAAGTAAAATTTATCTTAAATACTAATCAGGTTTACTTCTTTTTGGATTTGAAAATATCATTTCCATGATAAAAAAAATATGAAAAATCACCCCTATTTAAAAAATATAATAAAGTATTATTTTTATTTAAAAAAAACAACTCACTGTATTTTATTATTTGCTTTTTTTAAAAAAAAATCACAGTTGGTTCAACGGCCACAAAACCAAAGCTCCTCAGTTACAGAGACACCACAGTGATTTCTGGATCAAGCTTGAGTGTTAACTGTCTCTCACAGAGCACAACGTCCTTGACATCGGTGCTCTACAAGAACGGCCAGCTTGTCTCCAGCAGCACCAAGGGGTGGGCTGATGATGGTGGTCAGATCTTGTTCACCTTCACCCTTGTCTCTGTGGCCGCCTCTGACACGGGCATATACACATGTACTGTAGAGAATGGCAGGGGAGTTTCTGAGCCCAGTGAGGCATTGGCCATAACAGTTGTGGGTGAGTTGGTAGCTCTCAAATTAATTTCATAGAAAACATTATAGCGATCCATCACAGATAAAGGGTTTCCAGCCCCATGAATGTTTGTCAGTTACAAAATTCTGAATGGCATGTCAATAAACTAAATCTGCATCCTCCAAAAAGGGAAATGAATCTGTATATTTAAATGTGTTAATCTGGTGGTCAGGGTCCTTGATCATGTGAAGCTTTCAAACACTAATTATCTATAGTATGAACTCTCCTATCTATTAAAGATAAATCACAAGACATGTATTCTAGCAACTTTAATACATGGCAATGTTCCCTTTATCTGAAAAATGCCATGCAAAAATTTTTAAATTACTGCGCAGCAAATTTTGTAAAATAATCCACAAAAAATATATGCTGTGCATCATTGCACACAAGTTTTTTTTTACTTTGCACAATGAACCTTAGAGGGATCATTGGTACATGGCAAGAAATACATTCTAGCAACCTTAGTTCATGGCAGGACCTACAATATAGCAACTTTAGTACATGAAAAGACATACATTCTACCAAATTGAGTATATGGAATCTAGCAAAGGGCTTTATAAGAACCCCAATTTTAAGTCAGTTGAATACAGCACTATTGCCAAATTACAGATTAAATGAATTTGTGTTAGATTGTAGATAGACATAAACTCTATTCTTCAATTGGTTAACTGAAGCTGTCTCAATGACTTTCTTGCAGGTGAAATAGGCTGTGAAGCTGGTTACTTTAAGAGCGCTAGCGGTAGCTGTCAGCCGTGTCCTTATGGATCCTATCTGCCAGACGCTGGAAAAACTGAATGCATCGCCTGTCCAGATAATTTGTTCACCTTAATAAGGGCTGCATCAAATATTTCTCAGTGTGTCTGTAAGTAAAGAATGACCAATAAATTAAATTTTCTTTGACTGTCACAACTTGAAGACACACAAAAAATTTGTAAATTTTTTTTTAATTGTAGAAGACAATGAACAAAAAAGATAAAAACTATTTATTTTTATCTGTGTTATTAGCATGTGTCTAATTTGAGACGTTATCAGCAATAGACTGTTATTATTACTTTAAAGATTAATGTTATATTATATTACTATATTTTATAACAACTTAATTTTTTTTTAGTTTTATAAATCCTTATATAAAATTATAAAACTGCAATACTAAACCATAAGTATCTTTTTTGGGGGGTAAATTAATATTAGTAAAAATATACCTCTGACCTGATTATATTTTTTCTGCCAATTTAATTAGCTATTCCCAATGAAAGACTTGTTCATCTGAGAGTCTCTATTAACATGTCAACTGAGGAGGCCTATGACCCAGATGTAAAAATATCCACCAGAAATACAGTAAGTGCTTGCTTCAAAGCATTGTTTAGGATATCCGTTAAAGTCAAAACCTTTTTTTATTATTCCTCTCTTATAAAACTTTCTCTACATTATACAAGAATGTGCCTTTAGAAATTTATCTTTGAACATTTTTGAATGTTTTATTCTATTGTATAGAAATTATACTATTGATAAAATAAACAAAAACTATGCCTTTTATATTTGTGATCCATTTTGTAAAATAAAAGCACATAATATATCCGATTTCAGATGTGCATGAAATAGTCCGTTTAGATATTTAAAAAACATTCTAGAGTATTAACTTAATTAATTATTTAATAAATTGTATTTCATTTCTTTGATGTTGTCAAGATATCAAAAGTACTTTCTCAAGTGAACAACTATGTTGGAGCTCTTGTGTCAATTGTGTAAGTTATTGCCCTTTAAAATTCATGTTGATAAAAAAAAAGGCTGCGGCAATTGGTACTTGATCGAGTACCAATAGCCAGAGCCGGAGCTATCGGCTATTGGTACTCCACTATTATTAATTGTTAATAAAACTACTACTAGGTGATATTCTGAGTTTGATGTTGAATAATAAGGACTAAAAACTCGTGTTCGTATTTGTAACTGTTGGCGTTGGTCATTGGTCGGGTTTTGTATTTATTTTTATCACGATCTAATTTATTTTACGTAGTTATTAGCAAGGTATAATCACTCAGTTTACCAGTCCAACTCTTAACCACGAGACCAAGGAAGCTTGATACAGTTTGGGAATTTTTAAAAAGTTATATCAGTAGCTATTAAGTGTTGCTTTTATCTGATTGGTTGGAGTACCAATAGTCAGTGGCGTAGCTAGAACTTTTTCCGCCCGGGGCGGTCTCCAATGTGCCGCCCTTTTTAGGGAACGTCCATAAATGGCGTCACCAACCTGGGGGGGGGGAGTTATACATTTGTGATTTGTGTGACGAGAGATGTGTGTTTGAGAAATGTGACGTGACGTCAAAACGCACAACTTTAAATAAAATTTCCACTTAAATATTGATTACTGACACTTTATTTAATTACGTTAGCGTAAAACGCGTGTTACGATATTACTGTGCAACTTTATACTAAAATCATACTTAAATGAAAAAAAATTGATTTGAAACATGCTTATTTTCAAATAGAAAATACGGCTTTTATGGTGGAGTGGGGGGGGTCAAGACTTAACATTATTATTGAAGAATAGGTCTATGTTTTTTGTGGCGACGTGTGACGAGGGCGGAGAGGGTGAAAAATCAGCCAAAATTTATGGACGGCAAATTAGTCGATTATATGATGGTTTTTATAAATTAATAAACATGAATAAATGATTGTATTTGAAACGAAGTAAAGATGGGGAACATGTTTACTATTGCATACCATATTTATGTAAGCAGTAATTAAAGAGGCCGCATAAGATGATATACCTATAAATACACATTTATAAAAATACACTATATATTTTTTAAGGGCCACACGAAAGTTACTGAGGTTGCAAGCAAAGAGACAAAACATATTACAAATTTTCACCAAAAAAAACATTATCAATTACTATTCTTTTATTTTTAATTTATAAATAAATGATTTTTGTACAAACAAAGAAATTGTATACATTAGTATGTAATCATATTTTTTACTTTTACTTTCCTAACTTTCATAAAAGAAAAATCGTGTATTATGCTACCAAAATTAAAATTATTTGTAATATCTTGTCCTATGGACAATATTACAAGATTTTGTTGTCTTAAATCGCTCATTGTGGAACGAAGATAATTTTTAAATCCCTTATATTAACTTCGCGGCCGTCTCTCTCATGGGATGGGCGGGCGGGCGGAAAAACAAAAGTCAAAAATGACCCACTTCCAGTGATCCGGTCGAGCTGAAATTTGGCACACGGACCCGTCTAACCTAACAATGCATCGTATCAAAATTTCAGATCGATCGAACGTACCGTAATTAAATTAATGCATATTTAGTTTATCCTTATATGAGGTATGTAATTTAAATTCACGGTTTGTTATTGTTTTTTTCCCACGTGAAATTTTGAGCTGACGCATTGAGGCGACCCAACGAAGCGACGGGCACTTTTGTTTACATTTTACGTGTCACTCTGAGCTCGGTCAAGCGAATCGGTGACCAGACTTTTCCCCTCTCCCCCCCCCCACCCACCCCTCCCCCCCCACTAGGGTTATGATGCAAAGTTGAGTTAAGACAGATTCAGTCTGTAAATGTTTGAAAATAATCAATACTGTTAGTTATGTCTCATATATAAGGGATTTATAGTCAAAAACTTTGTTTTTACGGGTTTGTTTTTTAAATCCCTTATATTAACTTCACCGGCGTCTCTCTCTCTCTCCTGTCTTGGGTGGGCGGAAAAACAGAAGTCAAAAATGACCCACTTTCCATGATCCGATCGAACTGAAATTTGGCACACGGACCCGTCTAACCTAACAATGCATCGTATCAAAATTTCAGATCGATCGAACGTACCGTAATTAAATTAATGCATTTTTAGTTTATCCTTATATGAGGTATGTATTTTAAATTCACGGTTTGTTATTGTTTTTTTCCACGTGAGTTTGAGTTGACGCTTAGACGTCGACCGTCGTGCCGACACCCCCTCGCGACCCATCCCCCGTTAAAAGACAGGGGACATCACTCGGTGTCAGTCCGTAAATATTTGTGGCGTTGAAACATATTCAAAACTTTTAATTATGACTAAAATATAAGGGATTTATAGTAGAAAACTTTGTTTTTACGGGTTTGTTTTTTTATCAACTTCAGTTTGGAGAAGCTCCTTTCACAACTAGCGATACTGATAGCAATTGTTGAAAAATTAATAGCAAAATTACAATGTTAGGTACAGATTGTTCCAATCTTACTGTTGAATAAATTTTAATAGATAAAGGGGGCCTTTTCCCCCGTTTTTCTAACATAATGCCTATTCTTGTAGTTAGGTAATCCCTAAAAACCTCGAGACTTTTTCTTTCAGTATTGAACTTTTCTGTATCAATGTCAATAAAGTAATTTATTTGATGTTCAAATGCTTCATTTAGTAGGTTACATGAAAATATAAACAAATATTTTCTTGCAAGTACTTGCAACTCATCAAAGCGTTTTTTATTTTCTTTTATAATTCCATCCATGGATAAAAACATTTCCTGTTTGACTTTTTGTTCTAAAGATAGAACCACGTCTTCTTAATTTTCCTCACTCATATTTTCTTCTCCTTCTAACTTAACGTTCAGTTGATATCTCCAACTCATTAAAAATTGTTTGACTGATATAACAGCATTTTGTATTAGCACATCTTTTGTTCCCTGCAATGGGTTTGCATTAACTTTAAAAAAATTACTGGTTCCTATAAATCAGTGTTGCTAAATTATTTTCTGTCAATAGGAAGAAGAAAACATTTTGCGCCCCCCGCGCGACAGTAAATAGTATCATTTGTCTATAAAATTGTTATAAGTACACAATTTTGCGCCCCCCCCCTTTAGGGAGCTTCGCACCCCCTCGGGGGGGGGGCGCGCCTCACTATTTGAGAAACACTGCTATAAATCCAAGCCCGGGTGAGAGAGGAGGAGGGTTGTGCGAAGGGTTAGCATCCCTTCCCGTAAAAAAAGCCTTGCTACAAAAACGTGAACAAAGAAAAAAATAGGAAACTCGGACCTTGGAGATGATGGGTCTCGTAACAGAGAACTTATGAAGCTGGGTGGCCAAAGCCAACTGGAAACCACCCGGCAGACAACCATCCTCTCCACTAGGACCACCACCAACTTAGGAACATGGAACGTAAGGACCATGTTCGAAGCTGGAAAAACTGCCCAAGTTGCTGCCGAAATGCAACGGTACAAGCTAGCCATCCTAGGGATAAGTGAATCCCGATGGACTGGCTCAGGCCAGATGAAGCTCAACACAGGAGAACTGCTACTATATTCAGGCCATGATGAAGAAAACGCAGCCCACACCCAAGGAGTAGCAATCATGCTTTCCAAAACTGCCCAGAACGCCCTTTTAGGGTGGGAAGCCCATGGTCCCCGAATAATCACCGCAAGATTTAAGACCAAAAAGCAAGAAGTCAATATGGATCTTCTTCAGGTATACGCTCCTACTAATGACAGTAAAGAAGAGGACAAAGAGGACTTCTACAACAGACTGAGAACCCTTATCCAAAAGTGTCCTAGGAGCAATGTGATTATTCTAATGGGCGACCTAAATGCAAAAATAGGCAGCAACAATAATGGATATGAAGAATGCATGGGAACAAATGGCCTCGGAGAGATGAACGATAATGGTGAAAGGCTAGCAGATCTATGTGCTGCAGATGGACTGGTCATTGGTGGAAGTCTCTTCATGCATAGAAATATCCACAAGGCAACATGGATATCACCAGATATGTCAACGGCTAACCAAATCGACCATATCTGTATCTGCAAAAAGTTTAGAAGATCTCTCCAAGATGTAAGGGTAAAAAGAGGGGCAGATGTAGCCTCAGACCATCATCTACTGATTGCCCAACTAAGGCTCAAATTGAAAAAGAATTGGACAAGTGAGGGAAGCAAGCGCCAACGTTTTAACACTACTCTTTTGAAAGGGGGACCAAAACTTAATGAGTTCAAACTTACGCTAACAAACAAATTCCAGATCTTACAAGAACTTGGCAACGAAGAAACAGTTGACCAAAACTGGAAAAGCTTCAAAGAAATACTCACGACCACCTGTGAAGAAGTGTTGGGTCCAAGGCAACAAGCACATAAAGAATGGATCTCTAATGAAACCATGGAGAAAATCCAACAGAGGAAAAAGAAGAAGGCAAATCTCAACAACAGCCGCACCAGAACTGAAAAAGCTAGAGCATCAGCAGAATACGCAGAAGCCAATAAAGAAGTTAAACGTAGTATAAGGTCAGATAAAAAGAACTACATAGAAGGACTAGCAACTGAAGCAGAAGAGGCAGCTTACCATGGAAACACAAGAGAACTATTCAGTACAATAAAAAAGCTATCCGGAAAGTTCAAAAATCCAGAGAGACCTGTTAAAACTAAAGATGGGAAATCTATACCTGATGAAGAGGGTCAGAAAAAAAGATGGATAGAACATTTTGAAGAACTCCTCAACCGACCAGCCCCACAATACAAACTCAACATAGAGCCAGCGGAACAAGACCTAGAAATAGACTGCAGCACACCCACAAAACAAGAGATAAACAGAGCAATTAAACAACTAAAGAAAGGCAAAGCAGCTGGTCCAGACAGAATACCAGCAGAAGCCTTGACAGCAGATATTACGACTAGCTCTGCAATGCTACACATTCTTTTCAAGAAAATATGGGAGGAAGAACAGATTCCGACGGAGTGGAAAGAAGGACATCTCATTAAGCTCCCAAAGAAAGGAGATCTTAGCTCTTGCTCCAACTATAGAGGAATAACTCTGCTATCCATACCAAGCAAAGTATTTAACAGAGTGCTGCTAAACAGAATGAGGGACGCAATAGACACCCATCTTAGAGACCAACAAGCAGGTTTTAGAAAAGATAGATCATGCACTGACCAAATTGCCACCCTGAGAATTATATTGGAACAATCCCTGGAGTGGAACTCACCACTATACATCAACTTTATTGACTATGAGAAGGCTTTCGATAGTGTTGACAGGCCAACCCTGTGGAAGTTACTAAGACACTACGGGATACCACAAAAACTGACTGACATAATTAAGGCTTCCTACGAAGGACTTACATGTAGAATTGTCCATGGCCAACAAGCAACAGCGGCTTTTGAGGTACAGACCGGAGTCAGACAGGGGTGTCTGCTTTCACCATTCTTATTTCTGCTAACCATCGACTGGATAATGAAAATGTCTACAGAGCAGAAGAGAAATGGTATCCAGTGGACACTATGGAAACAACTTGATGACCTGGACTTTGCGGACGACCTGGCCTTATTATCGCACTCACAGCAACAGATGCAGGAGAAAACCAACAATGTAGCACAATTCTCTGCTTGCCTTGGCCTGAACATCCATAAGGGAAAAAGCAAAGTCCTTAAAATAAACACATCAAGCAACACTCCAATAACACTGGAAGGAACAAATCTGGAAGAGGTGGATAGCTTCACATACCTTGGAAGCATCATCGACACACAAGGAGGGACAGACGCCGATGTAAGAGTGAGAATTGGCAAAGCAAGATCATCATTTAAACAGCTAAAAAAAGTTTGGAGCTGCAACAACTTGACTCTTCATACCAAGGTCAGGATATTCAACACCACAGTAAAGCCTGTCCTACTGTATGGAGCAGAAACATGGCGAATAACAGCAGCCATTTCTAAAAAGCTTCAAGCCTTTATAAATACATGTCTCCGAGCAATTCTCCGAATCCGCTGGCCAAATGTCATCACCAATGAGGACCTCTGGCAACGCACACAACAAGAGCCAGTGGAAGAGCTAATACGCCAGCGCAGATGGAGATGGATTGGCCACACTCTCAGAAAGCCTACATCTAGCATTGTGAGACAAGCCCTCACATGGAACCCCCAAGGCAAAAGGAAAAGAGGTCGTCCCAAAATGACCTGGAGAAGAGAACTGGAGGCAGACACAAAAATGAGCGGGCACAGCTGGGGGCAGATTGAGAGACTGGCGCAGGACCGGGATGCCTGGAGAGACTTTGTTCGCGGCCTATGCCCCAGATGGGACGAAGGGCGATGATGATGATGCTATAAATTGAGATAACACAGAAAAGAAAAAGACTGCATTGAATTGAGTAAAATTTAAGCGTCTTATCTTGTTTTACCAGTTACTTATACTTCTTCAGATGTCAATTAAAAAGTATGTGTCCTTCGAAATTATTAGCCCTATTGTGGTGTTTATTAACAGAGAAATTTGAATATTTTCATGTTCTTGTCATAAATCTTACAAATTTTCCATAAAATAGACGAATTCAAATTATTTACACATTACTTTAATTGGATAGGCGCAACATTTTTAATTAATAATCGTATTTTAATGAAAAACACAAATTATTTGTGCTACTTTAATGCAATAAAAACAAAATAAATTTAATGTTTAATAACGTACCTTACAATAACTTTCTGAAAACTCAAACAGTAATATAAATTACCCATATTTTAGATAAATTACTGTTGTTGTTGTTCGTCCGTCGATTCGACGAAGACCACTCTAGTCATCCGAGGGTTGCTGGGACTGGCTCTGTTTGTGCGTGCGCAGATGGCTGATGAGGCCGATCCTTGCACGGAAGGTTCGGGAACAGAAGGGACTAGGGACGAGTGGGACATCTCCAGGAGGGTTGACAGCACGGGCCTTTCGGGCTTGTCTCTTTTTTTCTGCGGAGTTGATCCGGTTTACCTCGCATGACTGGGAACCTTCGTTGATTAAAGAACGCCAGGTGGATCGGTCCATTGCAGCACGTTCCCATGTGTCTGGGTTGCTGGCAAACGCTTTCAGTGAGGCTTTCAGTGTGTCTTTGAAGCGTTTCTTTTTCCCACCTTTGGCCCGCTGGCCATGCTGGAGCTCGCCATAGAAGAGTCTCTTTGGCAGTCTCTCCTCTGGCATTCGGACCACGTGCCCTGCCCAACGAAGCTGGGACTGCATCAGGAGTGTGGATATGCTGGGGAGACCTGCCTTGGTCAGTACCACTGTGTCTGGTATTTTATCCTGCCACTTTATGCCGAGGATCTTCCTGAGGCTTGTTGAATGAAAGTGGTTAAGCTTCCTAGCATGGCGCCGATACACAGTCCATGTTTCACACGGATATAGCAGTGTGGGGAGCACCACCTCCCTGTACACTTTCAGCTTGGTCTGGATGGTAATGCCTCTTCTGTTCCAGACATTTGGAGACAACCTGCCAAAAGGGGAGCAGGCTCTGGCAATTCTGACGCTCACTTCGTCATCGATGGTGACATTTTGCGACAGTGTGCTGCCTAGGTATGTGAACTGTTGCACTGTGTTGAGTCTCTGACCGTTGACACTGATGTTGGGCTCAACGTAGGGCCTTCTAGGCGCAGGCTGATGGAGGACTTCAGTCTTCTTCGTGGTGATCGTCAGACCAAAGTTTGTGCAGGCGCTGGAGAACAGGTTAACGCTGAGTTACATGTCAGCTTCTGAGACATCGTTGAGGGCACAGTCATCAGCAAACAGGAGGTCTCTGATGATGTCTGTCATAACCTTGGTTTTTGCATAGAGCCTCCGAAGGTTGAACAGTTTGCCATCTGTGCGATACCTCAGGTTGACACCAACATCCTCGTCTCTGAAGGCCTCTGTCAGCATGGCGGAAAACATGAGGCTAAACAGTGTTGGTGCCAGGACGCAGCCCTGCTTGACCCCGTTTGTTACTGTGAAAGGATCAGAAGACTCTCCGCTGTCCTGGACTCTGGCCTGCATGCCCTCGTGGAATTGTTTCACCAAGACGATGAATTTCCTTGGGCAAACGTACTTGGCCATGATCTTCCACAGACCCTCTCTGCCAACGGTGTCAAAAGCCTTAGTCAGGTCAACATAGATGATAAATGTCAGGAGCAGAACTTCAACCTGTTCTCCACCTATATAAATTACTACTTGCAAGTTAAACACAATATTTGAACCACCATGAATTGTATGTACTTGTTCACGCATCATTCTGTGAATGTCGAAATTCCACCATGGCGATATTCATAGCACAATATTGGGCTCAGCGTGGATGTGTTTTTTTTTGGTGTAGTTTTCATATAAAAGCGTCATCTGGTCGTACCGTATACCTCTTAATTTTCCAAACAAATCGATACCTTTTTTGAGTGATTCTAAATTTTTGATCGGTTTTGCGTTACATATAACATTTACACATCCACTATGTAATCAAACAAATTTTGTAGGAATCCGTTAATTAGGACGAGAAATTAAGAATATTTTTTTTACTTTGGTTTTCCCCCTTCAAAAGAATAAGTAAAATGTAAAAAAATCTTTTTTTTAAAAAGGACACGCTTTTATTTACAAACATTTACAGACTGAAACGCGCTGATTTCCCCTGCCCTTGATGTAAACACGGGAATTTACGAGGGCTAGAGTGAAACCAGTGAGCCGTGGAGGTCAACTCTAGCAGACGACTATACATTCGAAATAGTGATAAATAGAGATAAACTAAAAATTGATTAATTTCATTACGGTACATTCGATCGATCTGAAATTTAGATACAATGCATTGTCATCCAAGATCTATCTGTGGTAAAATTTTGAGATCTGTAGGTCTATCAGAATTGGTTTAATTTTACGTTTCAAGATTTGAAGGAAGGATGGATACAACATACAAACATTGTGACTTAAATAAAAGCGTGTAAAAAGGGTGGTTGTCGGAATAGGTTGCACTTTTCAAGTGCCCAAAAATGGCGCCCCTAAATATGTGCCGCTCGGGGCGGACCGCCCCCACCACCCCTCTAGATACGCCACTGCCAATATTGTGTGTACTGACACACATTTGAGGACACATAATTGATTGGGTATTGCACAGACCTGACGATTGCCTTGGGGGCCGTCCATAAATGACGTCACGCTATTTTGGCCGATTTTTAACCCCCTGCCTCCCCCTCGTCACGCGTCGTCACAAAAAGTTAGACCCCCCCCCTCCAAAAATACGTCACAAAGCTTTGACACCCCCCCCCCAAAAAAAAACCACAAAAAAAAACACTGAAATATAACTTAATTTCTATTTGAAAATAAGTATGTTTCAAATCACTTTTTTTGTCATTTAAGTATTTATTTAGTGTAGGTCTGCATAGTAATATCGTAATTTTTTTCATTTAAGTATTTATTTAGTGTAGGTCTGCATTGTAATATCGTAACACACGTTAAGTATATGCACGTCAAAGGCATTTGATCTAAAATGACCACATTGATGTCAAATCTCATGTTTTCTCAAAATTATTTGGTATGCGCTGGAAGAGGAATATGGCGAGTACTGTACGAACCCCAAATTTGTACAGCAAAGTAGGGTGTCATCTTGTGCGTCGCAAAATACAGTAATTCCTGCAAGTTGAAGACTGAAAAATACTATGACATTATTAAGATATCCAATATTGTCATAAATTTTTACTTCGAAGCTCACCAGTTTTTTTTGTTTTTTTGGGGGGGTTTTTTTCACAATTTTTATTACGATTTCAAGTATGTCACACACGAGTTGTAAATATAATGCCACCAATGGACGAGGCGTATTGAAATTGTTGCATTCTCTTGTGGAGCTTATAAACTAATGAAAAATACATGGGGGCTGTCCATAAATTACGTCAACAATTTTTTTGGCGATTTTTACCTCCCCCCCTCCCCCTTGTCAACAACTTGTCAAACTTCCAGAGACCCCCCCCTATAAAATTACGTCAACATTTGATAACCCCCCCCCCAATAAATAAATAAATAATAAAAAGAAAAATGTTTAGAAAAACAAAGTTTAATAAACTTTTAACTTATGACATATTTCCAATTCATAACTACAAAGGCTTACACTAAACAGAAAAGAGATTACAGGGTTTACAAAAATGTTTACACATTAGGGTAAAGCAGGGTAAAAGGCCCCGTGGGGCAATAGGCTCCACTTACTGGGGTCATTGAGTAAAATGCTTGACGCCATTTTTTAAGGGAAGAAAGGCATTAAGGTCTACATGGTGGAAAGAAACAAAATAATCTGGGAATCATTTAAAACAAAACTTGGGTTTCTAGCCTATGGCATTGACTGTAACTTTGCATTATATTTGTATGAGTGAATTTTTTCTGCAGTTTCCTGTTTTATTCAAACATGTCTTAAAATTTTTGCTCAGTTGGGACATCTTTGTTTTGGTAATAAAAGAATATTTTTAAGCTGAGATTTTCAAATTTCTCTCAGTTACAAGTACATCTATACTAATTAAGTACATTTTTTCACCTTTAACAATCTGGGTATGTCATTTTTTAAAGTAAAATTACTGATATTTGTATACCAAGTGCTGCTACAAAGGAAGCAATGTTTAAAAAATAATAAAACTTAAAACGGGTCTTAGGTGAAGGATTTTTCCTGTACTATTTTGAATGGAGAGCATTTTAAGAGGAATTTGGTCAAACTTTTTAGTATATTTTTGCTATTTTGCTTCATAATTATGTTGAATAAAAATTTTCCCTTATAGAAATATAGGTTGCCTATGACTTAAAAGCATTAGTTGTTTGAATGTAATAATATTTTTTGATTTCAAAGGAAAAAAAGAAAACATGTTGAAAACCTGAGGCTTATTACCTCTCTTTACCCAACATCTTTAAATTATGAACATATTTCAAATTAATATAACATTTTAAATTTTTAAGACAATTAAAATATTTACAAAGACTTGTTCTAACTTCAAGCAGAAATGAGATTAAAAATTTAAACTCTAAATACACCTTTAATGTATATATTAAACATATTTTTTTACAAACAAATCCAAATCCTATATCTTAGCCTCTATATCTTCCCATGGAGATGTCAAATGTTCCTCAATTGTTATTATTGGCATAGGTTCTGGCTGAATTCTTTCTTGTGGAACCGAAACACCAGACAAGTCAACATTTTCTTCATCTAGCCATTCTGCACTGAACATCTCTCCATAAGCAATAATTGCCATGAGCTCTCTCTGTCTTTTGGCTGCCACTCGCATTGGACGAATTATTTGCTGTTGGGGTGCATGTAGTATTTGACTGGGCCCAGGCATACAGCGTTGGTGCTGTTGAACGTGCTTCTTTAACATGGCTTGCGAAGCAACATAAAGGTGACATATTTTACAGATCCGTTCAAACATTAGCAACTGAATAGATGGACAATATATATCATATGGAAGAATTTTGAATGCTTTTGCTGATCTAGGTAGTATGTTTTCAACTTTCACAGACTGATTGAAGAAAAGAGATGGAAATCTATGTGAGTTTATATCAGATACTTCTGGTGCTTTAAGGCCCTCATTAGTTTGGCAGATTGGAATTGGCGGGGGGATAAATCGATCAGCAATAATATCAAAGTATGAGCTTCTAATCGGTTGGCAACAAGTTAAATCACAACATTTGACAATTTGTAGAAAGTACTGACTTGTCCTTACATGTTTTTGGTACCAAACTTGATCTTTGATTATTACATTTTCAACTTCAAGCTCAGACTTTTCAGGCACAATATATTCTGCCACTGTTGGAAAATTGTCTATGCTTACTTGCTTCCATATTTCTGACAATGTTTCGCCAGCATATTTGAAGTTTAATTTTTCCAACTCTTCATCAATTGTTCGACCTTGTGTGTCGAGGTGGCTTCCGAAATGTTCATGTGGCAAAATTAGTCCCGACAGTTCTCGACTAAGAGGAGCCATTCGCCTTTCTACTCGATTATACGCACTTCTACCAGGCGCATTAGTTGCTACAAACATTGCATCAATGTTCTGCTTCACAAAATGATGGATGGCCACATCAATAACTTTTTGATACCTTGGATTTTCATCAGGTCCACCATCCACAGACATAATAAGAATCGGTTTGATCATCTTGTTGCTTGGATCCTTTGTAACAATGTCAAACTCTTCCAATTCAAGCAGCCTTTCATAGTCCAGTCCATGGCTATAAGCTGATGATGAGCAATGCTTGCCTGATCTGATGGCTATGTAAGTTGGGCCTGCATATGTTACAGCTTCGGGTTTACCTAAACCGTCTTTTTGGATTTCAATGCCAGCATAAACAGATGGTATGAGTTTGTGTCTAGATGCTACTACCCAGTCGTGATCAGGCAATGTAACGCGGTATTCGACATGCATTAAAAGTGGAGCTTGCTTGTTAGCTGCTGTCAATCCAATGGGGACTCTGGCTTTGTCATCTTGACTGATGAAGCATACTTCTTTAGGACCTAACAAAGAAGCCACTTCTTCTAGGTGATTCAAAGTAGCTGTACAAAACCTACCATCAATGTGTTTTGAGTGTAAATCATTTTGCGCTCGAATTAACTTCACTGGCACAGTTGTTACATGGCGTTTGCCTTCTGATGATAAACTTCGTTTTGGCAAAAGGCGAGTATAAACAGCGCTTCTACTTATTTGTAAACCTTGAATCTTTAATTGTTCTGTCAAATCATCGAGATTTCTAACACTACGATAAATTTCACTCTGTCTTTTGTCGTGAGCAGCAGACCCATACAATGCAATGTCAACAATGGTTTTTAAAAGGAGCGGCTGATCTTCTTCAATTGTTGGTCGACCAGCTTTCTGTCGGATCTTTAATTTGCTGCTGACGTCAGGATTTTCAGCACAAATTTGCGCTAAAGTTTCTTTTTTCGGTATATCTTCTGTTTTTCTTGTTCATATTTCTTTCTTTTCAGTTTTTTTTCTAGCTCATCAACCTTAATTTTTTTTCCTTTTAGTTCCTTTTCCTGATCTGAACTTAAAACACCACTTTCTTTTCGTTTATACAAGCCAATCAAATCGGTCTTGAAGATGCTTATCTGACTCAGTAATTCACCTTGTACTTTTGCTTTGTATTTTACAGATTTTTCATCACAAGTAGTACTTAATGGACAAGCTTCTAAATCGATTTCTATGTGGTCTTGTTGAATGGTTTGTGTTTGATGTTTCACAACTTCTTTTTCAATTTTTACATGTGTGGCTGCTTTTTTAGGAAGAACATTTACACTCTTCATAGACTGGTCTGCCCAGAAGCTCATTAATGTTGCCTTATTTTTCTGTGCTAAGGCGGCATAACTATTCAATAACGAATCTACTTTTGTTGGCAAATCATCCTCTTTTTTCAATTTATTCCAAATTTCAGTTACTTCTCTTTGAGAGTCTTGCTTGCGCTTGTTGGGAAATGCCTTCAAATATCCTTCATACAACAACTTGTGAAAGTTTGGTTTCTCCATTGTACATCTAAAAAAACAAAAATTAAGTTATTAATTCAATTGTTAATAAATTTGTTATTTAAAACAAAAACAAAAAACACAAAACCAGGGAAGAAAAATAATTAGGCCTAGGCCTATTTAACAATATTTCATAATTAATGATAATTCTAAACATTCTAGACATGTACTGTATTTTTAAGACTTCAAATAAGGGCCGGGATAAGCCTGCAGTTTTGGCACGTATATTATTTCGCTGCTAATTTTCTTTTCTCCTGAGAACTTTCATTTTTAATTATTAAATGCATTAATATATGTTATATTTTAACTATTACAGCGCTAATTTTTTAGTTTTTAAAATTTCTTAGGCATTTTTTTGGCTCTTGTAAATACATTCATTTTGTTTATCTAGCACCTTGCTAGCCAGATTTGTTACCCATGCTAAAATTAATTTACTTACTGAAGAAGTTTTTTTAAAAATTATCCAGGAACCATTCATCTACTTTATTGTTCTAAGAAGATCAATATATATTTTATTGTTCTTACAAGATCAATAAAGATTTTACCTGATATTTAATTTTTTATTTCGTTACTAGACGTTTGATTCTTATTTTGTTTGTTTGTACTTGAGAACATTTTATTTGGCATCTTACTGTGACAACTCGGCAAGTAGGGTGATACAAAAAAATAGTTGTATAGTTTATCGTTCGTATCGAGTTCGGACTATGACTATGTTAACTATGTATTGTTTAGAGCCGAAAAATGCCTTAGAAGTTAAAAAAACTAAAAAATTAGTACTGTAATAGCAAAAATATAATATATATTAATCATTAATTCGCTGCAAAATAATATAGGTGCCAAAACTGCAGGATTACCCTTTAACTTTAATCATTTAATCTTTAACTTTAGACTTAGACCGTTAGACCTAATCTAATTTCACAGTGAAAGCCAATGATTTCTAATACAGTCTAGTATAACCAATAGTGCATTTTATAATTTATATATAGACATTCAAATAGTATAATGTAGACTGTCTACTTACTTATTTTTTTTTGCACAGCAGACCAACAAACAACAACTTTGAAAAAATAAGTGTTACCAGTAAACATCTCGTGTGTCTATATTGAATTGTGTGGGGTCTCTAAAAGCACAGCACGGTTTTTAAAAACTAGGAATAGGGTTAGATCAATTAAAATACTGAAGGTTGGGCGAGTGTGTAACACAGGGCTACAAACGCTGTCTAACTTTCATTTGTTAAGTGAACTTAAGTTAAGTATTAATTTATTTTTTTTAAAGTAACATTGTTGACGTCAACTTTTCTTGACCTCCCCCCCTCCCCCTTGTCAACAATTGTCAAAAATTTTCAGACCCCCCCCCCTATTTTGTTGACGTAATTTATGGACAGCCCCATGGCTACCGCTATCGGGCAGTTTAACCGAGGCGATGGTGAACAGCGGTATATTATCTCATTCGGTGTAAAAAGGGAACTCTTGGGGGTAATGCTGAATCATTGTGGGCAAATAAATTTGCTAAAATCCGCTCTTTTCGGGTTAATAATAATATTAATATAAACTTTTATAATTTTAATTTTTAGTTATCCGATTGAACTTGTCCTTTTTTTTTAAACGTTTAACCAGCCTTCAAAAAACGAACTGTGTTAACATCCTTAGATTATACTTTATTTTAATGCATACAACGTCTTTGTTTTTAAAAAATATTTAAAAATAATATCTTTAAAATGTATTTTTTTAAAATCCCTCAATTGACTGTTGAGCATCCCGTAAGAAAGAGGTCGGCGAACAGGGGTAAATTACCCCATCTGGGGTCAAAGGGAATTCTTGGGGGTAATGCAGACTCATTTGGGATATATAACATCCACTACAATCCACTAGATATATTAAAATACGTCATGTGTACCGTAATTTGTACGTGTACGCTTCGAACATATGCCTGCTATTGAACAGATTCCTTCCAGAAAATGATTTGTTAAAAATTTGACAACTATGTAGATGTCTTACCTACGTACTATACGAATACACCTAAATCCACCCTACTTTCATTTATATTGACACGAGTTACACTAATCTTAATCCACATGACTTGAGTGTATCAAGTATCCTTTCTGTGATATTTAAAATTAATGCCTTAAAAACTGAGCTAAATTACAGTCCTACTCTCGAATTGCGATGTCAAGAATTGATGCATTCAATAAAGTTAATGAATACTATTATATCTAGAATGGCCAGGGGTGTTAGACCAAAAAACAATCGAACAATTATATTAAACTTAAAACGTTTATAATTGTATCAAATAGATCCCCCCCCCCACAAAATTTTTTTAAAACAAAATAATACAAAGATAATTGCATTTTAGGGGGGGGGGCTAACGACGCTCCCCCAAATCCCCGCCCGAGTCATGTGGGCAGGACCTCGAGTCTGAAGGGGGGGGGATAGCTAACGCATACATAAATTGTATATTTTGGGGTAGGGGCAAAATAGTTCGCCGACTCCTGGCTTAAGAGAACCAAACGAGCTGCGGTTACATCACAAATGCTTTGAATTCAGCATCAAATTACAGAGTGTAACATTTTTATACGTTCTCTTGTGGGTTCTCAAACTTAAAGGATTATAATTATATTTAATTTTCATTTCTTGATAACTTACGCCAACCGGCGTCTGATGCCCTATGGACCGGCACTGAGAAGCACTGATGGTTTTTTAAAAAAAAATAAAAAAAAATATTTAAAAAACAAAAAGGTCATTAAATAAATTGTAAGCGACCAAATCTTACAGTGGAAGTTTTATTTAAAGTTACTCTTTTGATGTGCGTCACATTTCCTCAACCCCCTCCCTCCCCCTCGTCACGCATCATCACAAAAGTGTGACCCCCTTCCCCCCCCCTAGGTGCGTGACGTCATTTATGGACGGCCCCTTGTCAAATCCACAACGGTAACAGAAGAGCTGTCCTCGGATCATTTTTGTGTTTTATGTGAACTTAGGGTGATTGCCTCCCCCCCCCACTTCCTTCCACAAAATTACGGGAGCTTCGCAATCTACGGAGCATGAACCGCGACGCCTTCCGGTAAGATCTAAGTGTGGCGGTGTCCCCTGACCTCTGTCCCACTTTGGATATCCTAAATAGTACACTACGCACTGTGCTGGACAGACACGCCCCTGCCACCAGCCAAAAGTTAACGTCAACACGGACAGCTCCCTGGTATTCATCAATAAGGAATGAACTTCGACGCGCCAAGAAAGATCGGCGCACAGCAGAAAAGACGTAGTTGAAATCAAGACTCATCGTTCACAAGCAAATTTATTCCACTGCCAAGCGACGTGTGATCATACATCAAGAAAAAACTTTGTACTACTATAGTTATAAAATACTCACAAGTAGTACTAGTAGGCAACTTTTTAATGTATGCAATAACCTCAGAGGGGGTGGTAAAGCTGTGGTCCTTCCCTCTGTATATCCGTTGCATCAGCAGCCAGATATATTTTGTAATGTTTTTACAAACAAAATTGCCGAAATTAGGGCAGAGCTTGACAGAACGATGTTACCGCCACATAATGTATCTCACTCTTTTACTGTGATGTCAAGATTTGACGTGTTCCAGCCTGTTACGGAAAATGAGTTCAAAGCTGTTATTCTAAAATCTAATCCAACGTCATGTTCTCTTGATCCAATCACCACTCCACTATTGGTTGAGTCACTAGATCACTTACTCCCAACAATAACACATATAGTAAGTGAGAGTCTAACATCAGGTACTTTTCAAACCTTATGTCAATCAGCTGTAATAAAACCCTTGCTGAAAAAACAAGGGTTGTATCAAAACAATTTAAACAACTATCGACCTTTGTCCAATATTTCATTTGTATCTAAGGTCATTGAATAACTTGTCTTAAAACAACTTTTTTCTTATCTTAATGACAACTCTCTTCTAAGTCCCAATCAGTCGGCCTACAGACCTTCTCACAGCACAGAGACCACCCTGTTAAAGGTAACAAATGACCTCCTACTCTATATTGGTCCTCTTAGATCATAGTGCTGCTTTTGACACCGTTGACCATCAAACATTGCTAAAACCCTGCAAAATTATTTTGGAATTTCTGGCTCAGTTCTGGCTTGTTTTCAATCATACTTATCAAACAGATCACAGGTGGTATCAATAGATGGTTGTATCTCTCACAGAGTTGACTTGGTTTATGGTGTGCCTAGGGCTCCGTTTTGGGTCCAGTACTTTCGTGCTGTATACAAGGCCACTACTTCTACTGCTCGAAAAGCATTCTGTTAAAAGCCAATCATTTGCAGATGATACTCAGCTTTACACTCACACTGATCCATCTGATATTGACTTTACTGTCAAATTGATGCAAGAGTGCATTGGTGAGGTAAAGTCTTGAATGACTTTCAGCAAGCTCAAACTAAGTGATGACAAAACAGAAGCACCCCTATTCTGCAACAATAAATCACGCAGTACTTTGTCTCTTCCGAATTATATCCAGATGGCTAAATCTGATATACTTTTCAAAACATCGACTAGAAATCATGGCTACATTATTTCTGACAATATGTCTACCAACAGCTTCATCAATCACATCTGTCGCTCTGCCTACATTGACATTCGTCAGATCAGCGCAATCCGTCATTACTTAACAGTGTGCCACAAAAACTCTAGTCTGTGCTCTTGTACTAGCTCATATGGATTACTGCAATTCTCTTCTGTCAGGTGCACCAAAACAATGCATTGAAAAACTACAGAAAGTTAAAAATTCAGCTGCCAGATTAGTTCTAAAGGCAAATAAACATGACCATGCTACTCCGCTACTTTACTCACTTCATTGACTACTTATACACGCCCGTATTGATTACAAACTGGCCGTTCTCTGTCTCAACTGCTTTTCTGACTCATGCTCTTCCAAGTCGTCAGCAATGCTCTTTCGCAGACACGCGCATTCTCTGTGTTCCTAAGTCACGTACTAAAACATTTGGCGAAAGGTCATTCTCTTTTTGTGCAGTCAAACAATAGATTTCTCTACCATTACACATCCGGAGTATTTCATCTACCAAGTCCTTCAAGACTGCACTTAAGACGCATCTTTTCAAAATTTATTTTCAAAATTAAAGAAAAACCATTTCTTTTAATGATTAACGTTGCTTATGTGTATTGTACTGTTATCTATGTGGTTATTATGAAAAGAATGTATATTTAAATTATTATATGGGTGTTATTATAAATTCAAAATTATTATATGTGTGTTATTATAAATTCAAAATATTACATTCATGGAAAAGAACTGACCCAAACTAAAGATGCAAAATACTTAGGAGTCTTAATAAATGAGAAACTATCATGGAATCCCCATGTCAATGAAGTTATTAAAAAATCAAACAAAACCTTAGGCTTTATAAAAAGGAACTTTAACAAATGTAATAGAGATATAAAACTAAAATGCTACCTCACTTTGGTGAGACCTGCACTAGAATATGCATCTTCTGTATGGGACCCATCCACCAAAGAAAACATTGATAAACTAGAACAAATTCAAAAAAGAGCTGCCAGATTCATTACTGGAGAATATTCGAAACTGACAAGAGTAACACCATTAGTTAAATCATTAAACCTTGAAACACTAGAGGATAGAAGAACCAAGAGCAAAGTAGTAATCATACATAAAGCAATTAATTCTAATTTAGAAATACAACACAAAGATAACTTAATACAACCCTCAGATAGACATAAGGATAAAAACACCTTTCTTATTCCGTATGCAAGAACAAACACATACAAGTTTTCCTTCTTCCCGTCCGGAATTCGGGCGTGTAATGGGTTGCCTGAAGAATCCAGGAAAACCAACACTTTATCAACATTTAAATCTCTAATAAAAATGCAGGACTAAACACAAACCATAGATAAGCGTAGGACGCAATAATCTTCTGTATAGAAGGAGCGTCTGTAAACAGATAAGATAAGATAAGATAAGATTATCTCGATGTATTGTAAAAGCGCCATGAGCCCGGCTCCTGGCTGGGAAACAGCGCTATAAAATTACCAATTAATTATTATTTACTATTATTATTAGACACTTCCAACAAATATATATATGGCTGTCCGTCTGTCTGTCTGTCTGTCTCTCTCTCTCTCTCTCTCTCTCTCTATTTCTGTCTCTCTCTCTCACTATATATATATATATATATATACATATATATATATATATATATAAATATCATATCATATATATATATATATCATATATATATATATAGACCATAGAGCGAGATAGAGATAGATAGATAAATAGATGTATGGATGGGTGGGCGAGTGGATGGATTGAGTGAGGGAGGGAGAGATAGACTAGATAGATACTTATATATATATATATATATATATATATATATATATATATATATATATATATAACATTTTGGTAATAATCATAATTCTAATAATATATTATAATAGCCATTTTAACTAAATCCAGGGATAAGTTTTCAAGCCTGAATTATTTTTAATGGAATATTATTTTCATTGATATTTTACTTTTTATTCACTATCATTCATTTTGATAAATTAATTTTAATCACCTGAACTCTGCTTTTCTTACAGAAATGGAAGTTCTGGCTCAAATGAGTAGGTGTTGTTTATAAGTATAAAATACTTGCAAGCAAATTACATTTTAAGAAAATCCCCCTTGTCAATTTTAAAACACTGTGATAATTAAGTATTATGAAAAGGCAAACAATAAAAATAAAATTATGTTGTACATTTTGACCCGGACATTTTATTTAGCTGTTAAGGAAAATTTACATTTCTAGACATGTAATAATTTTTTCTCTGCAACATGAAAGGCTTGTTGTACACTTGACATTACTTTTACCTTCACAGGGTAGTTGTCATAGTATCAGTGATATCCAGCTTAGATGTCTCCAATGATTTTTCCAACACTCTCGGTGCTGAGATCTACTCCAAGTTTTACAGAAACCTTGCTCATGTCATAATCAACGGTGAACCACAATCAGTCAAAGCAGTCAATATGTTTTTCACAGAAGCAAACGCATTGGCATTTAGAAACCCTATTGGTGAGATGAATAGTAAAACTATTTTAAATTGAGCCTAAAGCAGGGATTTTGACAAAGCGCCTGTACCCATAGGAGGTGGGGCATAAAGTGCGGGTAGACTCTGAAAACTACATTGTAGTCTTATTTCAAAGTCTATCTTTAGTTTTCATCCTGGGGGTGTGGCAAGACTCTGGAAACTATATTTCTATTTGATTCTATTTACACTTTTCATCTTGGGGTGAAGAAATATATTTTGATCTAGAGATGTGAATGTGGAGGGTATTCTTAAATGTATAGGATATACTACACTACTTGTAAGGTCATAGGTTCACTTATATATTTATAATTCATACCTATTGAAAGTTTATTTTCAATCAATTTTTAAAAAATTACAATACGAAATTAGGTGCTCCAGGTGAGATGAACGCTGGTTAATCAAATTGACGATCATGAAAAATTTATATTGACTATTATAAAATTACACTTCTTGTCATGAAAATCTGCACTAACTGTCCAGTTGATTGTACTAGCGGGTAGTGGTTTATTTGCATTCATTTTTAAACAAAACATTTTCCCCCCAGACATTGATGAATGCTTGTTGACACCAAAAGTTTGTGGGCAGCTGGAAAGATGCACTAATGTAGTCGGCCCCCTTGGAATCTTTAAGTGTAACTGTGTTAGTGGTTACCAGCGAATTACATCTGACTCCCAGTGCACTGGTGAGTTCTTCACAATTCATGTGGGATTCGGCCCTTTACTTTACTTTTCTTTTTACTGCAATGACTAGGTTTTTTGTGCTTAGAAATTTACTAACATTTAAAAATCATTAATGAAATCAAAGATCAGCTCATATAAGCATTAAATGGTCATCTTTTTAAAAAATCTTATATCTACCCAGTGTTATAATATCTACAAGACATTAAGACTAAATCTTTTGACAAATTTAGAAAAAATAATTGTTTCCAAATATTTTTTTTACTTCCCAGAAATTTAATGTTTGTAACAGCCTTTTTTGTTTTGCGTAATGCATTTTAAACCATCAATATACATAATTGCTGTCGTCTGTATGGTTGTAATGAAATGCTTTTCTAATTTTAGAAAGCAGCGCACCAAATTACTGCCCCAAAAATAACACTTTTCGAACGTTCCGCATAAAATTGTTCAATATGATAGTAAATTAATCAAATAAAAATAATTAAAATAAATGAAAGTTCTGTATTAGGTCATTTTTTAATCTGATGTGTATTTATTTTGAAAACCTCCGTCATTATTGACGGGTGATACGCTAGTTAAAATATATTTTATACACCAATATAGTTCAAAACTTCTCAAAAGTAATTATTTAAATTTAAGTATGGTTTTTAAAACCCCATTATTTCTTATTTAACCTTCCTCCCTAGATGTTGATGAATGCCTTCAACCCAGCCGTTGTACCGGGACATCAGAGCAGTGTGTAAACACCCCAGGCAGCTATACCTGTGACTGCATCACCGGCTACACCAGAAGGTCACCCCAGGACCCTTGTTCAAGTAAACACTGGAAATTTTTCAGATATGAAGTGAAAATTTTCTTGAATATGATACAAAAGAAAAAATGATGAGCTATGAATTTTTAAATAAAATGTATTAATAGAAATCTTATTCTGTATCCCAATGAATTTTCTCCCCTTTCAGATTTCAACCGTACACAACAGAGCTTGTACCCTTATGGCACTGACAAAGGTGATACAAAGTTGTCATATTGGAAATATGCCATCAGCGATGCTGTAGTGTTTGAAAATGGCCTTCCCTTTGGAAGTGAGAAACATGTCAGCCTTTATGTAAGTTCAGCTCTGTTCTGGTACACATGCTGTTTTAAAAAAATATAATAAATTTACCCTTATTATTTGATGACACATCAATTATTTCTACTTCAATAATTAATTCACTGTTTTGTCTCCAGTCACCTCTAGGAAGTCTGTTCTTATCATAATGATAATAAATCAGGCTAAGTAGAAAGAAATTAATGAAACAATTTACAAGAAATCTTAAAAAAAACTAGAATCTATTTTTGTTTGCCTATTTATACTTATTTATTTTGTAAATCTATTATGCAAATTTCATTACATGATTCATATAAAGCATTCAAAAAATGCTAAAGAAAAATAATTTGTATTATACTACCCCTGAAATGCATCTTTTTTAAATCCCTTATATTAACTTTGAAATCTTGTCGTCATCTCTCTCTGTCTGTTGTTCGCGGGAGGGTGAAATAACAAAAGTAAAATATAACACACTTGCCATGATGCCATCAAGCTGAAATTTTGCACATAGATTTGTGTGACCTAACAATGCATCGTATTGAAATTTCAGATCGATCACACGTACCGTAATGAAATTAATACATTTTTAGTTTATCTCTATATAACTATATGTAACGGCGTGCTTTTGTTTACATTTTACGTATCACGCTGAGTTTAGTCCAGCGATCGGGGACAAGACCTCTCCACTACCGTTTTACAGCAAAGGAGAGTTAAGGCAGTTTCAGTCTGTAAATGTTTGTCGTGTTTGAACATGATCAATACATTTAGTTATGTCTCATATATAAAGGATTTATAGTAAAAAAAATTGTTTTCACGGGGTTGTTTAATTACAATATTTTTTGAGGCCCCTATCCTATTAACTCGTGAAGGATTCCGGATTCAACGCTTCCGGTTCTGTCGTCAACTTTTTCAAAATGCTCTTAAACACGTTTTCTGACTTGCTAGATTGCTAGAGAGCTGAAATTATCACAGTAGGTTTGGCTTGTGGGGAGCATAAAGCTATTAAATTTTCAGATCGATCGAAGGTACCGTATTTAAATTAATGCATTTTTAGTTTATCTCTATATGTAGCGGCAAGCTTTTGTTGACATTTTATGCGTCACGCTGAGTTAAGTTCAACCATCTGTGACCAAAACTTTTTCCGTTTTACAACAAAGGGTATTTAAGGCAATCTAAGTCTGTAAATGTTTGTCGCGTTGAAGCATGATAAATACTTTTTAGTTAGGTCTAATATATAAGGGATTTATAGTCAAAAACTTTGTTTTTACGGGGTTGTTTAATTCAATCCCTTATATAAACTTCCTTTGTTTTTACGGGGTTGTCTAATTTTATCCCTTACATTAACTTCACCGTTGTCTCTTGGGTTCGCAGGCGGTCGGTCGGGCGGAAAAACAAAAGTAAAAAATGACACACTTACCGCGATGCATAGTCGTGTTGTGTATATGATATGTGTAGTGTGTATAGAAAATCATTCCAGATAGAACAAGCGAAATCATAGAATGTCTTATATAGACAATCCATGTGTTGAGAAAAAAAAATTCTGCTAAGTGGATCAGCGAGCGCACATATGGAAAGGAGTTAAGAATGTGTAAGTTTATATTTATAGAAAATGTCAAATTTTGCTCAAAAATTTCGTCTCTAGATGAACTTGGCTAACAGGATATTTAACAGGACTTCATGAATGAGATTAAGTTTTACAAATTTTTTGTTAACGCGTAAAAGTAGAAAATATAATGAACAAAAAAACTTTTTTAAAAGAATGAGGCCCAGCTGCAGTGAGGAATGTAGAATCTCGCATGAAAAAGCAGAAAATAATTTTTTAGTCATAAACTAAGTAGTCACACAGGGGGACTCAGAACGTTTGTGTTAGTTGATCAAATTTTATATCTCACATTAAATCCCACAATCGATCACAATAAATATCAATAAAACTTAGAGATCTGAGTCCCCCTGTGTGACTAAAAAAAATAATTTTTAGTTTATCTCTATGTATCTCAATGAAGCGTCTACTATAGTTGACCTCTACTGGTCACTGGAGCTCACTCCCGCCATCGATGACCACATCCCCATGTTTTACAGCAAGGGGAGTTCAGTCACGTTCAGTGTGTAAATGTTTGTCGCGCTGTGTGTATTCATCTGCATTCTTCCGTCTCGAGATGCGTATTATATTGAACATAATCAATCATTTTAGTTATGTCTTATATATAAGAGATTTATAGTCAAAAATTTTGTTCTTACGGGTTGTTTAATTCTATAGCTGTCTACCAATGGCATGATCAGTGTTGGCTCACCTCAACAGTATTGGTACTGGGGGGAGCTCAGCTACAGGTTCAACTATGGCCACAAAATTATCTGCCCTTTCATGACTGACATAAATGTCAACAACGGTAAGTTCATTTTTTTTCACAATTTTATAAAACTATTGTTTATTACTACTTCAGTGTAAAAATGTGTATTAATTATTTGTAAGGATTAAGAACAATTTAAGGATTTTATTTTCCTTCAAAGTTCAATGGTATATAATTTTTTTTTAATTTTAAATTGAGATAATTTAATTCTGTATTGATATAACACATACCTTTACAAAATAAATGTAAAAGAACAACTGCCATCTCTTAAAATCTGTTTCTTTCCCAAGCAGGGAAAATTATATGCCTTTTTAAAAAAAACTTTCAACTTGTATTTTATTTTCATACAACATTTCAGGATCTGAAATCCTCTACCACCTTTATAAGAAAAGCACAGATGGCAGTCCAACTCCAGAAAATAGCAATTCAGTGTTACAACGAGCCACTGCAGACATCTTGGATAACTTTGGCGTCGCTGGCTTCGATCCCAAATACGTTTTTGTGGCCACTTGGGTCAGGGTTGTGAGCCAGGTTGATTACTACTATGGCTACTACGACAGGTTCAGAAGACAGGCGGTACGTGTTGGTGAACATGGGCCATCAAACTTTGTAAAATCCACATAATTTAAACTGTTTACAATGTGAACTGAAATTTGGGAAAATGTTGAGTAAACTTGACAATGTCATTAAGGCTACACTACAATGAAATACAGAGGCATTAATTCAATGTTGTGTGTGTCTTAAATGTTTTTTTATTTTTTGTTGTTGTTGTCTCCACCTGATTTTAAAAATTGATAAACTGAATGAATTATTTGGTTTAAGAACAGAATGTGGTTTCATACCAATTTTGAAATGTCAAATATTTTTGTAACTCAAGAAGTGTACATTCCTACCAAAGTTCATACGTAATAAAAAAAAATATTTGTACACCACTAGGAGGCACCTAATCTCATCACATTTCAAGCTGTCATTATAACGGATGGGGAGACCTCCTATTTAATCTTCTTATATAAGTCCAAAGACTTCAATTGGCCTTACGTCAGGGGGCGTAGTGTTTCTGTGGGATATGTGAATGATCTAGAGTATGTGGACTTTGTTGAACATAGCAGTTTCTTGATGTCTTCACTTGATGAGATTCTTGGCAACAAAGGTGTGTGGCCTGCAATCAAGTAGACATTTTCAATTTTTTCAACATTTATACATTATGTTTTGATTCTTAGAAGAAACATTATTTTAAAAATCTCAAATATGTATGCAAGTCTAGACATAAACCATGGATAAGAGTAGGACCCAATAATATTTTGTATAGAAGGAGAATCTTAAGATAAGCTAAGATAAGATATACATGATTTTAGCTGATCACTTATTTTTAATTTTTTAGAAACATACTATTCTTATATGAGCATTTCTAGAGTACATTAGCTTTGCCAATAGTTTCAGGATGAACTTTTGCTGCTGATTGTGGCAGTTTACTGGAATCAAAATTATCAACAATTAGAGCAGGTTATTGGAACTGTGATACATATAATTTTGTTCCTAGTATTAAATGGCTTGGAGGAAAGTGATTAAGCTTGATCTCCTCTAATGAAAGGAGATTTTCTAAATTTCGCTTTTTTCGTGACATGTCAAATACATTAAAACCTTGCCCTTCTGATTTGTTTACTTGCTGTATTATTTTAATAAAACTATTTTATACTTTGTTTCATTTATAAAATGTTAGTAAATCATAGTCACATAATGATGCAGCTTATTACACATATAAACCAATGCAAGAGTACTGCTGTCAAGTTTTCTATACAAGCTGTTATGGTGTATTAATTTATTTAATGGGATTTTGGTTAGGTCGAATGGGAACCTGGCTTGCTCAGATTGGCCACATCACCAACTCTGATCAGAGATGTCAGGACTTCTACAGCAGCAATGCTCATCTCCTTTCTGACCTGGTTTTTCTAAGTCGTGTGGCTGGTATGTGCCAAGTGGGATTTTTTAAGTTATTTTATCAAAATTGTGTTTAACTCGAATTTATCTAATTTAGAAATTTTATAAAGATGTCAAAGTTTATACTTTTATTATAAGTATTAAATTTATGATTTTAAAGAAAATGAACAATTATTGTCTATATTAAATGCTAAATGCCATTCTTAAAAATAACATCAGTAATTGTGTGTATGTTTATGTACAGGTCTTTTTGAATGTCCATGCAGTGTGGCACAGATGGGGAGACAGTGGTCCCAGGTCTCAGCTGTGGGGAAAAAAATTTGCTTTGCACTGAACGGCCTTGTCACAAGATTTTTTGGACACACTTATAACAAGGTTGATATAAAGGACCACTAGCAATCTCTCATCTTCAATTAGCCAGATATTTCTGTAGAATTTTTTAAAAAAAAACATTTGTAAAAAAGTAAAATGATTTTCTTCACCTATTTACAAATTTCCTTTCTAAGAATATTTCATGTGGATTGGTTGATAGAAAAAAATAATGAACAAAAATGTATTTAAACTAGGGCTGGTACTGATTAAAAAAAAATTATTAGATTAATCTGGAGAAATTAATAGATTAATTTCGATAAATTTTATTTTATATTACGCATATATAGATTCGGTTAAGTCACGATTCATTATTTCACGAAATCAGTTAAGTCGCAGTAATTCCATGGCTCGCAAATTTTGTGACATAGCACAACAAATTCGTTCTGCTGTGCAAGAAATAAGGAAGAAAAACCTTTTTGTTTACATAAATAAATAATAATACAAGGGAAAAGTATGTAAGTTACAAAAAATATAAAATAATTGATAAATTGGATATAAAAAATATTAGAAATATTTTCTTAAATTTTTATTGAATTTTAATCAATCAAATTATTTTTAATCGATTACATTATTTAACGATTAATGGATTAATTAATAGTTAATTTCCGCAGTCCTTATATAAACATTTCAATGTCAACAAAAATTAATTATTATACAGCCTTAATTATTATTATTTTTGTCAAATTATGTCCCAAGCACATAGACACCTGATAAAATGTAAACCAAATCAAATGAGAGATTAATTTAAACCATGTCCTAATGACTGATTTATCATCTCTATTTTCACAGCTGTGCTGCTATCATGCCATACCCAACATTGGTTGGTGGAGCCAGCGAAGCTCAATGACATTCATCTCCTCACCGCCTAATGCAGGGTTCGTGACCTTGTACGATCCATTTTCATGGAGCCCCACCATCAGGGAGCACAGGATCCACGACATGATCCCTCACAGGTGGTGCTGTGAGGACAGTAACTCTAGCCAGCTGTGTGAGCTCTTCTACCAGGTGCGGCCAAACAAGGCCTGCAGCAATAGGGCCATCATCATCTCTGGGATTGCACTTGGTGACCCACACTTTCAGAGCCTTGATGGTCTGAAATACACCTTCAATGGCTGGGGAGAGTACATACTGGCATGGATCGCTGGAAAAAATGTGACCTTGCAGGTCAGTAAATTTTTTATGTTAAAAAATATCCAGTACCTGACAAGCTTTAAATTCAAGCATAAATCTTAGTTATTTGATTGTTTTAGAGCTTTGATGAGATATTTATCACATATTTTACATAGCATATCTTTTACATCAAACATTTTTACACTGCACATTTTAAAGTCATTTGTACTTATACCTATATTTATTTCTCATATGTTTTTTTTTCAAATCTTAATTTTAATATTTGTTTGTTCCTGTGTACAATAAGTTTTTGATATGTAAATAAACAACATTAGCTTTTTTCAACTTTTAAGTGCATGTATTGTAGTTTTATCCTATGCCTCTTATTCACACTTTCTCTTCTGTGCCATGTATTCACACTTCTAATCTGTACCTCATATCTTAGACGTGCACAGCTAAAGGATGGCTCAGACTGTCAAAGTGATACAGTCTTTTCTGTGCCATGTCTTCAAACTTCTTATCTGTACTTCGCACAGCTAAAGCAACAGACTTGAATTGCTCAGAGAGCCAAAGTGCTAGTCTTTTCTCTTATCTGTACTTCGCACAGCTAAAGCAACAGACTTGAATTGCTCAGAAGCCAAAGTGCTAGTCTTTTCTATGCCATGTACCTCATATCTTAGGCTCGACAGCTAAAGCAACAAACAGGATGGCTCTGAAAGTCAAAGTGCTACAGTCTTCTCTGCAGTCGCTGCCAAAGAGGGCAACTACTCCCACTTCCAAGCGGAGCTCTCTGTCAACAAAGATCGTGAGTTACTTTAGTTTTGATAATCACATAGGAGAAACTGTGATTTAGCATATTTACTTCATTAATTATTTTCACATATTTTGGACTTTTCAAAATAACTTCAAAAACTTATTTTAGATTTTTAGCCATACCTGTGTATCAATGAACAATTTGCTTACAATGCTATCACAGGTCTAATCATCTATGCCAATGGACAGGACTACACAGCAGCGTTCTATTCTGACCCTGATTTCTCTGTTACCATCAACAAAGAAGATTTAATGTTGACAAGGAATGATCTCAATGGGACTACAACATTGTCAGCTTATTTGCCCTCTGGTAAGCTTCTCAAATTCTTTTAAAATCACCACATAATTTATGATGTATTTCGGGGAACAATAGAAAATTTTCCATAAGAGAAGGTAAAACATTCTTTGTACTTTTGAAACAGTCAGATAATTCTGAACATGAAAAACAAAAGAATATTTACTTCAATATTTATTGCGTGAGCCCTTACCCAAGCATTCAGCCATAATAATTCCTGAAATAAATAATTATGATATGTTCACAGGGGTTGAGATTTCTGTGTCAGTTGGTCTGCGCAGCTTGAATCTTGGCGTCACCACGGTAACCAGTCTGAATGG
Organism: Ampullaceana balthica; assembly: GCA_944989445.1. Taxonomy (NCBI): domain Eukaryota; kingdom Metazoa; phylum Mollusca; class Gastropoda; family Lymnaeidae; genus Ampullaceana; species Ampullaceana balthica. The sequence continues at coordinate 213,269 of CALYLW010000608.1, read as the reverse complement.
TCAAACAAAGGGTCTCCTGGGAAACCTAAACAACAACATCACGGATGAGTTTCAACTTCCTAATGGGACCATCCTCAAGCCCAACCTCACTGACAAGGAAATTTTTTACCAGTTTGGACAACAATGTTAGTCTCCTAACTTTAAATCAATGAATTTGTGTTATGCTGAATTACTAGAAGATGTAGTTTCAACAATTAATTTTTATTTCATGTTAAAATTTAAGTAGTATATTTAAATTAGCCCTTTATTCATTTTTAAATATATTTTTATTTTCATAAAAAATTTTCTGCTGTGCTATCTTTCAGGGGCAGTAACACCTCAAAACTCAGTATTTATCTACCCTGTCGGTGAATCATGGGCGGACTATAACCATCCAGAATTTATTCCCAAGTTTTCATCAGACATCAACAGTGCCATCCTCACGGATGCTCAAGCTGTGTGTGGTGTCCAAGATGACGCGTGTATCTTTGACTATGCTGCCACACTAGACCCTGCATTTGCTGAGAACACCAAAAAAGTGGGTGAGGAGGGTAATCAGACAAGGTTGACACAAGGCAAGTCGAAGATTGACATGTTTTAGTTTTGTTGCCATTCATAATATCAGCTATTTTAAAATTTGTTTAATAAATGTATGCTTATAATTTAGACATACTTTTTGGAGAAAAAAATTCAAAATAATGCCTATTAACAGAAGCACTGCATTTCCTCTTTTATATATGATTTTGAATGAATTATTTTTAAAATCTAAAATGCTAAATTATTATATTGATATATTCCAAGATCATTCCAGCAAAACACATTAAGTTTTTGATGAGGGAAGGGGGGTGGTGTAAAGCTCTAAGTCAGTGTAAAGCTCAAAGTCTGTGTAGCTCCGAAATGGTTATAGACCTTTTTTGATAATTAGAGAAAATAATAGCATTAAAAAATTCAAATATGTTGTGTGTTTATGATTGTCTAAATCTTATTTACACAATCAACCGTAACTTTACTCTTTTCAAACAGAAAACACTGTTCCAACGATAAAATTGATGACAAAGGTGAACAGCCTGGGACTTGTTGAAGTGGTAGAAGGTCAGAATGTGACAATTGAAGTGAACGCCACAGACCCAGATGGAAACTTTGAGAAGTTTGAGTTGGTGGGAGCTCCTGCAGGTGTTGCTATCAGCCAATCTGGCATCATCACCTACACGCCCAATGCAAGCGTTCCTGTCACTATCAGGTAAGAAAGATTCTAAGCTCATTTGATTTTTCTAATTTTATTATCACAATACTCAAGTGGTTTTTGTTTAAGTTTTTTTTTAAAAACTGTTTAGAATTATTCTGAAAAGAATTTTATTGTTGGAATAGATCAATCACTAATTTTACTTTGAAGATTTTCTTTGGAGCTATTGTGTTTGAATAGCATTGTTACCACTTTCATCTTTTAAGTTTAAAAATAACAGAGGTCAAAGCAATAATTTTTATCCATAAAAGATTTAAATATAGAAATCATGAATTTTAAATTCAAAATTTTTTGTTGCAGTGTAGTAGCAGTGGACAGCTTAGGTGGCAGATCTACAGCCCTGACAGTCCCTGTGCTACTCTGCACCACATGCAATGGACACGGTCAGTGTAACAGTTCAGCCATCCGATCCAGCAGTGAACCGGGTGGAAATTTCCAAAAGTTTGTCTGTCAGTGCAGACCGGCTTATACAGGTTAGTTAAATGTTTTTGACTTTGGTAAAAAAAAATTTGACAAACAGAAAGGAAAAAGTCAGTTAAAATAATAAAGCCAGAATGTTTGTTTTGTTCAAGGTAAATATAATTTTATCTTTAATGTTTTCAAGTTTGATGACATGTTCTATAACTTGGCGAAAGGAGGCTGGAACTGCAAATGTCATGCTTGAATGACCTGATAATTAAATCAAGAAAACACAATCTATATTTTAGGTGCCGACTGCGAGAAGGACTTTGATGCATGCAGTGACAACCCTTGCAGTCAAGGTCAGAACTGTTCAGACACGCCAGCCTCGTTACAAGGTTCTCAAGGTCTCAGCGGTTATACCTGTGGGCCTTGCCCCAGTGGGTCTCAAAATGTCAGCAATAAATGCATCGGTATGCTCTCACAGTTAATGTGAAAATAACTTAAGCACTAAACTGTTTTTTGTCAACACTATCGTTTGTGTTTATCAATGTCATCAACTTGAAGAATACTTATCTGCAGGAGAGTTTTTAACTTCTATACATTATATATGGATACAATTACATTATTGTTGTCTCCTTTATGCTTTATAAAAAATAATGGTCAAATCAAGGTTAGAAATCGCATAATCATTGTAGAAATAACCAACAGCTGAAAGATTTTGTTAAAATTTAAATGCTGTCATAATTTTAAGATATCGATGAGTGCACTGCAAGACCATGCAGCCAGCAATGTGACAACACCATTGGGTCTTACCAATGTTCCTGTTACCCTGGCTATAGGCTGAGCACTGTAGATGGAAAGTCATGTTTAGGTAAGAGGATACATTTAAGAAGGAACTTCTAATGGTGAAGAAATTCTTTCCCATCAGGAAATTTTTTTTTATATTTTAACTTCACATGTTTAGGAGAATATATTTGTAGCTTACAGAAAATTATCCTTTAAAGAAATCTTTTTCTCCAAAACTTTTAATGAAAAATTAGTTTAGTTTGAAATTAAGTTAATGAAACTAATTTTTACATCTTAGCTTTAAAAAAGGTACATTTTTTATATATAGCTTTTTAAGGCCAGAACAAATATTTTAAAATGTTTTTTGAAATGTTAAAATTTTTCTATATACAGACATTAACGAATGCACAGAGCAGACACACAGGTGTGAGCAGAAGTGTGTCAACACACCAGGATCTTATAGTTGTGGTTGTGAGCAAGGTTACACACTGCAGGGAGATAACTACTCTTGTCAGTTGTGTAAGTATCTAACCTTGTCTCTCGAATATTCTGTGTTAGCACATCTTTCCAGTTTCTGCTTGTCACTGTCTGGTGTTTTTTGGTCAAATATCACACCCAATTAGTCTCAATGGTAACATCTTTAGAGTATTCAAAGATTTATTTAAATACATAGTTTGATTTTGTGAGTGAAAACTAAGAAAAGTGTGAAAGTGATTTGTTTCATTTAGCTTATTAGTTACATTGAACAAAATATTTAATTCAGAGGTCCGAAATGTAATTTTGAAGTACTGGATTTCTTCTAAAACACATACAATGCAAATGAATTTTTTTAAAGTATGAATACTTATTGCATTTCCTATCGTATTTTCCTCAGCTGTTGGTAACTCTGTGTGCTCCAACTCCGTGTGTGATCAGCTGTGTATTATTGATGCTGACAGTAAGCCAGCTTGTAGCTGCAAGTCATTCTACACATTTGACCTTCAGAATCCCACACTTTGTGTTGGTAGGTACAGATAACCCAAAATATGTCATCTTTACTAGTAAACAAATTTGTGAACTAAAAGATTTAAAATCTGTTTAGTTGTTTTTTTTATTCATTTAAATGAAAAATGTAATTTCATTGCAATTTTTATTGCATCTATATAAATTATGTAGTTAAAGTAAAAACTGCATTTAATCTCTCTTGAAAAAAACAACTTATTGATGCTTGAGTTGCTTTGTTGTTTACTTTAAAGATGTTGATGAGTGTTCCCATGCCAACCAGCCCTGTGACCAAGTGTGTACCAACAAATTTGGGGGGTATGCTTGCTCTTGTTACCCTGGGTACAAGTTAGCTCAAGACAACACCACCTGCACATGTAGGTCCTTGTATAATGTACTAAAACCATTTTTCGAACTAAAGTTTTGATGGCTTAGCAACATCTCGACATCTCTGCTAATATTTGGAAGTTTCTTTAATAAGCTCAACATGAGTTTATTGTTGATGCTACAAACACAAATCTTTTATTTCAAATCTTAACTTTTTGATTATATAGTTTTACGTTTGATTTATGGATATCTAGTTTTAATTTGTATTTTAAGCCTTTATTTTTGATGGTACAGTTTTAAAGTTGATGAATTTTTAGCCAGGGTTAATTTTCTTTTCAAGTCGTAACTTTTGAGAGTATAGCTTTACATTTGATTGATGGAAATCTTCAGCATGTTCAAATTTGCAACTCTTCATTTCCTTTAAAAAACTTTGACTCATCAGCATGCGAGAGCCCAAGCTATGGCCTGAACTGTGCACAGACCTGCTTGTGTGGGGGGCGTTCTCTCCGTTGTGACCCGGTCAGGGGCTGTGTCTGCCAATTGGGCTGGACGGGTCCATCATGTGACGCAAACATCAACGAGTGTGCACTCGGAGCTGTCTGCGGCCCCAGTGAAATATGTCAGGATCTCGTTGGCTCTTATGAGTGCAGATGTGCGGCAGGCTTCACGAGAGTGAATGGAAGTTGTGCTGGTAAGTGCTTATAGTATAGAATTTGTCTTAATTCAACTTTGTTAATTTTATTAATATAATTGGGCTATTATTTCCTTTATATGTTTTACTTCTTTTGTTTTGCTGTAGAGACAATAAAAAAACATATTTACTTGACAAAATAATTCAATTGCTCAACTTAAACCAAAAGCTTTAGCTTAGAGAAATATCAAAATCACTGTGCCATATTCAATAATGTAAGAAAAATTAATACTTAAGTTATTATCACCAAGAAATTATTTCAACTAGTGTCAAAGAAATCCTAACTAGTATTTTCAAACAAGCTTCAAAGGGATGTAAAGAAGTTTTTTGAACAAGACACAGTGGAATCAAAATGGGTTTTTTGAAGAGGTGCAGTGAAATTTAAACTGTTTTAATGTTATAAAATCAAGTGTTAGATGCACATGATGATTGTTGTCCTCAGATGTCGATGAGTGTGCCGATGTGCTGGCTCATGACTGTGATCTCTCAAAGCAGCAAGTTTGCCGCAACACTCAGGGCAACTACACGTGTGACTGTCTGCCAGGTTTCTCCAAGACAGCTGGGGGCTTCTGTCAAGGTAATGGTGAACTTGATTTAGTCATCGCTTTCCTTTACTGGTTATGTTATTAAAACATGGACTGGACGAATATAAGAGGAAAAAAAAACAAATTTACCGAAAATTGAGTTGGTCATGTGGCATATGCACTCGCCTGGCATACCAATAGTAACCGGTTTGAATCTCGTGGAAGACAGGGATTTGTTCCCGGGGCAAAGGGTGTCACTGAGTCCACCCAGATCCGAATTGGTACCTGACACTAGTTAGAGAAACAAATGCAGCTGGGAATAGCGTGGAAACCTCATAACCCTGGCCTGTAAACGTTGCGTCATTTTCTAACAGACCGGCATGGTCTATGGATGCAATAATCTTCTGTATGGAAGGAGCATCTGTATAGATAAGAAAAGGCAAGACACTACTCAAAAATTTTATTTTATGGTTTATTCCTATAAATGTATTTATATTTGACAGTATTTAAAGTAAAACATGACATGTCTGACCCCACTCTGTGGTGCCTGGCTCTATAAGATTATGGAAAAGAATACTGTTGCTGTTTAATTTTTGTAATAAAAAGAACCCGTAAAAAAAACAAGTTTTTGACTATAAATCCTTTATGTACGAGACATAACTAAAAGAATGTTCATTATAATACGCAGCGCAAGACAATCCAAAAATACAAAATTTTAGTTATGTCTCGTAAAACGTGTTTAATATAATGTGCACCGATCAGGAATAAGTTTATAAAAAGTATTGTCAATATAATACGCACCAAATCGCGCAACAGGAAAATATTAATAAAAATGTTGTTCAATATAATATGCACCGCGACACTCTATCTCAAATAATAACATGATACATAGAGATAAATAAAATAATCTAAAAATTCAATAGTTTAATGACAGTATATGCGATCAACCTGAAATTTTGTTACATCGTTTTTTTCATTAGCACAAAACTGCCTGCAAAATTTCAGCTCGCTAGCTTACAAGAAAGTGGGTTAAAAATCAATCCAAAGTTTTTTCGACAAAAAAAAACAAGCAAGCAACCAGACACCACGAGTTAATATAAAGGATTTAAAAATAGTTTTCTTTGAAAAAATGTCTTTTTGCCATTTCCTTATCTTTTAATACATCAATACACATTGATCAATGCATAACTAGAGCACTGAATGTCTATTGTAGGGCTGATATAACACAATCCCTATTGAAATCATGAACAATTTAGTGAGAGGAACTGGTCTGGTACACATTGATCTATGTATAACTAGAGCACTGAATGTCTATTGTAGGCCTGATATGACTAAATCCTCATGAAAGCTTGAGTGCTAGGAACTGGTCTGGTACACTTACCATCTGTAAGATTCCATTAGATAGCATAAATTAACCATTGCTCAATGAATGTTTCAGATATCAATGAATGCACCAGCAACTCCCACAACTGCCAACAACTGTGTGTCAACAACTTTGGTGGGGTCAGCTGTGCTTGTTACTTTGGATCCAGGCTGGATGACACAGACAGAACTAATTGTGTCCTCAGTAAGTAGATGACATTTTCTTAGATAAAATTTTTGCAAGATAAATACTCATTGAATTCAAAGGTTGTCATCATATTATTAAACATATTGTTTACATATCTCCAACTGCTGTTAATCTGTAAAAAAAAACAACTCACATTGTAAAATAATAACATTAATTATATTTAATTGAGTGTTATTTCCCTATGTCTTTGTTTACAATGTAATTAAAGCATTTTTGTACTCTTGTTTAGTTCTTCTGTTAACATCTATCTAGGATTAGTTCTACCAATACTCTATTGTAAAATACATTCATTTTTCCTTAATTTTTGAATATTTTCCCCCATAAATATTTGCTCTTCGAAAATTTTGCAGTAAATGCTTAAACTCATTTAAGCAATGATTTTTAACCTCTGCCCAACTTCACTTGTTAGTTTATTTATTTTGGTCCCAGGTCATTCAGTTTTATCTTTATCATACGTAGTATTCACAATAATTTAAATCATTGAAGTAGCACATGTTTCAGTATGATTTGACACATGGTTGTATGAGCCTCTCTGGTTTGTTCATCCAATTAGGCAAAGATGTGTGCAAAGATGAATCCAACCTGACATGTTCACATGGCTGCACAGTAAACCTGGACACAAGGGAAGCATTTTGCTACTGCAACTCTGGCTACAGACTAGCAGCAGACAAACAGACATGTATAGGTAAAGTGAAATTTAATATCATTGTATAACTGTATAAAATGGAGGAAATTCAAATGATTGTATCAAGATTTCTAATTGTAAATCATTTTGTTTCTTCATCAAAAACATTTTCTCAGTGAACATATTTACAATGAAATTTCAATCCCAGGCATCACTAATTTCAAATGATAAACCATTTTTGAAAATACATTTTTAAAATGCCAGTGAATGTATCATAATACATTTTTGTGAACAAATGAATATTTAATATGATCAACTCAGTGCTGTTTCTTATCCACTAACAGACATTAATGAATGCAGCAATGTTACTCTCAATGGCTGCAGTCTCAAAGACAGCTGTGTCAACACACCAGGGGGCTACACGTGTGCCTGTCAGCCTGGGTTTGCACTGGACAATGACAACAGAACTTGCATTGGTTTGTCTTTGTTTTAACTTGCATTGGTTTGTCTTTGTTTTGAAATGATATTTAAATATAGGTTTTACCTGTCAAATATTGAATACTGTTCTGTGCTTTGATGTAGTTCAAAATCAAATTCATTTTTACACAAACATATCAACAAATATTTTTTTCAAATATTTAAAATTCAATCGTCTTGTTGTGATATTAATTTTGTGTTAAATTTATGCAATTAAATTTTAATGACCTCCATTTTAATTTTCTTGTGATTAGAATGGCAACAATTATGCTTTACTTTTCTAGATGTGTCAACCATAAGAATTAGCTTCTGAAATATCTTCATTACATAGTAAAATATGTTATTTAGATTTTTTTAAAATTCTAAAGGTTGCAGTGGCCAGACCTGGGGAATAGGCTGTTCCAACAATTGCATGTGCACCTCTGGTGCTAACCAGTGCAGCCCTGTGATGGGATGTGTTTGTAAGAAGGGATTCACAGGTAACACTTCACTCCTTAATCTCATCTGTCAACAAAAACTTCTTAATATCATCTATCAACAAAAACTTATTAATCTTATCTGTCAAAAAATAAAAATAAGATATGAATGCCATACCTTGGTTAGCCATGCTGCTGTGTATCAATAGAAACTTGAACACACCAAACCCTGAGGCACCTTTGGTTCTGCCTTGGAATGTGAATTCCAGCCGACCCGGATCACTTGGGAACCATATTCTTATTTATAACTGAGCCATTATTGTAATTTTTTAATCAGGAAATGTTAATTTGCACATCTCTACTGCAGTATCTGCTTTTTTCTGCTAGTTGTTTAAATGGTAATTAAATTTAAATTTCAAATGTTTAACCAGGAAGGTATTGCCAGTTTGATGTCAATGAGTGCGAGAGTGACAGGTCACCCTGTCAATCACCTGAGAAATGTGTCAACTCTATTGGTTCTTACAGCTGTCACTGCCCATCAGGATACAGAAAGAATAATCAGTCTTGTGTTGGTAAGTAGTCTATAAATTAGTACATGGAAAATTGTTCAGTCAAGTGTAGGTATGTAGTCTTTAGATCAATATATATAAAAATTGTTCAGTCAAGTGTAGGTATTTGGTCTTTAAATCAGTATATATAAAATTGTTCAGTCAAGTGTAGGTATGTAGTCTTTAGATCAGTATATATAAGAATCGTTCAGTCAAGTGTAAGTATGTAGTCTTTAGATCAATATATATAAAAATTGTTCAGTCAAGTGTAGGTAGGTAGTCTTTAGATCAGCATAGGGCAAGATAAAGGTTAAGTTCTTTTAAGGCCTTTTAAGAAATCGCTTTAAATTAGAATAAATAAGATTTGATTATTTTAAACATTGCCATGATTTTTTAAATTGATTTTAACTCTAAGTAAAGAACAAATCATTTTTCCCTGACATAAAATTTTCTGTCAGTGATACAACAACTGTCACACTGTCCGTGATACAACAACTGTCACACTGTCAGTGATACAACAACTGTCACACTGTCAGTGATACAACAACTGTCACACTGTCAGTGATACAACAACTGTCACACTGTCAGTGATACGACAACTGTCACACTGTCAGTGATACAACAACTGTCACACTGTCAGTGATACAACAACTGTCACACTGTCAGTGATACAACAACTGTCACACTGTCAGTGATACAACAACTGTCACACTGTCAGTGATACGACAGCTGTCACACTGTCAGTGATACAACAACTGTCACACTGTCAGTGATACAACAACTGTCACACTGTCAGTGATACAACAACTGTCACACTGTCAGTGATACAACAACTGTCACATGTTCATTCAGATATAGATGAATGTTCCAATTCCCTGTTGAAAACTTGTGACCAAGAATGTATCAACAATGATGGTGGCTACACTTGTTCCTGTTATATTGGGTTTACTTACAACATGACAGAGAAAAGGTGTAATGGTAAGACATTTTATCCTTGAAAATATTGGTAGATGCTTTTTAAAAATTGTAATGAAGAGGTTGGAAAATGTACTTTTTGCTTTGACCAGCTTTTGTGTAGCGTTTGCAAAACTAATTTTTTTATTGGTAGTTTGTATTTTTAAGATCCATAAAAGAATAGCAGACCTTGTGTCTAGCTTATTTAGAAAAGTTATTTATTTGATGCTCCAATTGTTATTTTTAAGGTGATGATGACTCCCATGAAAATATCACTATTGTAATTCTCATGTTTAAATGTATTGCAAAACTTTTCTATTAATCTCTAAAATTTACCAGGCTTTAGATAATTTCAATTACATGTTTGTTTTCAATTTATCACCACCTGTTTTTATAATCCACAGATGTCAATGAATGTGTCACGGGAACTGCTTTGTGTGAACAATCGTGTGACAACACCCTTGGTAGCTACAGGTGTTCTTGTCGCGGTGGCTACCAGCTTGCTACTGATGGAGTGTCCTGTGGGGGTATGTAATTTTTTGTTGGCTTAAGTTCATATTTTTTTAAAAAAAGAGTTAACCTCCCATGAGCAGAATACAAAATGATTCATTTATTACTTTGATCACTCACCCTTTTTTTTGTGTGCTTAACACAGTTACCTTGTAAATTTATGATTTAGTCCACTACAGAAAAAAATATAATTCATGTTAAGATTAAAAAGGAGTTTCCATGTTAAATAGACAACAGGCAGTAGACTGGAAATTCACAACATATAATAATAGTCAGAGATCACATAACATGACAAAAGTTAAGAAATTTTTTTTAAGCACTTCAAGATCAAATGTTTAATTTCCAGCAATCACTACTTGCCCCACTAAGAGATGTGCCTACATCTGTGCTGTTGTTGAGGGCAATGAGACCTGCAGTTGCCCACGTGGGCAGGCTGTCAGCACTAGCAATGAGCTGCAGTGTCAAGGTCAGTTTGAATAGATGTGTACTAATTAGTTAATGAGTAGTGATTATTTCAATAATTGCAATGTGGACAAACTATAATTATTATTACTACCAATGAGATGCAGTGTCAACATGCATTGAAACAAATCCTATACAATAAAAGGCCATGTTCTGTCCGGTCATCGATAACAATTTTGGTCCCTCAAACACATATGACTCCTACAGGCAATCATATTGAACACGTTTATGCGGACGTTCAAAACGAGTTGTTTTTGGTGCAGCATTTCTTCCGAGACTTTAGAGTTATGCGCGTTGGGATTTATATTCAAAAGCTCTGTTTTTACTAGTTATTTATTTTAACTACAGTGAATAGTATTTTTACATGATGCACAATGCACATGTATGCCGGTCGAGATGGCTGTTGGATGGGTGGTAGTTACAACATGCCACCAAACGGTGGCGGAACGTCCTTGGACGGGCTTTGTTGCTCGTATGTAATAAAACTTTAAATCATGGTTTACCCAAACTATTTAAATCAGGCTGCAGCTGGTATTAAAGGTGATTTATTTCTTCATTAGAAAGACAATGACATGACTAATAAAGTAAAAAAGATGGAGAGAGAAAAACATATTTACATATGAAACACACACACATCCTCCTCCCCCCCCCCAACGCCCCCCCAAAAAATTATTTTTTTTTAAATTTAGATGTGGACCTGTGTGAATTTAGTTCTTGCCAGCAAGGCTGTCAGGAAAGTGAAGCTGGAAATGATTTTACTTGCAGATGTGACCCTGGTTATAAACTAGCTGGGAACAGAGTCTCTTGTGAAGGTAGAATTTTCTCAAAAGTTGTTTGAACTGTTAAATGGAAGCAAAATCTGGAGACTGAAACTTTGAAAGAAAATGTTTAAATAACCATAAATTTTGATTCGATAATAAATTTTTAAAGGATGGCTCAGTTACATGCCTTCCATTGAAATTAAAAGGTTTAACACAAAAATGGTTATAACATATTACTTTTTAATTTTTGTTCTGGAAACTAAGTTAAAAACTGAATTGTTTCCTCCCAAAGCTTGCCCTTCAGGAAGATATGGCTCTAACTGTCTGAGCATGTGTAGCTGCGCCATGGACAACACTAACACATGTAACCCTACTAATGGTTCCTGTGTCTGTCTATGGGTAAGAATTCATGTTTAAAAAATTTAAAGTGAATGTCAAGTTAAAAGTGAAATTAAAAAAGAATATCTATTTTTCTTTAAAAAGTCATATAAAAATATGTTTATCCTTTTTTTTTATTGGCACTTTCAACAATAAAGTGAGGGGGGGAATTTACAAGGGTAAATGTATGTGGTTAAGAGCTATTTAATGACATTTTTAATGTTTTTTTTAAAACTTCTTTTTGTTCTTTATGTTAGTTGTTTGCTGAAAAAGACTTCTTGCCAAAATGTTTTTTTTTGTGTGTGTGTCTTTTTTGGGCTTCTTGTCAGTATTTTTTAGTCCATATAGCCTGACTGCAGTCTCACCCTTCTTTTCATTATGAGATAATCTGATGATTTTTTTCTGTGGATAATTACATTATTTTAAATGTTACATAACAAATGCATACATTTTATTTTAACATGTTTTCCTTGATAATTGTTGTGCACCTACCAAGACTATTTATTGATGTTGTTGCCTAAATTCTCTTGACAGGGTTGGAGGGGTCCAGCCTGTAACCAAGATGTCAACGAATGCATGGCAACACCTTCACCTTGCACTGACCCCAACAGTGAGTGTGTCAACACCAATGGATCCTATTTCTGTCGCTGTAAGGATGGTCAATTTAAGAAAAATGCCAGCGATGGAATCTGTGAAGGTACACATCAACACCACTTTCTCAATCAAGTTTCACTGTCTCTATTATAATGGTAAAACTCAGGAAACCCACTATGGCTCTGGTGAACTTTAATTATTTTATTGCTAAGTGTAAAACTCAGGACAACACTATGGCTGTGATGGACATCAGTTATTTTATTGATGGTAAAACCCTGGACATCATTGCTGTGATGAACTGGTTATATTAAATGCTAATTTTAAAGTTTTGACATAGCATTATCTAGATGTAAATGCTGCTTTTTTTTTATATTCTGGAGAAAATATATAGATATTTTGATTAAAATATGTTTGCTGAAAATGAATTTTTACGATGAAATAAAGAAAAATATTTCCATATATTTGGATTGATAAAAGAATATTATTGGCATATAAACTATCTTAACTAATGATGTGAGGGTTGGGCTACTACTATACAGCCTGTACGAATTGAACAAATAAAAGCTATAAAATTATTTATGTAAATAAAACATGGCAGTTGAGTCTTGAAGAAATTATTACAAAATAGTTAAACAGATTCCTCTCAATTATTTGTTCCTTCATGAAAAAGTTTGATCAATGTTTAATGACTTTTTGAATAATATTTTACATCTCAATTTTTTTGTACAGCATGTGATGAAAACTATTACGGACCTAGCTGCGCTCAGAGATGTCCATGCAACACCCAGAATTCTGTGTGTAATAAAATCACAGGCTCGTGTACTTGCAATAGTGGATGGGAGGGTCCGACCTGTGATACGGACATTAATGAATGTGATAAAGGTACGTTTGTTTTTTGGTTTTTTTTTGCTTTATAGAAGTAAGTTGTGCGTGGCTTAGAATGTGATAGACGTAAGTTTTTAGTGGATTAGAAATTTTTGATTGTGATAGATAAGTTATTTGTGGAAAAAGTAATTGATCATTAGAATAGAATATTAATTTTTTAAGAAAGAAAAGTATCTTCAAACATTTCCACATCTTATTAATAATTTCACATATAAAATATAATATGCATCATTTTTAACTACTTTAATGAATTTTGCTTTCCATACAAATGTGTCTACTTTCAAAAATGACTTAATTTAAAAACTTAAGCAAATAATCGAATTTTGATGTAAAAACTTCTGTCTCCTATAAAGGAATGCACAACTGTGAAAACACTACTCCGTCTCCAACATGCAAGAATAAAGCTGGAAGCTTTGAGTGCATGTGTCCTAAAGGCTTCACAATAAATGGAACCAAATACCTGCACAGGTTTGTTGAAATGTTTAACTTAACTTCTCTTACTGGGAAATAAACTTGATAATTTTCAAATGTCATAAATTTTTAACCATCAAAAATTTGATACTGAAATGACCACATGTGTATTGATCAATAATTCAAGTTGATTTTATGTTACATTATGGTTGTTAAGACCGTTTTTTGAGGACCTGTTAACCTTTCAAAAAAAGAATAGTTAACCGTCTGGTCCATGTTTTTCCCATATGTTTTAAAAAACAAGAGAATGCATCAAATTTTTGCCTCGCATAATACCATAATGACATCAAAGCACCTGTGATGTGGACCCCACTGGTGTTCAGCTCAATTTGCGCAAAGCCCATCAACTCAAAAGGGATTAAAAAGAAAAAAAATTAAATCAAAAAAAACTCTTGAGCTTACAGAGTAAAGAGTGATGATAATATGGGATTTTTATAAAAAGTGACAACGTTTATTTTTCAGTTGTCAACTCACAGGATTTTAGGTATATTGCTGAGCGCAAGATGACACCTCGCAAAGTAACACTTGTGACTTGTGAACTTGACCGTTGTTCACATGTCATTTTGACATCACCTCGGCACTGTGTGTTAGTTCTCCAACTATGCCTTGGAAACTAAGCGAATTTTTTAAAGAAAAATCATTACTATCCGAAAAAACTCAAATAACAGTGATGACGTGTATACTATTTATCAAGGCACTTTGATGTCACTGTCACTCGCTGTGAACTATCATATGCCGTAAAGCAAATGAAATAATTTTTTTTAAAAAACTCAGGGTGATAAGCTAATAAGGAGTAAATGAATTTTCAGTTAATCGGTCCTGATTAAACAGGACCGTTCTTGATCTGAGGACCGGTAACCGTTAATAACCTTAATTTACATTTATTCTTGTTACATTGAATTATTTTTAAAATAAATCTACCACAGTTGAGAACAATTATCCTTTGTCAGTAAAACTGTGAACCCAGTCTTTATATTGTTTTAATTTAATTAAATTTAATTTAATATTTTTATCAACAGACATTGATGAGTGTCAAGACCCAGGACTCAACTCTTGTGAGCAAATTTGCACCAACATATTATCCTCCTACACCTGCTCTTGTCGCATGGGCTTTGCTGTGCAGCCTAATGGCAGTTGTAAAGGTAGGTGGACGTTATTATTTCTTTTTAAAAAACGAAACAACTGTTGGGTGTTATGTCTGTGTGCTACAATATGAGCGAAAATTTCTTGAGATAACTGAGACGAAATAGAGAAGAAACATTTTTTTTTACATTTTTTTGTAAACTGAACCAACTGTGCAACAAGACGGCTGGCTCCTATGTTTGCATTTGTCCAAAAGTCTACACACTTTCACCAACTACAGGAGAATGCATAGGAAAGAGATCAGTGTGTGTTGACTTGAGAGTGTGTCCTAGTCATCCAGATAGTTGCCTTGTATGTTCTTTGTTCACATCATGTGGAACCAATCATTGGAGTTTCAGTGCTGTTGTTTTTTATAGAGTTTCAGAAGTCAGAGCCTTTGACTCATTTCACAGATGTATTTGAAAATATTCAACATTTATGGGAACAGAAACAATGATCATGGGCCCTTAATTAAGAAATAGAAAGAAGATTACTTAACAGGGAATAACACTTGAATTAGTGGCAATTTTGTGTCATGAAAAATATAAACTCATTACTACTATGGTTTGGTTTTTACTCTTTTTTCAAAGATGGAAATTTTGAATATTTTAAAGTAAAGTAAACTCCCCTTTGCTCCCCCCTCCACACACACAACCATAAAGATCCATTAATTAATCCATTGATTAAACAAAATCCCCTATTTATGAAATTTTCACTTTTTTTAGTGATTCTGTTATATATATTTTAAATTATTTCAAAACAAAAAGTGTATAAAAATAAAATGTTCCTAACAGATAGAAAATAAATACATTTGAAATTAAAACTTTTTTTTAACATCATGTTTATCATCTCTGCCAGATATTGATGAGTGTAACACCACAAAGCCATGTCAACAGTACTGTAACAACACCCAGGGTGGATACAACTGTTCATGTTATGATGGTTTTATATTGAATGCTGAAGGAAAATGTTCTGGTAAGTGGGATTCCCCAATTTTATTTCTTTTTAATTACTTTTTTTCTTTCAATTTAAATAACTTATTTATTACAGTTTTCATACCTTGATAGAGTCTAAATAGATGTTCACATTGATACTATGTATAACTATCTTATACTTACGTAAAAAAGATTTCCATAATATTAAATATATTTTTTTATTTGGTATAAACCTTTTTTTTTACAGTTGTGTATAGTCGAGCTTTTGAAATCAGATTCCCATTTTTCTCCCCCAACTGACTCCGTCCTGAATCCAAACAGTGTTGAATATAAAGCTGTTGTCTATGAGCTTCATAACGTGGTAACTTTCAATTTTGATTCTTAGTTTTAATAGTTAAAGAATTTTAAAGTTTAATACTTTTAAAGGAATGAAATTATTCCTAACATTTATTTTCCTCTAATTAAAGCACTAGGTTTTTGTAAGCATTTCATTTTGTTCATTTTGTCAGTTTGTTCAGATGTACATGACTTTATTTTTACCTTTCTGAATAGCGTCTTTTTGTCATCTGCAGTTACAGTCTCAGCTGGTCAAGCTTCTTCAAGGTTTCCTCAAACTGATTGTGAAAAGTCTCAAGTAAGTTTGAAGTGTGACAACTTATTTAAAACATTGGGTTGTAACCATAGCAAGCTTCTTTCCTGAATTGTACAAGCAGCTCTGCTAATAAAATCTTTGGATTCATTTTGAAACATTGGTTTATTTGTAATTATTGAATATTTATTGACATTGTAGATAATTTGATATTGTTGGTGAAAATGTTTTTAATGTTATTGTTATGATTACAAAAGGTTTATTCTAAATGGATTATTTTGTATTGATTCAGTAAAGGCAGCCTGATTGCAGAGTTTGAAGTTATCATTGACGCAGAGGCAAATTCAAATGCTGGGGGTTCACTAGGCAAAGCTCTGACTATGATCAACTTGACAGAGGTCACGGTCAATGGAACTCATCAAGATGGTGCCTACATAAAGGCTGGTGACCTGAGTGAGTCACAAGGCCGCCTGCAGTGGTCCAAATTAATTTCACTTATAGTGTTTTTAAATTATTTCAGCTAACCTCAAGCGGCTCATCTGTGCCAAGCTAACCTGACTTTTGACAAACTACTAATCTAATTAATGTAATGGGGGTGAGACTGCAATCAGGCTTTTAAATAGGTAAATGTATAATATAAAAACAGGGTATTGGTAAGCCTGACAAGACGTAACACAACAGCGAACGTTTCGGCAAAGAGCCTTCCTCAACGGACAAATATTAACTTAACTTAATTAGAGTCATTATCCACCAACTCAACCGGGACTTATATCTGTTTCTATCAACTAACAAAAAGAAGAAGCTTGTTAACCTTAAACCTCCTCAAGTTATACCTCAAAAGACCACCACCAACCAGAATTTAGTAATTTGCATACCCCCAGATTTACCACTCTCAGAGAATGAAAGATCCCTCCTATCTAAGGGTCTTAAATTCATTCCTCTTACACCATCTTGCGACCGTTTTCAACTACAGAGCGATTCTCAACGTTTTTTCCGCGCTCTCAGACTTCAGTTCCATTTTGCCGGGAAAAACAACACGCTTCCCGAGGATGAATTATTCCCATTCCATAAACAAAGGAAATCTACTTGGACACCACCGCCTGGTCAATCCAAGGCTCTGGACTTATACATCAAGAGCACAGAGAATGAAATTAAAAACATTTTGTTACCTCGACTCCAGCAATCCAACCTTTCTAAAGTGGAGTCAAAAGCTTTGTCTCTATTGCGCAATGGACGTGACCACATGGGCGTCGATGACATGTCTGTCACCGCCTTGGTTTCTTGTACAAACACACCCGGCCGGGTCAGTCTGGAGAATAGACTAATCAATGAGTATGGGACTCTTACACCACATGGGATCAACGTTGTGTTCGCACTGACAAGCTGATTGATTGGCCACACCCACCCTATCCTTTCTTATATAAACTCTTACTTTTCTCTCCTTACTTTATCTCTACTGGACTACTTGGATTTTACCGCAGCTAAGTGTTTTTTTAAATTATTATTTCGTTTTATTTGTTTCATTTGTGTACTATTTGTCCGTTGAGGAAGGCTCTTTGCCGAAACGTTCGCTGTTGTGTTACGTCTTGTCAGGCTTACCAATACCCTGTTTTTATATTATACATTTACCTAATCTAATTAATCCAGCATTTATTTAAATTAATGTAGGGATTTACAAATTAATGAGTTGTTTTATGTTTGTCAGCGGTGGCGTCCTCCACAAACCAGTGTGATATTAGGTCTGTACTTGACCCTTGTATCACTGAGACGTTTTGTACACTTGATTCCAATGGAACATCCTACTGCAAGCCATTCAAGTGAGTGATTTAATATTTGACTTAATCAGTGAATAAAAGTAATTTTTAAGAAGTCATTGTCATATCTTTTCACTGCCAGAGACGTCTTATTAAATATTTTGCTAGAGAAATTAATAAAAGAATAAACTCAAAATAAAACAAAAATTAAATTTTGTCTGTTAAAAAAAAATCTCAATAGATTTTCCATTTTAAAAAAATGGTTTAAGATAACAAAGAAAATTAAATCAAATTTTGTTTATTGAAGAAGATCTTTTCTAAGATTTTTTTTCATGGAGAAGATTAAACTGATTATTTTCTTGCATATCAGCTACAAGGATACTGACAACAGAGACAAGTACATTGGCATTGGCGTAGGAGTCGGGCTCGCAGGACTCATTATCATTGGGGTTATTGTGGCAGTGTGCATTGTTCGCAGAAACAAAGCAAAGAAATACAGAGGTGAATATATGAGAGGGTTTTTTTTTATCTTAACATTTGAGTCAGTGAAAAGGAGGTGACAATATCTCCACTTTAACATCAACACAAAACAAAAATATAAATTAAACAGTGAATAAAAACAGACTGCTTTATTTTATGCCTATCTACTAAAAACTAAAGTTAATATTTAAAAAAATACAAGTATAAGGCTGCTTTTTCATGAAATCCATATAGTATGTAATTTAATCTGTTATAACTGAAATTGTCTCTTTAAGTTTGTAAAAATGTTTGTTTTTTATTACTAAAATATATTTGTTTTGTCATTTCAGCTCATTGAATACTCAATAGTTGTTGATGCTCTTAAAGATTTTTGTTGGGACAGACCTGAAACTCTCAAGTTCATACATGAAAAAATGTACATTGTTTTATTTCATTCTTTTATGTATTGTATTTAAGATATTTATTCCATTGCATTCCTTGAAATAATCTGCTGGCTGGATAATCTTTTCATTAACCATGTCACAAATTAAAGCAGTTTTATTACACCCTCCTTCCCCTCAATCAAAAAACTGTCAATGACCCTAAATTAATTAATTATGTCACAAATCATTTGCCCAGTTTGTAACACTTTAAATCTATGACAATAATCAATATAATGTTGTATCTCTTAGTAAAGAATTGAAGAGTCAAAATGTTTAATGCCACAAACATTCAGCACTAAATATCCTTCATTCACCAAGTTTTTCCTCTTTTTTTTTGTCAACACCTCTCTTTCTCTCCTCTCTCTTCCTTGGGTGCCAGTTGCTATTATTTTGTAGTTGAGTGGAGTTTGTTGATTAGCACATCAAATGGTTTGCCCCAAATAATCAGTCTATTTAGAGTATTAATTCTATTTCTTTTACTTGGATTGAAGTAAGTTACGATATGAATATTTGACTTCAATTTATTTTGACAACTTTCCACCCCAAACAAAACATACTAATCGGTTCTTTAAAAAGATGTAGACAATTTACTTGTATAACCATTTATTCATCTTATATTGTCTTAAAATAACTGAATTCTTTTTCTTTTTGTAATCATGAAACACATCTGGTCTGTAGATTTTTGAATGACATTTGTTTATAGTAATTTTCCATTCATTATATGATTCACTTAAACAATAAATTACATTAGAAATGAGTTCTTTCAGATTTTAATTTGATTTTTGAAAGGGGTATATATCATAATATATCATAATATATAATATCATTATTCATTTGTGTTGTTTCTAGTATATTTACATTCCTAACCAATTAAGAAAAATTTTTTTCCTTTAAATACATTAAATGTGTAAAGCACATTATTAGCCTTGATTGAGAGACAATGGATTGTTTTCATATATATATGTATTATTTTTTAAAGAAATATTATGTTTAAAATGATTATATATAAAATTTTATAAACAAAGACTCTTTTGAAGTTCTTATTGATTTATAGTTTATTGCGCTTGGTTTAATGAAAATGGTAAATGCCGAAGTACAGATAAATAGTTATCTAGTAGAACTCACCATAATATCTTTTTTTTTAAATTACTGAAATTTTGAATTTTGGCCCTCGCTATTTTTTCTTGTTTCAATAAACACAAAGACACATTTTTTTGTAAAATTGAAAAACTTAAATTAGTATAGTAAAATAAAATATTGGTTTAGTTTGGTGAAAATTCTTGCAAAATAGAAAATCTTCCACCAGGGTCAAATTTTGCCTTTGAACAGCTCTGTGCAAAAGTGAAAAAATTGTGCCCCTTTGTAATAAGAATATAAGTTTTTTTTAAAAAGATATATAGCTTTTTCATATTTTTTAGCTCATGTCCAAAGAAACAACTCTCTAACTCATTAATTAACACAAATACTTGTAATAAGTTTTAACTTCAAACACTTCATTAGAAAAAACAGGTAACATGTATATAATTCAGACAATTTTTTAACAAATATTTAGTTCAGAGAATTATCAATTTAATTTAGAAACATCTAAGCTGTTACTGAGTACACAATCAATCACTAATAAAGCAAATATGTTGTTTCCAAATAGTTCTTGATTATTTTTAGTTAGGAAAAACTACGTTCCCCAGATGCAAGATTTATTTAAAGAGTTAGTAAAATTCTTAGAGCAATTTTCAAGTATGGAGCATAATTCATTTTTGTTATGAATTTCAAAACTTCCAAAAGCAATGAATCTTTTTTCAATTGAGAATACACCACTGATAATTCATCACAAAGTTCTCGGTTGTATAGATCCAATGATTCTCAATCTGTTAAAAGAGTTTACAATTTTTTTTCAATTTGCTAAAATTACAGAACTAGTATCTTTTAGTTCATATACATAGTAATAATATAAAACAAGAAGAAACTGTTGTGATTATGGGGTAGAGAAAATATTTCTTCTAAAAACTTGATTGCAGTGTCAACCAGGAGGTAAATGAATTCAATATTGTATTTTTCCTGTGCATCGATTATTTGCTCATCCTGATTTTCATCGCTTTGTTTTTTTTCTCCAAAGAATGTTCTATTGAATTTCTTTAATAATTTCAACATGTAAAACACGATATTACAAAAAACTATAAAGAGTAAAACCAATCTCTTGTGACTATGGCTTAAAATTAATTTTTCAAACTGTGTGTGGGGTCTGGAACTAATTTGTACGTACGCATAGGGGAGGGGGGTCCTGAAAATGTACGGGGTCCAACATGGGGGGGGGGTACAAAAATATGACTTTTTGTGCGTACGTAATGTATGGATAGATATTTAAATTGATGCTGGATAGCAAAGTCAATAGTGCGCTCGCCTCACAAGCTGAGGTGCGTGGAATCTAGCCCACGTTAAGCCACAATAAAAATGTTGATGAATGACTATTGGTGAAAAAAGTACAACACTGACTTGGAGAGGAGATGGGCGCCGCCAAGTCTACCAAGCCCCAAGAAAGTTATATTGGAAACATTAGAACCCCCTACGACCACGAGGCCATAGGACAAGAAAAAAATATGGATGGCGCATTTCCTTCATTTTAAAATAAATTCTCCCCTAGCTGTAAAATAAAGTAAATTTGTTATTAAAATGTTGAACTACAAGAGAAATAATTCACGATGATGATAATGAATGAAAACACTAATAGAATCCAGCCCTTTATAGATGTTCGTTCGTCCGTCGATACGACGAGGACCACTCTAGTCATCCGAGGGTTTTCTGTGCGTGCGCAGATGGCTGATTAGGCCGATCCTTGCACGAAAGGTTCGGGAACAGAAGGGACAGGGGGCGAGTGCGACATCTCCTGGAGGGTTGACAGCATGGGCCTTTCGGGCTTGCCTCTTCTTTTCTGCGGCGGTAATCCGGTTTGCCTCACATGACCTGGCACCTTCGTGGATGGAAGAGCGCCAGTTGGATCGGTCCATTGCAGCTCGTTCCCACGTGTCTGGATTTATGGCAAACGCTTTCATTGAGGCTTTCAGTGTGTCTTTGAAGCGTTTCTTTTGCCCACCGTGGGACCGCTGGCCATACTGGAGCTCACCATAAAAGATTCTCTTTGGCAGTCTCTCGTCTGGCATTCGGACAACGTGCCCTGCCCAGCGAAGCTGGGACTGCATCAGGAGGGTGAAGATGCTGGGGAGACCTGCCTTGGTCAGTACCACTGTGTCTGGAATTTTGTTCTGCCACTTTATGCCGAGAATCTTCCTGAGGCTTGTTATATGAAAGTGGTTCAGCTTTCTTGCATGGCGCTGATAAACAGTCCAAGTTTCACAAGCATAAAGCAGTGTGGGGAGCACCACTGCCCTGTACACTTTCAGCTTGGTCTGGATGGTAATGCCTCTTCTGTTCCAGACATTAGGGTACAACCTGCCAAAAGTGGAGCTGGCTCTGGCAATTCTGACGTTCACTTCGTCATCGATGGTGACATTTTGAGACAGTGTGCTGCCTAGGTATGTGAACCGGTGCACTGTATTGAGTCTCTGGCCGTTGACAGTGATGTTGGGCTCTACGTATGGTCTTCCAGGCGCAGGCTGATGGAGGACCTCAGTCTTCTTGGTGTTGATTGACAGACCAAAGTTTGTGCAGGCACTGGAGAACAGGTTTACACTGCGTTGCATGTCGGCTTCTGAGACAGCGTTGAGGGCACAGTCATCAGCGAACAGCAGGTCTCTGATTATGTCTGTCATAACCTTGGTTTTTGCCTGGAGCCTCCGAAGGTTGAACAGCTTGCCATCTGTGCGGTATTTCAGGTTGACACCAACATCCTCGTCTCTGAAGGCCTCTGTCAGCATGGCGGAAAACATGAGGCTAAACAGTGTTGGTGCCAGGACGCAGCCCTGCTTGACTCCGTTTGTGACTGGGAAAGGATCAGAAAACTCCCCGCTGTCCTGGACTCTGGCCTGCATGCCTTCATGGAATTGTTGCACCAAGACGATGAATTTCCTTGGGCAACCGTACTTGGCCATGATCTTCCACAGACCCTCTCTGCCAACAGTGTCAAAGGCCTTGGTCAGGTCGACATAGGTGGAGAACAGATCAGAGTTCTGCTCCTGACATTTCTCCAGCAGCTGCCTGGCAGCGAACACCATGTCGATGGTTCCTCGCTCTTTTCGGAATCCACACTGACTTTCAGGCAGGAGTCCTTGGTCAAGGTGCACTGTGAGGCGGTTGAGCAGGATTCTGGCGAGGATCTTTCCTGCAATAGAAAGCAGGGATATGCCTCTGTGGTTGTCACAAGCCTGTCTACTTCCTTTTCGCTTATATAGATGTATGATGGTGGCATCTTTGAAGTCCTGCGGGATCGTCTCTTGCTTCCATATTAAGAGAAACAGCTCATGGAGCCTTTCAGTCAGGGCTGTTCCCCCCTCCTTGTAGACCTCAGCTGGTATGGCGTCAGAGCCAGGTGCTTTGCCACTGGAGATAAGATAGATTGCTTTCTGGGTCTCGAGCAAGGTTGGTGGGTCATCCAGTGCTTTGTTTGTGGGCACTTGGGGTAGACGATTGATGGCTTCGTCGTTGATTGTCGAAGGGCGATTTAGGACGTCATCGAAATGTTCGACCCATCTCTCCAAGATCTTCTCTTTGTCTGTGATTAGAGTGTTACCGTCTGCGCTGAGGAGGGGGCTTGATCCTGAGGGCGTGGGGCCATATACTTCTTTCAAGGCGTCGTAGAAGTTTTTATAGTCACGCCTGTCTGCATAGCCTTGGATCTCGTCAGCTTTGTTGCCGAGCCAATCGTCCTGCATCTGACGGAGCTTCTGCTGAACAGTCTTGCGTATGTTGTTGAGTGCATCTCTCCTTGCCGTGGACTTGGGGTTATTGATGTATGCTTGGTGAAGGTGGTGTTTCTCATCCAATAACTGCTTGATGTCTTCGGAGTTCTCATCGAACCAGTCCTTATGTTTCCTGGTCTGGGGCCCCAGGGTCTCTGTAGCTGTGGAGTAAATCAGCTCTCTGAGTGATGCCCAGTCTGCCTCCACGCTCTGGTTTCCCGGAGAGGTGGATTTCAAGCACTTTTCCAGAGCATCTACAAAGGACTGTTTGCAGCTGTCGGTATTCAGTTTGGCAACATTAAGCCGTTTCGGGGCCTTCTTCCCTTGCGGGCGTCGTTTAGGCTGAATGCGGATGTTGAGCTTGGTGATGATGAGGCGGTGGTCTGTCCAGCATTCAGCGCCGCACATGGATTTGGTAACTCGTACATCCTGCCTGTCCCTCTTCCTCACGATGACGTAGTCAATAAGATGCCAGTGCTTCGATCGGGGGTGCATCCATGACGTCCGGTTACGAGTGGGGAGGCGGAAGATCGTGTTGGTGATCAGCAGTTCAAGTTCAGCGCAGGTCTGGAGTAAAAGAAGACCGTTGCTGTTGCATTGACCCACTCCATGGTGTCCAAGGACTCCTTCCCAGGCAACGTTGTCCTTGCCAACTCTTGCGTTGAAGTCACCTAGCAAGATGAGTTTGTCCGCCTTTGGAACGTCGGCAATGACAGTGTGAAGTTCTTCGTAAAACTTTGCCTTTACGTCATCTGGATTAGTCATGGTTGGAGCGTAGGCACTGATGATGGTAAGGTGCTTCTTTCCAGCCAGTGGGAGTTTCATGGTCATGAGCCTGTCGTTCACTCCCTTGGGAAGTCCAGCCAGCTTTCCGACAAGAGTTGTCTTAACTGCAAACCCAACGCCTGCCTCACGTCGCTCCTCGCTGGGTCTGCCACTCCAGTAAAATGTGTAACCAGATCCTCTTTCACAGAGCTCTCCTTCTCCCGCGAGCCTGGTCTCGCTCAGGGCTGCGACGTCGATGCCATATCTAGCGAGTTCTTTACCAATCAGGGCTGTTCTCCTCTGAGGTCTGTCTGCATCGTCTCTGTCCAGGAGTGTGCGCACATTCCATGCGCCCAATATGAGAGGAAATATCCTCGTTTTCTTCTTTTTGTTTCGACCGCTGGTATGGGATGGATGACAAAAGTGACTTGCGCGGTGACTTGGATTTAAGTGAGAAGGAGTTGCGCAGTTCGTCGATCTCACTCTCTCGCCCGAGGCCATCTTATCCAGCGGCAGGACTAAGTCAAGACGGCTGGTGATGGAGACGGGTGCAGTGGATGGCCATGACGTCCTGTGTGTCTTGTCATGCCCTTAGCGTTATCCTTTATAGATAATTGCTTAAGAAAGACTCTCGGGATTCACTGGGGGGATGGGAGTCACACTGGACAGACAGAATCAGCATCCTGGAATAGCAACAGAGAATATGGAATAAACCAAATGATTAAGAGATTCTCCAAATACAATGGAATAGTAAGAGAGAATAAGGCATAAACCAATAGATCAAGAGAATCTCCAAATACAATGGTGATGGATCGGCCATACTCTACGACATGGAAACTTTCTTCGCAGACAAAAAGGCAGGCCCTGAAATGGAACACTTAAGGCAAATAGAAAAAGCCCGCCCAAGAAACACATGGCGCTGAGATGTGGAGGCAGAAATCAAGAGACTTGGCCACACCTGGAAAAATCTGGAGACGTTTTATTATCTTTGAAGTATCATAGAATGATCAACTGCTACTCCTTGTGGAGAGAAGGTAGGAGAAGTAAAAGAATGAATGTAAATAACCATAAATTGAGACAATTGGTGTACAACATAATATTTTTTTGGATAAGATCACTTTATTCACTCTGAACAAAAAAATTGAAGTAATTAAACATGGCTATGAAATAAAAATATCTAGGAGGTTTCGAATTTTTTTTTATATATAATAATTTTCGGCACACAATTACAAAAAATCGTATACTCAGCATTGTAGCCGTCTCATGCTTATGTACTTAGGATGTAACCATCACACATATTTAGGACAAAGCACCGTAACAAGTCTATGTGTACACTGGTTCTAACCGTCACACACATACTTTGGGTAGAGCACTGTCGCATGTCAAAGTTCTGCACAAAATGCATTATCGTAAAATGTTCATGTCATTTAGTGTTACCCTCTGATATGGCGTCCGTAGGTTTATACAGCACATGTACATGTCTTAGGTGTAAGCCTCATATGGTATCGATGGGTTTGCACCGCCACATTTCCATGTCCTTAGGTAATGCTGAGATAAGCAATGTTCTAAGATTCATGTTTTTATTGTTGGTCAGGCAATCATATTCATTACTAGCTATTTTAAATTCATTAATTGATTGACAGTTTAATACTTTATCAAATATAAGCTAAAGCTGTTTCAAAGCCATGTCCATAACAAATATTTTTTGAAGTTATTTATAAACAGTTAATAAAGAAAAGAAAAAGTAAGTTTCCATAACATGTTAATAGTCAAATAAATAAGGTAATAAGTGGAAAGATATAATAATCCATAATTTGATATACCATATTGGTTGCTGACAATCTTTAAAGATAGGATAACACAGGATATTATTATGATGGATGAGGCAATGTTAGAACAGAGAGTGGATTTAAAATTACATGTTCCTTATTGCTACATGGAGTAATAGATTATATGTTTCAACTTTAGGTACATTTTGTGCTGCTTAGTTGGATTATATAGTTGAAGTAAAAGGTTATCGAAAACCCCCAACAATAACAGAAATTAATGTATGATGTCATGATCTTGCTATTTATTGGCAGAAACTCTGCTACCGTCAGCAGTTACGTTAATTGGCATCTGACGGTAAAACTTGAATGAAAGGTCTAGTTACTAGGTTATTTGAATATACTTGCCAAAGTAATTTCATAAACACGGCATTTTGCATTTGGGCTCCTATTCCTATTCGCCTAGTCATGCGTATCCTGATTGTTCATTAATTAAAATATTTGTCAAATTCAGATAGCCTGGCGTTAGTTTATGCTCGACTGTTTTGTAATTCATACTAAGTAACCTTAAGAATGTCAAATGATAATCAAAATTTTAGATTTTACATTTCCTTTGACTTAGATTTTAGATATCTAAAAAAAAATTGTAAATAGTCTGCTAGTTTTAATAGATTAGGTCGTAACAACTGACCTTTAAATAAAATTAAAAAGTAATATATATTCGCAAAATACCAACACACACAACTTTTTTTAATGAAATTATTTGAGATCGAGTTGTTTTAAATGGAAAGCTGGGCAGTGATATCATGTTATTGTGAAATGTTAATGCTTGAAAATAACAGCAAAAATTCATACAAACAATAAAAGTTGCCCATATTCTTTTATTTTTAAAAATAATTATAATTTTGTGTAGGGGAAGAGTTTTTAAAGGGTTGTCTCCCTGTATCATCTATTATCTCCCTAAAAACATTTCTTTTTACAATACGGTATATACATCACATATCCTTTACCACTTTTCTTTGTATTTCTTAACGGGAAACTCTCGCTCCGTTAGATGCAACTGCAAAAAAATTAAATCTTTGTAGTCAATTTTTTAAATTAAAAAAAAAGAATGATTAAGTTTTTGGAAAAGTTTTTTCTTCCTCTCTCTAATCGTGTCGTAGTAGTGGTCGTGCTTACATCAGATTCATCTAGCATGATTGTCAACCTAAGAAATTTGAAAGAAGCAGATAATGAACTAGAATTCTCATTGAAATTAAGAATAATTTTTTCAAAAAGCAGAAAATGCATATACTTACATTGTACATGTAACTTATAATATCTTATCTGTTATAAAGACTCATTCTATACAGAAGATTATTGTGTCTTATGCTTACCCTTGGCTTATGTCGAGTCTTGCATTTTTATTAGAGTTTTAAATATTGATAATGTGTTGGTTTTCCTGGTTTCTTCAGGCAACCCATTCCATTTCCAAATTCCGGACCGTAAGAATGAGAATTTGTTTGTGTTTGTTCTTGCATACTGAATAAGAAAAGTATTTTTATCCCAATGTCTATTTGAGGGTTGTATTAGATTATCTTTGTCTTGAATTTCCAATGAGTGTTATTAAAAATTTGCTCTTTCTTCTTCTATCCTCTAGTCTTTCAAGGTTTAATGACTTAACTTTAACTAAAGGTGTTACTCTTGTCAGTTTTGAATATTCTCCAGTAATGAATGTAGCAGCTTTTGAATTTGTTCTAGTTTATCAAAGTTTTCTTTTGTGGATGGGTACAGGTCTCACCAGAGTGAGGTAGCATTTTATTTTTATGTTCTTATTACATCTGTAAAAGTTTATTTTTATAAAGCCTAAGGTTTTGTTTGAGTTTGTAATAACTTCATTGACATGGGGATTCCTTGATAATTTCTCATTTATTATTACTCCTATGTATTTTGCATCTTTAGTTTTGGTTAGTTCTTTTCCATGAAATATTTTGAATTTATTTGTTACTTTTTCTTTGTTACTCTTAACAGTTGACACTTTTCTGGGTGGAAAGACATACTCCAATTAATTTCCCATTTTATCAATTCATCTAAGTCTTTTTGTAAGATTTTGGTATCTTGTTCTGATTTAATTGTTCTAGAGATTATACAACCATTAAAAAATACCCTAACTTTTGTTCCTGTTGAGATGTTGTTGGGTAAATCATTTATATAAATTATTATAAATTAAAGAGAGTAAGGGACCTACCACAGTTCCTTGTGGAACTCCTGAGTTAACTGTTATTGGTGCAGATTTAGATCCATTAATTATTACAGTTTGCTCCCTACTCCCTACCCAAAAGGAAGTCTTGGATCCAGTGATATAAGGGACCTGAGATTCCAAAGTAGTTTAGTTATTTGAGTAAACTCAAGTGGCGAACTTTGTCAAATGCTTTTGAGAAGTCTAGTAATATTGTACATGTATCTATTTTATTATTATTGTCTAAGCCAGTGCTTCTCAAAGTGGTGGTCCACGGACCTGTGCCGGTAAGTGGGCCATCCGCCACCGGTCCGCAGAAGTTCTTAAAAAAAAGGACAGAAAAAATTGTCAGTACAGGGAAAATATATCACCGGTGTTCTAGTAATTTACAGGTAATACTAGTAACTTGTACATTAACTTGTAAGACATGCAGGAAGAGCAAGTAAAAGGATTTTTTTAAAATGCTCCTGTATTTCAAAACCATTGGAAAAATTGTTGCAGACAAAACAAGAAAAGACACAGCTAACAAATATATTAGTAATAAACAGGTTGCTGCTTTTCACCAACTACGTTCATTTTTTTTTACAACAATGAGTATTTGTTTTGGAATCCTTCTCCAGTAAAGTATTTCAAATTCTTAACATATGACTGTAAATTGTTATAAACAAATATTGATTATAATAAAAAATTACAAGGTTAATAAATAAAATATTTTTCAATGAATCTTTATTATAAATAACAGGAATAAGTATTTTCTCCAGCTTCTTAGACTTCTCATTCAATAACTTGATACACATCAAGACATATAATTATATGTTTTTTAAGTATCAATAATAATATGGCTTAAAAAATAATTTGCTGACTGTTATTCAGAAGAGCATTGGTTATAGACCAAATATTTACTTGTATATGAATTAAAATTACAGAGCAAAATAATCAGAATGAATTTTTTTTTAATTGAACAAATAATTGCAAAATATTTATTTAAAAAATAAACCAAGAGTTTACTTTGATACCATGCATACATTTGTGTAATGCACAGAAAGTTATACATTATAGTTATTACATTAGACACATCCAAAGCACAAAACTATTTTATAAACAATAATAAAAAGTAATTAAATAAATATTTTAAATATTTAGATAGTTCGCATCAAAAATGCAATTATTTTTTTTTGGTATAAATAAAGGTTTTAAATAAAGTTATTACAACAACAAAAACCTGACAAATATTAGAGAATGGAAAATATGTTTGCTTTTATAGAGAATGAAACTTGTGAAGGTAAATTATAGGGAAACAATTTAATTAGTGATAACATGATTATTTACCCTTAATACATTACCTTAGATTGAAATATTTGAAAGAACCACAAATTAAGTACACATAAATAAATACCCTGATATTTTAATATATATACAAGTTATAAATACATTAATAGATTAAATAAAATTAGTAAACAACAGTGAGTATGAGATTATGTTGATAATAAATGTTTATATAGTGAAACCCAAAATTCTCCAGTTAACTTGCCCCCCATATTAAGTCAACCTTTTTGACAGGAACCGCTAATGTCTGTCATTGACTTAGTCTTAACATTTTGCCATTGGTTTTTTTCTATTATTTTATGTCTCGAACCCTGATATTTCGAGTACAAGAGGCCAAATTTTACACCATAACGTCAGTTATCTAAATCCCTTTTATCAATTGCCTGTTTTATAAATACTATTTTTCATGAAATTGATACATTTCTGAACACATTCAGTGTAGTAGACATCTTGACCAACATTTCCATCTGAAATTTTTAATTTCCAGTCAACCGTAAGTTCATTTTTTAAAAAAGAAATTTATATTATTTTATATAAATATTGCGTTGGATTATTAACAGATCTAAATGTCTACCATTATTATTGATGTGTAAGTCAAGTTGTTATATTTAATGGCGGAAGTCCAGGCAGCAATAAATTCTATTGCAATGCCGAAGAACTTTAAAATATTTGATAATGATCTTATATGGAGTTAATTCAATAATTTACTAAATTAAGGTTTCTAATCTCTGCATAGTTGATTTTTAAAAATATCATAATGTGCCATGTGCAGAATAGTTGTTATTGGCAACCATTCACTCAACCTCATTATGATTTTACTACTACTAGTGATGCAATGTTTATTTTTATTAAAAGATGGTTCTTTGCAAATAAATGTTTAAACAATATTCAGAAAAATCATTCAATTTATTAATCATGAGCTAAAGATGAAGGTTCAGAAGGAGTTCCTACTCTTTAATTGTCTATTTGATTAGTAAGAGAGTTGTTTTCAGAAAGATGTTAATATTGCCACCATACTTTTTAAATTTTATCTGGGACATCTCAATGTTTTTGGCAATTCCCAAGTTCAGGGACTTAATTAACCACCGTATATCATATGGGATATACATGTTTTTCTCTATAGAACATTTCTTTCTAGCAACCATGTGAGCATGTTGAACAAGAAATAGCTGGGCCTGTCATTTTTATCTCCAGTTGCCTGGATAAACCTCTCAGGCTGATACTGCTGGGCAGGTGTTGTAGAATTTTTTTTTCTATGTCATTTAGTCTCTATATTAAGGTTTGAGTTTCATATTCCTTATGTTATTTGACTGAGTTCTTTTTTTGTGTATGCTTGTCTATACTTTTAGCTTCTGAATGAAATCCATATCAATTTCAAAAGACTTAGTTTAGACAACTCAGCCTCCACCCCATCATAAAGCATATTTTTACAAACCATATAATTTACTTTAAATTCATTAAAGTAAACTCTGAACATCAAATTGATATGAAAGACTTGGTAGAATGATTCTCTTTAGCACAGCTGATCATCGGTAAGATTCATTTTCATGTCAAATAATAGGAAAAATTTAATGGGAATATTTATTTCTTTTGAAAATATTTCAAGATTGATTTATAATTTAGGTTTGAGATTACCTAACACACAAAATTCTAATAGGAATTCAATTTTAAATTGACATTATAATAATTAACTTTCAGTTATATTTTCCTACCCTTGAAGACTGGACTGAATAACCTAAATTAGTCACACCTTGTTACTGCAGAGGGGGAATTTCTAATATTACCTCACTAAAATCCTCTCTTGCATCACTTTCACATTCTTAAAAGAGTGTGCTTAAAGCTTCACTAAGAGGAGCATTCAATTCACTTGCTGTCAATTGTTGTTGGTGAATAGCCAACTCAAATTATTGGTGAATAGCCAACTCAAATTATTGGTGAATAGCCAACTCAAATTATTGGTGAATAGCCAACACAAATTATTGGTATGAAAGTGTTCATCAGTGCCTGTCGGTCGGCTGGTCGGTCATATCAGGTGACCTCATTCTCGTTCTCTGTGGGGACCTTTCTAGTGGCCAAAGACCGGCTGTCTGGGGGAACATGTCTGGTGACATCACATCTGTTGGCCGATGAGAACTCAGACTCACTGACTGTGGCAAGATTTCTGGTGACATCACAGTTCTGTCCTGATGAGATGTAACTGGTGACAACATTCTTGATGTTGAAGGCAATGTTTCAGGAGACATTCTTGTTGACTGAAGGATAATTGTTAAAAAAAAAGCTGAATACTGATCCGACAGTAAAAAAAAATGTGAATTTTAAGTTATGTGACTTTAAATAATAATAGGTCTAATGATAATATACAATATGGTGCGGACATTCCAAGCTCCAATGATGGTGGTAGTCCTGGTAGAGATGATGGTTGTCGGCTTAATAGCTTCCAGGTTTTAATATACAATAATTTAATTCAATAATTTTGACAGTTCAAATTATTTCTTAAAGCTACAAGATCATATACAAAAAGAGAAATAAAAAGAAAGAGCTTAAATGATAAGATTAGAAGATATTTAAAATGAGAAGCTTAGCTTGTAATAACACTAGCCAGGGCAGATTTTTTCAATCTTTGTCACAAGTCTGGCCATAAAATATTTTTAGCAATTTAATCCAAAGTATTATTTTAATTCATAGACTTTTTCAGTCCATTAACTAGTAAGTTCTCTAAGTTTTAATAAACTTACCATGGGTACAGGGTTGGGTCTCAATACTGGTCTTTTGATTTCAAACTATTGACAAATAGAGTTGAAAAAAATAAGACCAAAAAAAATGTATAGTGACTTAAAAACGAATAAGTCCCAAATATTTTCTCAATGTTAAGTGAATAGCTTTTAATTTTTGATGACATGAAGTTTTTTTTAAAATGGTTACATCAATGTATAACTGGGTTTTTAAAAAGTAAACTTTTCATCCATTTAAAGTTAATTCTATGTTTTAATTTAAATCCAGTTTTATTTATATTTTAAATATTTCTCAGTAATAAGTTATAACCTACAATTTATTGCTATCTTAAAATTGCTTTAAATATATTTTAAATTTAGTAAACTAGAAATTAGATTTTCTAAATAGATTTTAAATGTAATACTCTGTAACTTACATTTTTAAAACGGTCTAAGAGCTTTGCCATTTGTGCCCAGGAAAAGCTGGATGTATTTCTTTCAAGATCTGCAGAAATGAAAATGATTTTAAATTATTTTTTAAAAATTATTTGAAGTTTTATTTAAATAATCTAATTCTGTAAACGATTTCCCATCAAGTGTGGTTATCAAGAAAACATTCTTAATTTTCTCTTTATCTTTTGTTGAAAATTTTAAAACCAATTTGAAATTTTATTTCTACTTAAACTTTCTTGCATTAAGTTTCTTCACAATGCCTTTATCATGTTTTTTTAAACTGTAAACACAATGCCAAACCATTTTAATATTTAAGGTAAATTGTGCTAAAGCCATTTATAATAGATAATAATAATAACTAATTGTCTAAGCCTTACAACTGCAAACTAGTTCAAACTCATCAACTCTCTACCTCATCATCATAGAAACAATTTTTTTAAAAGTAAAAATCCCCCTAGTATAAAATCACCATCAGCAAATGACCAACCTTCCATGCTTCTTGTCGTGGGATATGGCCGTGACTGATCTGGCACAGGTACCCATGCTGAGGATGACTGGTGCAGACCTGAGGTGACGGACTTCCCCAACTGGTCATCTCTGCTGTCTACACTATCCCCAGTCTCTGAGTATGTATCGGGTGAGTACAATACAGGGATTGCGAAAGTTCTTTTGGGAGCAATTTGCCCACTGTAAAGCTGAGCGAATGGGGAGCTGAAAAAAATTATAGATAAAATCAAGATTGATGATTTAAAAATGTTTGAAGTTGCTGAGGGTTATTTAATTTTGTTTCCTTGCATCTCAGTTTTAAATAATAGGATTTTAAGTAATATTTTTAAAAACTTATCTGAAAATACTTTAAAAACTGTTTTCAAAGTTTAGATTTATATTTTTTTCTCTTGTATGACTAACAAAACTCATATTTTCTTTTAAATTTTTGTAAATTCACAGTCTACTTTGTACACACTTCCCTAAATGCTATTTAATGATATTGCATTATTTATTTATTTGTTTTATCAGCAAAAGTAACAAATGACTGGTGTAAAATAATTCTTCCCATTTTGTACAAAAGCAAAAATTTACAGAATAAACCAAAGGGAAAAAGCTTAAAACTACAAATATGTTCTGGTTCTTTAATACCAGGTAGTACATAATTAAATTTGCTTAAATAAGTATACAACAAATCCATATGATTTATATAGTGAAATTAATTTGTAGAATTTAAGGTTTATAAAATTATTAGTAAAAATCATTACTATTTATACCTTTATAAAAATAATAATGTAAAAAAGATGGTCAAATTGTCAAACATTGTTACAAGTGTCTAAATACTCAATGCATAAAAGTACAGTAAGAAATTACAATCAATGTAATTCTTCAAATCCATTCATAATTTAAGCATGTATAAAATACTTTTGTAATACATTTAAATTGATATCTTTTATAACAAAATATTTCTTTTTCATTTTAGATTATTGGATAATAATATTAACCCCTTTTCCAGTCCATGACGGACTATGGGGCAAGTGAAGTACCGTTCACAAGTTTTATTGAGCTACCACTAACGAGCAAGGGATTGTTTGGCTAGCCCCGGGGGCCTTGCCACCACCGAGAATAGAACCTGTTACTCTGTTCTACCTCGGTTCGACAGTCCAGCGCGCTTAATGCATACTTCAAAATTATAACATCCATCCTTAAAATGTCATAGATTCCACAAATAAATATTATTGACATGACACAGCTTGAATGGTAATAAACTGTGATAGTTAAGTGTTTGGTAATAAATTGTGAACATTTACTTCTCTGAAGAATGACTGCTGCTGTGATCTTGTTGGACAGGCTTCTTCCTGGCACAGCACCAGACTACCAGTATAACAGTAACAACTGCTATGAGAAAGAGAGGGATTCCAACAGCAAGGCCAATGATAAGGGGGAGATCATCTGAAGACAGAACATAGATTTAGCTTAAATTGCTAAATTTAATTATAAAAAGATAAATAAATAAAAATTAATTATATTTTCTATATTTAGATTATAAACATAAATTCGTTAATCAACTTTTTAAGTTAACATGTTTTTCCACCTAAATATGAAAAGAATATCTTTAATAAAATTGCAGAAATATTTTAAAAAAACAAATATGATGGTCTGAAGTAGACATGTTTTTAAAACTTTGAAGGGCAACTGGAAAAAAAAAGATACATTGAATAATGATGCAGTATTAATAATAATAATTAGTAACATATAACAGTGAAAGGCTTGTTTATTTATCAGTCTGCAGGAATAAATTTTATAAACATTTTGACAACAAACCTTTTGTATCTGTAGTTGGGCAAAGTGTCTTGTTGAGAGTATCTCCTTGGCATTTTTCAGTAGTGGGACACAGTTCCTTGTAAAGTGTACAAGCATCCAACTGAGAAACTGGGAAAAAAGAGAATTTAAAAAGTGATAAATTTATTAATCTTAAACATTAGGTGGGTCAAGCATAGAAGTTTTAGAAGACAAGCTGTGTTAAGAAAAGAAAATAAACAATGGTAAAGATGACCATTGGAAAAATTTGACATGAGAAAAAAAAAGAAAAGTAGACAATCTTGCGCTATTGAGCAGATGTAATTTTAGTTTTAATGAAAGTATTATTTCCACAATTTATATATTTAAAAAAATACTAAAACAGAGAAAAATGTTATAAAAAAGTATCCAGATTTTTCTCAAATTAATTAAGTGATTTTTTAATATGGAAATTTCAGGGCTGTCACTAGTGTTGAATTTATGTTAATGCAAGTTGTTTATTTAAAACTCTCCTTCAGTCTCTATACTTCATCAAAACATTCTTAAATATCACAAAGGCATTAAAAAAGATATGCTTTAATTTAATAAGTTGTTAGACATTTTTTTTTAAATGACCGTCAACTGTAATAATACAAGAAGAGATAAAAATTTCATTTTAATATATATTTAATTACACTTTCTTTGCTAGAACAAAAGTTCAATTTGCATGTGAAGAAAAATACTAAAATTGTTTTGCAAGGCAGACCTGTATTCTGGCAATATTTTGCCTAGGCTTATAAACTACAGAGTAAACATGTTTTATCATTTAGAATATGATAAGCACAAAGATAACCTCAACACATTGCTCTGTGCACTGCCAGCTTTTTTGAGAGTGCTCCCAATAAATGCAAGTGAATAAAGCACTTGTAAGCTCTTTCATTTTTATCTAGGATGAACGGTTTGTCCTGTTTAAAACTTTAATTGAAAGTTTGTTTTTAAAAGTCTGTTGTGGCCTCAGAGTGTTCAAAAGAGTTCGGCCATCCCCATTTGGCCAGAAGTAGATTATTTAGGACAACATACCTGATATATTATTAAGGAAAACTTCTGTAATATTATAACTGTTTTCTCCAATGACAAGGTATTTTTCTGACTGCAGCGCCTTGGCCAACAAAGCAGCATCATAAACAGGACTTGTGGAATAGGCTTGGTCAACTCTTATGGCTGTGTAAGCTATGAGAGAACCTTTCCTGTATGCACAGGATTATTTCAAGATTTAAATACTATTTCCATCTTTCAAATTTGTAAGCATCATACAACTAAGTAAAATATTTATTTTTAATTTTAAAATCATTTTTAAAAATTTAAAAAAAAACTTTTTTTTTGTTTTGAAATTCTTAAAAAATTACATTTACCGTTTAGTTTAATAAGTAAATACAGAGGAAAATAAGTTTGACCTGCAATGAGCTTTATAAATTGAACAATTTTTACATGTATCTCAATTAAATTATCCAAATTATTATTAACTTTTTTATGAAAAATGATTAAATTATTAAAAAATAAAATGCAATTATTTTTTTTTACATACCGTGAAAATAGTTTAACATGAAATTGAGGGGTCTGGGTTTTCTTTTTTGTGCTGAAAGAATTGCTTGTAAAAGGGTATTACTAGTACTAGTTAGTCAGGACTGTGTTAATATTTCATGTTTAACAAAAAAATTTCTTAAGGGTTTTCACATTAAACGTATTTCACAGTATTCGTGAGGCCTTGAAACTTACGTAAAGTGAGTCACACTAACAGAGAGACATGCTCTGCCAATAGTTTTGTTTCCAAAGCTCATCAGCTGAAGATATTATCACAATTATTGGCACAGACAGGTTTCAAAACAGTCAGATCTTTATTTATTGTATCTCTGAATGCTCTTTTACATTTAACATTAAATACATATTGGCACTTAAAGGCTCAGAAATTATTATTATTATTTTTTAAACAAACATCATCACACTTACACTAGCTTCAACTTTACGAGCCAGATTGATGAACGCCTTAGTCTTAGTGTTGAACAAATATTGTGTAATATCTGGATATTCAAATTCTACTTTCAAGGGAAATTCCTTGAAATGTTCTGGAACAACAGTCAATAGTTAGAGCTTGCTGTTTTGACAGCTTTACTTTAACTGTAGTGTAACAATGACTTTGATGGTGCAATTTTATGTCAACCATTTTCATAGACTGATTAATTTAAACAAAGATCATAAATTTAAATAAAATATACATACAAATTAAATAAACCAATTAAAATTTGAAATCTAAATATTGAGATATAATGTAAAGAAAATTATATAAAAAATTACTACCCCTTTTTTAAAACAGAAAACATTTGGTTTCTCATAGAAATGCATGGGGAGGATTGTGTGGGACATATATTTACACCATGTCCATTTACATATGTACACACTCAAAAAGACATTATATCCTCATTTGCTAACTTATACTGAGAGCTAAGAATTGGAGAAAAAAAACAACCCGAAAACATTTACTTTCGCAGGTGTCATTGAATGCAGTCAAGTATCCTGGCTGACAGACGCACACTTTTGAGCCGTCAGTATTGTTACATTGTTTTGGGCTCTCACAGATGTTTAGATCTGGATTAAGGCATTCGTTTACATCTGAAAAGAATTTATACACTTGAGTTAACCCCTTTACCGTTCATCCAGAGTTAACTCGGGCCTCTAAATTGGTCAGACCAACCGTTACCCCGAGTAAACTCGTCTAAATAAATAAAAGACTACCGTAGCGCGGTGGCCTCGAGTAAACTCGTCCAAACAAAATAACATCATAATAACATCTTTCTAGTGAATTTAACCACATCTAGGCGTTATGTAACTGCAATCTTTTGGCAATATTGATGGGCAGGTGGCGCAGTATACCAAGAGGGCTGATATTGATGGGCAGGGGGCGCAGTATACCAAGAGGGCTGATATTGATGGGCAGGTGGCGCAGTATACCAAGAGGGCTGATATTGATGGGCAGGGGGCGCAGTATACCAAGAGGGCTGATATTGATGGGCAGGGGGCGCAGTATACCAAGAGGGCTGATATTGATGGGCAGGTGGAGCAGTATACCAAGAGGGCTGATATTGATGGGCAGGGGGCGCAGTATACCAAGATGGCTGATATTGATGGGCAGGGGGCGCAGTATACCAAGAGGGCTGATATTGATGGGCAGGTGGCGCAGTATACCAAGAGGGCTGATATTGATGGGCAGGTGGCGCAGTATACCAAGAGGGCTGATATTGATGGGCAGGTGGCGCAGTATACCAAGAGGGCTGATATTGATGGGCAGGGGGCGCAGTATACCAAGAGGGCTGATATTGATGGGCAGGGGGCGCAGTATACCAAGAGGGCTGATATTGATGGACAGGTGGCGCAGTATACCAAGAGGGCTGATATTGATGGGCAGGGGGCGCAGTATACCAAGAGGGCTGATATTGATGGGCAGGTGGCGCAGTATACCAAGAGGGCTGATATTGATGGGCAGGGGGCGCAGTATACCAAGAGGGCTGATATTGATGGGCAGGGGGCGCAGTATACCAAGAGGGCTGATATTGATGGGCAGGGGGCGCAGTATACCAAGAGGGCTGATATTGATGGGCAGGGGGCGCAGTATACCAAGATGGCTGATATTGATGGGCAGGGGGCGCAGTATACCAAGAGGGCTGATATTGATGGGCAGGGGGCACAGTATACCAAGAGGGCTGATATTGATGGGCAGGGGGCGCAGTATACCAAGAGGGCTGATATTGATGGGCAGGGGGCACAGTATACCAAGAGGGCTGATATTGATGGGCAGGGGGCGCAGTATACCAAGAGGGCTGATATTGATGGGCAGGGGGCGCAGTATACCAAGAGGGCTGATATTGATGGGCAGGGGGCGCAGTATACCATGAGGGCTGATATTGATGGGCAGGGTGCGCAGTATACCAAGAGGGCTGATATTGATGGGCAGGGGGCGCAGCATACCATGAGGGCTGATATTGATGGGCAGGGGGGGCAGTATACCAAGAGGGCTGATATTGATGGGCAGGGGGCGCAGATTACCATGAGGGCTGATATTGATGGGCAGGGGGCGCAGCATACCAAGAGGGCTGATATTGATGGGCAGGGGGCGCAGCATACCATGAGGGCTGATATTGATGGGCAGGGGGCGCAGCATACCAAGAGGGCTGATATTGATGGGCAGGGGGCGCAGTATACCAAGAGGGCTGAAAGAACCCCAGAAACCCAAATCCAAACTTTTTTGTTTATATTTTTCCATTTTCTGAATCATTGGAAATATGGTACACCGTACATTTATTTGTTGTGATGTACGTCATCAATTTTTGTGTATTTTGTTTTATCTACAATTGAATAACATACAATAAGACATTTTCCTAATTTGTTTGGCAAAAAGTTACCAATCATGAATAATTTAGTTCTCAATGTATAAGTTATCTTATTCCATAGAAGATGGTACACTATCATTTTGTGATTTTACTATTTATTTAGCCATGGCAATATCCAGATGATTTAGAACGTGAAAATACTCAAGAAATAGATGAAGAACATCAAGTACATGTAAATAAAATTTAAAAAATTTAATTAATTTTTTTAAAAAAATTAAAGTGATAGAAATGGGTTGCAATTCCAAAAAATAAAAAAACGGTAAAGGGGTTAAACAAATTCCCTTTTGTACCAGTTAATGTGGGAATACATGAAAAATGTTTACAAAATTAAACCAAATGAAATGAATGGAACACATGCTTCTAGCAACCCCAAGTGACACATTACCTTGACAAGTGCCGTCCTGATGGTTGCGCTCATACCCAGCCCCACACCCACATTCCACAGAACCGTTGAGGTTGGTACAGATTTCATGTGGACCCCGGCAGAAGCTCATGTTCAGACATTCATCAATGTCAAACTGGCAGTCGTTGCCACTCCAGCCCTTCTGGCAAGTACAGTTTCCGTTGGTATCGTTGCAGTCTTCAGTGTTGGCTTGGACGCAGGAACAGTTCTGCAGACATCCAGGACCATAGTGGCCGGCATCACATCCTACAATGACCATCAAAGAAAATATTAAGAAAAGCAGGGAAGTATAATGTAACAAATATTTAATTTCCATGTTCATTCCAACATATGCAAATATTTAAGGATTTGGTCCTGTAAGGAGCAAACAGCCACCTGAGGGGGAAATGGTAGCCATCAAGTGGAGGCAAATCAATAAAACTCATACTTAGCACATTTGCTCTAAGCTGTAAATATAATTCTTCCACTAACTACACATCGAGACAGATTTCCTTTAAACTGTAAAAATCAATGTTTGACTAACTACCTACCAATACAGATTTCCTTTAAACTGTAAAAATCAATGTTTGACTAACTACCTACCAATACAGATTCCTTCTGATGAGTAAAAGCCATCACTACAGACACAAACGTAGGACCCAGGTGAGTTAACACAGTAAGAATTAGCTTGACACAGTGTTGTGTTAGAGCATTCATTAACATCATCCGAGCAGTTTGCACCGTTCCATCCTTGGATGCAGCTGCACCTTCCATCTGTGCTGTTGCAGCTTTTAACATTCGTGGCATTACAGGAGCATTTGCGGCTGCAGTTATTCCCATAAAATCCAAACTCACATTCTGAAAGAAATGAGTCCATTAAAAATGTGTGAATCCTTGAGAGGTGA
Organism: Ampullaceana balthica; assembly: GCA_944989445.1. NCBI lineage: Eukaryota > Metazoa > Mollusca > Gastropoda > Lymnaeidae > Ampullaceana > Ampullaceana balthica. The sequence goes on along the minus strand of CALYLW010000608.1, from coordinate 172,300 downwards.
CATAATCCAATGGACCATATCTTGGCTTGTGAGGTGTACAATTTTGCACAAAAATTGGATGCTGTTCAACTTTGCACGTGGGATTGTAATTTTGCACACGGACCAACGAACCTTATGGGGAGTATTGATAGATGTATACAAGATATTTATATCCTATAAAATATAATGGAGAACCCAGGAGGACTAGTCAAAACTTCATGGCTCATTAATGAATAACCTCATTGACCAAGTAAAAACAATTCAGCATTTTAAAAATAATAAAAAAATCAACAATCTTGTTAGCTATTCCGTCTCTTTTTTTCAAGGAATATTCAAAGTGACACAAATTTATGTGCTTTTTCTGTCTTCCCATTTTAGGGGCCCTCATTATCCCTTTATAGAATTTTTTCACTGTAGGACATCATTTTAATTCACTTTATTTTTGTGATATTGATTTATAAATTATTTTTTTTATCATATTTTATTAGTTGTCTAAAGGAAGGGCTCAGGCTCAATTAAACTTGCCATGCTCACCATATCACTGAGACTATTGAGTAGAGTGTAATCCTAGGGTATGGGAGTATAAAAGATAACTACAAAGTAGAAGACATGAAAATTAACAAGAATTTTTTTTTAAAATGACTATGAACATTGATAAACACTGGTGTCATACAATCCTACACTCCCTCTAAAAAAAACTAACAGTATACACAAGAAATAATATTCCCAATTCATTTACTATACCATTGAATGAGAAGAAAAGCGAAAAGACACTTTTGGCTTGGTATAAAGGATTTATAGAGAGCTATGTTTCAAATAAGAAATAAGCTGTTAGGTGCTATACGATTAACTCACCAATAACATTGGACTTATATCTAGAGAGGATGTAGCCCTGGCCGCATGCACAGAACCTTATGTAATTAAAGACCAAACGTTATCACGCTTTCAATATGTGAATTAATGGGAAGAGTAGTCAGTTGGTCTTTAGTTGGGGTCTCTAAAGTACAAACAGTTAGTTATGTCAGCTGCCTAAGGTTTAGCGAAGTCAATAGTGTGCTCCTCTAATAAGCTTCACACAGCTTTGAGGTCGTGGGTTCTACCCCACCATAAACAAAAATTTTAAAAATTGATGAATGACTATTTCTAAAAAGTCCAACGCTGATTTGGAGAGGAGATGGGCGCCGCCAAGTCTACCAAGCCCAGAGAAATGTATAATGGAAACATTTGAACCCCCAACAACCACGAGGTTATAGAAAAAAAAAGTTTAGAAACAGGTATGTCAGGTCACTAAAGTTTAGAAACAGGTATGTCAGGTCACTAAAGTTTAGAAACAGGTATGTCAGGTCACTAAAGTTTAGAAACAGGTATGTCAGGTCACTAAAGTTTAGAAACAATTATGTCAGGTCCCTAAAGTTTAGAAACAGGTATGTCAGGTCACTAAAGTTTAGAAACAATTATGTCAGGTCACTAAAGTTTAGAAACAGGTATGTCAGGTCACTAAAGTTTAGAAACAATTATGTCAGGTCACTAAAGTTTAGAAACAGGTATGTCAGGTCACTAAAGTTTAGAAACAGGTATGTCAGGTCACTAAAGTTTAGAAACAGGTATGTCAGGTCACTAAAGTTTAGAAACAATTATGTCAGGTCCCTAAAGTTTAGAAACAGGTATGTCAGGTCACTAAAGTTTAGAAACAATTATGTCAGGTCCCTAAAGTTTAGAAACAGGTATGTCAGGTCACTAAAGTTTAGAAACAGGTATGTCAGGTCACTAAAGTATAGAAACAGGTATGTCAGGTCACTAAAGTTTAGAAACAGGTATGTCAGGTCACTAAAGTTTAGAAACAGGTATGTCAGGTCACTAAAGTTTAGAAACAGGTATGTCAGGTCACTAAAGTTTAGAAACAATTATGTCAGGCCACCAAAGTTTAGGGACAGATTATTTATTATCTATAATTATTGGAAAACACACTTCATTAACTGGTCGGAGTTGGGAGAAGATTCATGAAAAAAATTATAATTTACATCACTAACCTGTGCAGCTAAGTTTGTCCTCAGAAAGTTGGAAGCCATCCCCACAGGAACATGAGAACCCTCCATTATAGTTGTCACAAAAGCCATTGATACAAGGGTTTGGTTGGCATTCATCAACATCTGCAACAAAGACAAGACATTCATCAACATCTGCAACAAAGACAAGGCATTCATCAACATCTGCAACAAAGACAAGGCATTCATCAACATCTGCAACAAAGACAAGACATTCATAAACATCTGCAACAAAGACAAGACATTCATCAACATCTGCAACAAAGACAAGACATTCATCAACATCTGCAACAAAGACAAGACATTCATCAACATCTGCAACAAAGACAAGACATTCATCAACATCTGCAACAAAGACAAGACATTCATCAACATCTGCAACAAAGACAAGACATTCATCAACATCTGCAACAAAGACAAGACATTCATCAACATCTGCAACAAAGACAAGACATTCATCAACATCTGCAACAAAGACAAGACGTTCATAAACATCTGCAACAAAGACAAGACGTTCATCAACATCTGCAACAAAGACAAGACGTTCATCAACATCTGCAACAAAGAAAAGACATTCATCAACATCTGCAACAAAGACAAGACATTCATCAACATCTGCAACAAAGACAAGACATTCCTCAACATCTGCAACAAAGACAAGGCATTTATCAACATCTGCAACAAAGACAAGACATTCATCATTCACTTCAACATCACAATGTTTTAACTTCTTTTATGTTCTTATTTCCTATATCTACTTTTCACATGGTGCCATTGATTTTTTTAGAACCCAACCTTTGTTTTTATTAAAGAAGATCACCAACATAAAGCATAATAAGCTTACTTTTACTTGAAGCAATATTTGTGTGTAAATTGTAAAAGGACTACATTCATCTATTCTAAACTGTGACAACCTCAAACACCACTCAAGTTTTTGGATTCAAAAGTAGTAATTTTTTGTTAAATTTTTCAAAGTAACATTATCTTGTTTATTAAAAAAAAATCAAATGAATAGTTTTCCTAATCTTTGTCCAGACAGAATGTGTAAGTAGCCAAATGTTTAGAATATCTGAGTAAGTGCGCTTTAAACCAGGACAGGGTTTTTAAATTTAAAATAAAAATTGTTTATGATTATTATTTGTTTAGTATGCCATAGTTATTACTTTATCAATGGTATCTAATTAATTAAAAATTGTGCCATCACAATTTGTTCCATCAACTGCCTAGCTAAATCCAGGCACAAACATCCCCATCTACCTACCATCACAACTTGTTTAAACCTATCACAAACATCCCCATCTACCTACCATCACAACTTGTTTAAACCTGTCACAAACATCCCCATCTACATACCATCACAACTTGTTTAGACCTGTCACATACATCACCATCTACCTACCATCACAACTTGTTTAAACCTGTCACATACATCACCATCTACCTACCATCACAACTTGTTTAAACCTGTCACATACATCACCATCTACCTACCATCACAGCTTGTTTAGACCCGTCACATACATCACCATCTACCTACCATCACAACTTTTTTAAACCTGTCACATACATCACCATCTACCTACCATCACAACTTGTTTAAACCTGTCACATACATCACCATCTACATACCATCACAACTTGTTCCATCAACTGCCAAGCTGAATCCAGGCAGGCAGGAGCAGACAGTTTTGTTGGTTTCTGTCATGCAGGTTTGATTGCATAGATTAGATTTCTCACATGTCTGGCTGAGGTCAATCACTGTCATCAGTTTACAAAGGGAAATTTTTTAAATATATAAAATATTATCAAACAACAATTAACTACTTTCATCTTTAACAATTAATAAAGAGCAAAGTAGCAATTAATTCTAACTAGGAAATACAACACCAAGGTAACCTAATACAACCCTCAGATAGACATAGGGATAAAACAAGTTTTCTTATCCCAAATGCAAGAACAAGAACATTCAAATTCTTATTCTTCACGTCCGGAATTCGGACGTAGAATGGATTGTCTGATGAAACCACGAACTGTTAGCCCTTTGTAAACTGTACTGGTTGAGCAGGTACAAATACTTCTGCTTTACAGTATGTACCGACGCGGTGGTCGAGTGGCAGCGCGCTCGACTGGCGTACCGATGGTCATGGGTTCAATTCCAGGTGAAGGCAAGGATTTGTTCCCGGGGCCTAGGGCGTCCCTGAGTCACCCAGCTCCGAATGGGTACCTAACACTAGTTAGGCGGCTGGGTAATGCGTGGAACCCACAAAGCCGTGGCATGTGAACGCTGCTTCACTTGCCAACAGATCATCTGTCATGGTCTGTGGACGCAATTATCTTCTGCATAGATAAGATATCATCTGTAAAGATAAGATAAGATAAGATAAGAGGCTTTACTGAATAGAAACAGCCTATCACAGCAAGCTATTTATTTTCTCTCCACCTGCATACAAAGGCTGCTTGGATTGGCTTGGTAAGCTCTCCCTGCCTCTCCATCTAACCCCAGAACAAAACGTACAGTCCTATGATAGAACAGCGTATCAGACAAAACCCAGTGTATAAGACAATCCTGGGCATTTGATAAGACTTTTAGGGGTGAAAAAATTGTCTCATATGCAGGAATATACGGTACACTGAAAAAAGAAACTTACGTTCACATGTGTTGATTGTGGTGTTACGCACATATCCTTCATTGCACTCGCAGGCGAATTTCCCATTGGTGTTTCTACAGACTTGATCACACTTGTTTAATTGGGGGACAGCACATTCATCAATGTCTGCAGGTGCAACCAAAAGATGAAGAATAGATAGTTTTGTTACTCATCTATGAATTAATATTAAAATTGCAATAAAAAAAACTTTATAGTAATCCTACTAATAAAAACACATCACTTCAAAATTGAATTAAAAGCAATCAATTAAACATTTCTTTAAATGATAAATGTAGCTTATTACCTTCGAAATATTGTTATAAGTTGTAGTTATGATATGTATGTTTTACATATTGTGTTTAACTATTTTATGTGAAGCACTGTGAGTTCAGCTACTTGATAGGGTAAAGCTCCATATAAATTATAAACTTACTAGTGTATTACCCGTCAAAAATGACAGACGTTTTTAAAATAAATATATTTAAATAAGCTGATATCTATTTATTTTGAAAAAATACACATCAGAAAAAAAAATGTAATACAGAACTTTCATTTATTTTATTTATTTTTATTTTATTAATTTATTTTCATATTGAACAATTTTATGCAGAACGTTCGAAAAGAGTTATATTTGGTGCAGTAATTTGGTGCTCTGCTTTCTAAAATTAGTACCGCCACGGACAGACAGACGTGACATACATTGCAAATTATGTATATTGATTATTATCTATATATATATATAAAGCAAGCAAGAGGCAGTCTATTTATGTGTAGCAGTGTGAACACATGCACCGCCCCCCACTATGTGCACCGCTTTTAGACAGTTTATCACAATTAACTAAATTAATTAAACATAAACACATTGGAAATTATGTTTTCTGTTCTCGGTGGCAGATTTGAGTACACTTCATCAAGTTAAAAGGACTTTTCTCTTAGAGACAAATTTAAATGCCAAATCTTTACCTGTGCAAGAATTATTTTTTTGCACTGTGAACCCTGGAGGGCATGAGCAAGAGTAGTTTCCCACGGTGTTAGTGCAGTTAAACTCACAGGGAGAACCAGTGGAACATTCATCTACATCTGCAAGAAAAATAAACAAAAGAGTTCCCTGTAACATTATGTAAAACCTTTATCTCTTGAGCCATTTATTTCTTTAAGATCTCTACTTAAGAAAAAATTTGAACTTTGATTATTTAATTGTTGTTTGAACCACATCTTAGACTTTTCAATAAAATACATTAAAATACAGCTTAGTACATAATAATAATCTGTATAGAAGGAGTGTCTGCAATGTATATGATAAGATATAAGTTTAATAACATTATTTACAGATTCTTGTTGATTTTCTGTGGTAAATAACTGCTAATAAACTTTAATGAAAATGACTGACAGGGATCACTTTAAAAAATTTTATAGAAAAATATTTTAAACAAACATAGCAGCATTCTTGGGTTGAAACCTATGGCCCGCAAGCCATTTTGTGGCATATGTGTATCTGTACCAAGTTCAAGTTCTCTCAACATGTTTCAAAAGGTCACATCAACTGTGCCCAGCTAGGCCTAGTGATATATGTTACCTGTCAATGCCAGTTATTTTTTTAACTAGCTTGAAACTCAGTACTCAGGTTTATTGCCCATGTTAGACATTTGCTTTTAACAAGTATTCTTCTATGTCATAAATTTTAAAAATCCATCAATGGGTTATGTCATGGGGTGCGGTAGATCCATTCAGTCCACTTAAGGTCAGTCATCATGGGGTACAGTGGGTCCATTCAGTCCACTTAAGGTCAGTCATCATGGGGTGCAGTGGGTCCATTCAGTCCACTTAAGGTCAGTCATTATGGGGTGCCGTGGGTCCATTCAGTCCACTTAAAGTCAGTCATCATGGGGTGCAGTGGGTCCATTCAGTCCACTTAAGGTCAGTCATCATGGGGTGCAGTGGGTCCATTCAGTCCACTTAAGGTCAGTCATCATGGGGTGCAGTGGGTCCATTCAGTCCACTCAAGGTCAGTCATCATGGGGTGCAGTGGGTCCATTCAGTCAACTTAAGGTCAGTCATCACTCACTATATCATTAGACAATCTTGAACTAGGACAGAGTCACTTCTGAATGACACACCGGGTTTATGAAGTCATTACTCACCAACACACGTTTGGTTGACCGAGTTGGTCAGCTGGTAACCCTCCCTACACTGACAGCGGTAAGATCCTGGTGTGTTTACACAGTTGGATAAGCTTGGGCAGGGTGGGACTGCAGTGGCGCATTCGTTGATGTCATTGGAGCATGTCAGCCCCGCCCATCCCGGCCTGCACACACAGCCTGTTATAGGATTACACTGACTTGAACCGTTCACAAAACAGTTGCATTCATGGACACAATCAGGTCCCCAGTGGTACATGTCACATTCTATTGAAAGAAAAACAAAACACAGCATCAGTTCAGGAAATATGATGCATGAATTTATTTTAGTAAAAACATATACAGCTTTGTAAGCTCTAATCAAATAAAGAGTTGTGTGAATGAACCATCCTTTAAAATTAAAATGCCACCTGTCAGCATTTTTAATTTTTTAAAAACTTTATCAATGCTACCACATTTTTTGAAAACTTGTACATTTAACAGAAAGAAATATTGGGAGGACTTTGTTTAGGTAAATTGAAAAGAGATATTAACATACACACATCTGTTATAACATATATATAACTGTCATGAACATCAACAATACTGTCATGAACATCCAGATATGTAGTGAACATCCACATTACTTTTATGAACATCCACAACTCATCTTTTATAAAATTTTTGTGACAGCTGCTTTTTTTAATTATATCCTTCCTTGTTCTTTTTTTGCTGATCTGAATCCCTCATTCCGAGCATGGGAAAAAACTTTTACTCTGATCTTCCCATTACCTCAATACAATGCTTATTTTTTATTTGAAATCACAGTCAGTTATTTTCTTGATTATCACTGGATTCAAAATAACTTTTCTGTGTTAGAGTACATAAAAAAATGTATTGGAACTAATTGGGAGTGGGTTGGGGGTGGAGGAGATCTGCTTACCAATACAAGATCTTTGATCATTCTGCAGCTTTTCCCCATCATTACATGAGCAGTTGTAGGAGCCAGCTGTGTTTATGCACTTATCTGTGCAAAGATGCTTCCTCGTTTGGCACTCATCGATATCTGGAAAGAAAATTTATATAATAAATCAGAGACTGTGATTTTATCAATTTTTTAAATACTTTCATATTTTTTTGTTTCAAACTATGCTCAGTGGTTTATCCTACAGTGTTTATAAACAACTGATGTGCCGAAAAAAATCACTTTAAAATGCATTGTGGAGTGACTGAGTGTGTCGGCATTGTCCCGTGTTCTTGCCATCTCACTCACACCGAGTGCTGTAGGGTTTTGACTAGCTTACATGTTTGGTTTGCTTTCAAGCTGATTAGACAAACATCAAATAGATCTGCTACAAATAGTAAATTCTCTTTTTATACTTGGTTTTTAAATGGAGAAAAAGATCAATTGAAAATAAAATGTATAAAATTATTGATGAAATAAATGAATCACCACTAAAGGAGATTCAAGAGTGGTGACAAGGGGAAAAAGTTTACAACTTTTCTTTTGATAACTGAGATTATTAAAATCTTAATAAATGTGTGAAACTGAAGAGAGCCTCTTCTTTCAACTAATCCTGTAAAATGCACTAATCCTGTAAAATGCATCAATCTTGTGAAATGCACCAATCCTGTAAAATGCACCAATCTTGTAAAATGCACCTAGGACTCACCCAGACAGTCTTGCTCATTGGTACCAAGCTGATAGCCAGTGGCACAAAAGCATTGAGCAGTTTCATTTTGGATGGTGCAACCATAAGTGCAGTTGAGATAAGAGCTTTCACAAAGGTCTAGCTCTGAAAACAGAGAGAGAAAAGGGATCTTAATTTACTCCATGATGAGACATCATTCCCTCATGAAGGCTTCCAATAATTGCTAAAGAATTATTTTAAACATTTTATTCATAAACATACATAATTCTTTCAATGATTAGTTTTTCTTTTTTACTCTTAAAGTGAAGCATAAGCCTTAAGCAGCATCTTTTCATGCCTTCCTGTCTCGTCTAATCTTCCCTAACTTTTAAAATCTGAAGTACATTTTTTTTATACATATTATAACATGTCATAATAACACACACAGGGTACACGTAGGCCTGAAAGGACGTCATTAAACAAACATCTATTCTACCCTCCTAAACCAGGTGTTTTTGGTTCAACACCCCCTCCCCCCAAACTTACCCTTGGCTCTTCAATACCAGTTGATACACAAGTCATGTTTGGACTACATGATATCAAACAACCAGCTACATACTTTGTGAGCGAAATTAGATCACTCTAAAGAGCAGCTTAAACATAAGTAAAGATTCTTATTTCATTTTTTTCTGTTTGAACAAGTTAAAAATATCTATCACTTTTCTTTTTTTTGTTTTTTTTTGTTTTAGAGAGCCACTCACTTTTCCTACATGTCTTCCTGTCATCTTCAAGTGTGTATCCAGGGAAGCAATCACAGTTGTAACTACCAATTGTGTTGACACAAAAATCCGAGCAGCCAGATATATCAGAGCGACACTCATCAATGTCTAAGAATAGTAACAGTGAGTTCATTAAAATTTTGTTTCGGGTAAAAAGAAAACAACTAAAAATTATAGCAACCACCAGTAAATAAGCATTACTTGAATGACCCCCTTTCCAGTCCGTGACGGACTATGGGGCAAGTGATGTAGCGTTCACAAGTTTTTTAGCCACCACTAACAAGCTGGGGCCAGCACAATGCACCAGGGGCCTTGAGAGTACCTGGGCTCGAACCCGCGACTCGGGATCTGCCTCGGATCGATAGTCCAGTGGACTTATGATAGGATGATTCATTTGACTTATCTATACAGACACTCCTTCTATGCAGAAGATAGTTGCGTCCACAGACCATGACAGATGATCTGTTTGGCAAGTGATGCAGCGTTCACAGGCCACGGCTTTGTGGGTTCCACGCATTACCCAGCCGCCTAACTACATGTAGTGTTAGGTACCCATTCGGAGCGGGGTGACTCAGGGACGCCCTAGGCCCCGGGAACAAGCCCTTGCCTTCACACGGATTCGAACCCGTGACCATCGGTACGACAGTCCAGCGCACTGCCACTCGACCACCGCGCCCCCATTTAAAAGACTTGTGTAAAGAAAACAAAACCCTTGCACTAAAAGACAGTAATTCATTAGCATTAAAATATTTTGAACCACTATTCTCCTATGGATCTATTTCACTCAAGAGACTTTTGTATTCAAGAAAAACATAAAATCATATAAATATCATTATTTTAAAACTCATTAGATGTAAATCCCCATATAAATCTCAATTTAATAAGGAAGTGAAATTTCCTGCTTAATAGAATATTTTAAAAAATAAGACAGTGTAACTTATTGTTCAAATGAAATTTAAAAGGTGTTCTTTATTTACCTTGTCAACTGGTGTTTGTTATTTACCTTGACAACTGGTGTTTGTTATTTAGCTTGACAACTGGTGTTTATTTACCTTGACAACTGGTGTTTTTTATTTACCTTGACAACTGGTATTTGTTATTTACCTTGACAACTGGTTTTTGTTATTTACCTTGACAACTGGTGTTTATTTACCTTGACAACTGGTGTTTGTTATTTACCTTGACAACTGGTGTTTGTTATTTAGCTTGACAACTGGTGTTTATTTACCTTGACAACTGGTGTTTTTTATTTACCTTGACAACTGGTATTTGTTATTTACCTTGACAACTGGTGTTTGTTATTTACTTTGACAACTGGTGTTTATTTACCTTGACAACTGGTGTTTGTTATTTACCTTGACAACTGGTGTTTGTTATTTACCTTGACAACTGGTGTTTATTTACCTTGACAACTGGTGTTTGTTATTTACCTTGACAACTGGTGTTTGTTATTTACCTTGACAACTGGTATTTGTTATTTACCTTGACACTTGGTATTTGTTATTTACCTTGACAACTGGTATTTGTTATTTACCTTGACAACTGGTATTTGTTATTTACCTTGACAAGTGGTATTTGTTATTTACCTTGACAACTGGTGTTTGTTATTTACCTTGACAACTGGTGTTTATTTACCTTGACAACTGGTATTTGTTATTTACCTTGACAACTGGTGTTTGTTATTTACCTTGACAACTGGTGTTTGTTATTTACCTTGACAAGTGGTATTTGTTATTTACCTCGACAGCTGGTGTTTGTTATTTACCTTGACAACTGGTGTTTGTTATTTACCTTGACAGCTGGTGTTCGCCCTGACATAACCTTCCTGACAAACACAAATATAGGTCCCTTGTACATCTATGCACCTTTCACGTTGTGTGCAGTTGTTTAGAGATGGATCCAAGCATTCATTGACATCTAATGACAGATAGAATCTTTCAATTTCATTACAAGTTTTACTTGTTTCACTAAAGTAAAGGTCTAAATTAAAAATTATGTTTTTAGACTTCTATGTAATTAATAATTTGTGTATAGTTGCATTTACCTCAAACTTAATCATAATTTCAGAAATAATAAAAAATTTCAAATAATAATTTTTTCTTTTAAGTGTGAACTTGTTTAATTATACAGTCGGACCTCGCTAAGTCAAACTTCCCAGAAAGTAAAAAACCTCCCTATATCAAATTAATCGTTAGGTCCCAAACAAATTCAATAAGACTAATGTATTTTAGATCTCCTTAACTCGTAGATTTTTGGCTTTCAACCTCCCTTAGTCCAATTTTCAAATATGTTTGGGTCATTATTCTGGGGTGACATTTCAGAAAACGTTTTCCGTAGAGCCATGTAAACGGATGAAAATTCTTATCTTAGTGCATTCCACAAGGGATTAAGCAACTCTTGCAAGTACCAAAAATGACAAAGACAAGAAAAAGGAGTGGCTAGAAGAAGGGTAACACATTTGCATCCCTTTGCTGCATGCTGTGACTCTTTTTAAAAAGAAAAATCTTAGTCCCCCATTCCACTGTGGAGAGAGTAAAGTGGGGGAGGGGAGGGAAGGTGTCTGCTCTCACCGGATTGTGTGGGCATGTCAAAGTAAGTTGGCTTCTGTTCATATGGAACATCAAGCACCCCCTCTCTTTCCTGTCAAGCCATCTAGCCGGTTATGCTGTCCCGTCCCCCCCCCTCAATATCAACATTGTCCTTGATTAATCTGCGCATATTACGTCATTTTCCCTGACTCAAAAAACTCCATAAGTAGATTTTTTTTTCGGGGCCCTTTGAGTTCGACTTAGAGAGGTCCGACTGTAATTTAAAATTTTTTAATGAATACTAATTATTTTTAAATAACAGAAACAAAACAAAAAACCTTAGTCAAATTGCTTGTATAAAAACTTACTAGCACAAGTTTGATTGGACTCTGTATACCCATCTGGACAATTGCACATGAAAGATCCATTGGTGTTGACACAAATTTGATCCACCCGGCAGGTTCCTTTGATGGCGCACTCATCAACATCATGTTCACAATTTAAACCTCTCCATCCGCTCTGGCAGATACAGCCCTTGACATTGTCACAGCGGACTGCTCGACCCAGGCACATGCAGGTCATGTTGCAGTTGTAGCCGTACTTGTTACCAGGGCAGACTGGAATATTGTTGTTTGTTTGAATAGTTAAATTTCATTTTTAACTACAGAAAATTTAACAGCCATTTAATTTTTAAAATGTTTTCCCCCCACTCCTTTACTAAATGATTATTCTTTTCATTCCATTAAACCACTGATCACAACCAAAATATAAAAGATTACCCTCCGATTCAAGTAAAGCTGATAGAGCTAATGAAATTTATTGGTTACTCTTTCTTGTTTTAAAAAATAATGTAGTTGAAGTGACTCTCAAAGAGCAAGACAATTGTACTATAATAGAATGTAATAGTGAGCCATCAATAGGAAAATAATTAAAATATCAAAAAATTAATTTAAAAAAAGTATAGTATAATGTGCTCTTTATTAACTTTAGCAAAAAAATATATTTTAGATAAAATTTGTCACTACTGCTTCTAATTCATGAAAGGGTGAAAATTAGGGCTGGCACTGATTAACAAATTTTTGTTCGATTAATCAAGAAAAAATTTAATCAAATAATCTCGATCAATTATAATTATAACACATATATAAATATCCTGTTCAGTCACGACTCATTATTTTGCAAAATTGTTTAAGTCGCGGTAATTCCATGGCTCCCAAATTTTGTGACGTAACAAAGCAAATTCGTTCTGCTATGCAAGCAATAAAGGAAGAAAAACCTTTTTGTTTACGTATGCAGGCACTTCTAAATAAATAATAATAATTCGAGGGAAAAGTATGTAAGTAACAAAAAATATAAATTATTAATAAATTGGAGAAAAAAAGTAGAATTATTTTCTTAAATTTTAATTGAATTTTAAAGGATTAAATTAATTTTAATCGATTAAAAATTTTAACAATTAATCAATTAATTAATTGTTAATTTCCACAGCCCTAATGAAAATAAAAACTTTCTTGCCAATTTGCAGCCAATATTAGTCCCATTTTGTTTTTACATTACATTAAGCTATTTACCACTCGTACAAAACTTTACGCACCACTGAGCTAAAGTGATAAATGTAACTTAAATCTGTATTTATTTTGTGTGGTTTTATTTTGTTTTGCAAAGGAGAGTTTATTTGGGCTTCATGACTTCAGAATTGAAAGTAACATCATTCATTGATCAAACAGTATATAACTTGTTAATGTATTGTACTTACTGTCACAAGTTGTTAGATCAGCATTTAACTTGAAACCATTGTAACAAGAGCATAAGAAGTTGCCATCAGTATTGTTACAAATTTGTGAACATACCTGTGTTTCACATTCATTGATGTCTGGAATAAGTGAAAAACCATAGAAATCTAATCTAAAACAACAAACAAATGAATCAGACATGTACAAATATTTCTATTAAGAACAAGCTTAAAGACAAATATAGATTAGTTTTTTTTATTGTTTTTTTTTGAGTTTTGACAAAACCTCTAAAAATATAATGTTATTATGACGATTTATCAACCCACTTAGCTCTTTCTTGGATTATTTTCAGGATCCTTCAGGATGTGAAAACAACTTTTGGCATAATTTCATAGCAATTTTTATGAAGTTTCTTATATATGTAGATTTGTGCAGTTTCCATGGGTAGATTTTTAACATTAAAAAAATTAGAAGGCTTTAAAACCAAAAGCATTGAGCTGAATTTCAATTTTTAAAAAAATGGAATGAATAACTATAGGAGTCAGAATAATCAACAAATAAATTGCCAGTTCTCTCAAAAACAAAAAAGAAGCATCCAAATTGAAGTTTTAAAAATACCCATTTGATTGTTATATTTTATTTTTAAAAAATAAAACATTACAGGCTCTCCTATTAAAAAAGATTCTTGCATCATATAAGAGCTTACAGACCATGCTGGTCTGTTGGCAAGTGGCGCAGCATCACAGGCCAGGGATATGAGGGAATTGTGTGGCACAATCTCCATCTGCCAGATTGTTATTACCCAACAGATGCTGAAGATAATGTTGAGTTAATGAAAAGTGGGTAACGGTAAAGCCTGAGCAAACATTGTCTTTGAAATACCTTCACAGCTTTGGCCATCTTGTTTCAATTTTTTGCCCCTCTGACAGAAACATTCAGCTGTAGAGTTACGGCAGCCATATTCACAAGTTTTGTTCAACTGAGCACAAGGATCCCTGGTATCTACAAAGAAGGAAAAAAAAACAAGAGCATCTACACATTTGTTCAAGATAAACATATATAATGGGGCATACATCAACATATAAGGATATTGAAAAAGAGAGTAATCAAATTTGGATATAGAAGAAAGTTTATTTCACATGGAACCGAACTCACAGATACGATTCCTTATTTTCACTATAATAAAGGAATTTAAAACACAGAATTGTTATAAATATTAATTACTAGTCATGGCACTGCATTTAACATGAAAATTAAGTGAATTTTTGTGAAATGTCAAGCGAAAAATTATGAGGTAAACATTTAACTTGACACAGTTGAATGATGATAACAGCATACACTTACCATTTAACTTGACACAGTTGAATTTGTCATTGAATGTTTTGAATCCTGGTTCACACTCGCAAGAGTAGGAGCCCCTGGTGTTCACACATTTTTGGTTACATCGGTGTGTATTCTCATTACATTCATCGATGTCTGCAGAAGTGTTAGACATGAACAAGAAATTGTTTTTTTGTGTGATAAAAATGTTAGTGTGATTATTTTTGTGATTGTTTTTAAAAAAATTTGTTTCTAATATCTCACGTCAACCTGTTAGATTATGAGAAAATTAAAAAATAAACATCCAAACATCAGCTTACGTTACGGGCCGTCCATAAAGTATGTCACGCTATTGTTGACCATTTTTAATTCCCCCCCCCTCCCCCCTGTCACAAATCTAAGACCCCCCCCCTAAGTACATCACATCTTCGAACAAGAATGTTGTTTTTTTATTAAAAAAATAATTAAAATTTAATATAAAACACCGTGACGTCACACATGGTCAGACCCCCCCTCCCCCCGTCACAAACTGTCACACTTTCTTACACCCTCTCCCCCTTCTGGAGCGTGAGGTACTTAATGGACGGCCCCTTACTTGATAATTATGAATTCAAGTAACACTGTCTACAATTTTCCACATTAGTGCTAGTAATAATAATAGTAATTTGATAATTTATATAGAGCAGTACGCCAGCAAGCAGCTGGGAGTCACAGGGCATTACACATAAATAGTAACACATATTTAGATGTAAATTTTTTTTTATCTTAACCTTAACCACAACATGTAATGAGATGATGGTGCACATAAGCTACGTTTTTCATTTATAGAAATGTTTGATTGTCGTTAAATTAATTTTGAAAGTAATGTTTTCAACTAATATATGCCATGACATTTTTCTTTCACTTCTCTGATCTACATAAATGGTTTATCATCCTTATTGAACAACTAGATTATGCCGGGGCGCCTGCGGCGCCCACTTTTTTAGGGCGCCTACGGCGCCAACCTTTTTCAAAAGCCCAAGTAACTTATCCTTGTTTAAAAAATACGAAATATTAAACTTCCTGAATTGTACACAAAGTATTTTATAATTATAAATCCTCAAATCCAATTTTTACATCTTTCCCTTTTTCCAAAATTAATATATAAGCTAAAGCAATGACGTCATATAATATATTTTTTACAGCGCGTCTTTAATTTGTAATTAATTTGCACACCTTTTGATGCACACCTTGTATTAAATATTAGATCAAACAATGACGTCATATAATAATTTTTTACAGTGCTAACACGATTTTTTTAACTGCTATAGACTGTTGTACATCGTTCCTCAGCGTTCCACATCCAGCCAGCCAGTGACTTGGGCTTTTATATTATTTACTAGGGGTTGTAGGGCGCCAACGGCGCCCACGCCAGCTTTAGGGCGCCTACGGCGCCCACTTTTTTGTAAAAACCCCAAGTAACGTATCCTTGTTTGATAAATACGAAATAATAAATTCCTGAAACGTAAACAAAGCATCTTTACTTTGTAATTAATTTGCACGCTTTTTGATGCACACCTTGTATTAAATATAAGATCAAACAATGACGACATATAGCCACATCCACATCCAGCCAGCCAGTGACTTGGACTATTATATTATTTATGTTTAATTTTTACTTAAGCAAAAGAATTACATCACACAAATGCACTAATTGTCTTTAAGTTAACTCATTTTTTATTGGAAATTTTAATCTGCTTTTTGTGTGTGTGGCTATGATAGTGTTAGTTTGGCAGATCAACTTGCAATGTATTTAGTGAGTGTGTATATTTTGATGAGTGATACAGCCAGAGGCATGGCATAGAAATTTAAGTGCAGGGGGCAAAGAATTAGGTAGCACAGGCTTTTTTTTTATTCAAGCACAGATACATTTTTTATTGGAAGGGATGGCCAGGAGCTCGGCCCTTCCCTGGTGGCAATTAACCAAGATATGTAACAAGATACAGCAAAGTCCAGCTCAGAAAAATGTTTGTTAGTATAAAAAAATAGCATGAATTCATAGAAGCAGCTGAAACTAACCAATGCAAAGTGAATTCCTGATCAGACGAAAGCCATCATGGCAAATACATCTAAAGCTGCCTATAGTGTTATTGCAGTCTCCATTTGCTCCACATACAAGAACTGATGTGTTGTAACACTCATTTATATCTGATGTTTTAGGGAAACAAAATTGTGGAGATTTTATATAAATTTACATTTATTATATCGTAAACCAATTAAATTAATGCACATTTTTATAATGTAAAGACAGCCAATTTAAAAAAAATCACATTTACTTTATATTCCTAAAGTTTGTACAACCATTAAAGTAAATGAAAAGAATATGGCAGACAGTATAAACACAGCAGTATATATACTCTATATCTTTTTGATCTATGTCAAACCACAAAAAACATATAGCAACAATCTTTCCAGATAAAAAATATAATTAAGGAGACTTATAACATTTTAAATGAATGTTTAGAAAATATTTACAGACTCTGGTTAAGTTTCTGTCATTAAATTTTACTATGCTTGTAAAGACTAATAGTGCCATGGTTCATTGATGAAATCATTTTTTTATATGAAGACAACAAAAAAAATAACAATAATAAAAAAACCATAAAAAACAGTTTTTGAATATAAATCCTTTATATACGAGACATACTTAAAAGAATGTTCATTATAATACGCAGCGCATGACAATCCAAAGATACAAAATTTTAGTTATGTCTTGTAAAACATGTTTAATATAATGCGCACCGATTGAGAATATATTTTAAAAAAGTATGGTCAATTTAATACGCACCGCGCGCCAGGAAAATATTAAAAAGGTTGTTCAAAATAATACGCACCGTAACACTCTAGCACAAAAATTAACATGATACATAGAGATAATCTACAAATTTATTAATTTAATTACAGTACATTCGCTCAATCTGAAATTTTGATAGATCGTTTTTATCATCGGAACAAGTCTGCATGCAAAATTTCAGCTCGCTAGCATATGAGGAAGTGGGTTAAAAATCGATCAAAAGTTTTTTAGGCATTCAAGGCATAAAGCAGACGCCACGAGTTAATATAAAGGATTTAAAAACTTTAGCACTCTTTGGTGGTAAGTGTGCCTAAGTTCTCTCAACATGCATAAAAATATAAAAATGTCACATCTATAATTAAATTCGTTGATAAAAAAATGTTTTTTAAGCAAATAAAATGTAACTGTGATAAAGCTTTTAAATGAAATGTAAACTTAATTTAACTACTTATGTTAATTTATTTGTACTGATAAAGACATTAGCCTAAATGTCTACTTGTGTATTTGTATATTCATAAAGCTTAAAATTATTGTTGTGATAACACAAAGCATTTGTGTACCTTGTATTTTTAAAAGATGTTGATACTTTTAGTGAGAATAATGCTTTCAGAAGGGCTAATCCGAACCAGCAACATTTACCTTCACATTTGGTTTTATTGCTATTGAGCAGAAATCCATGCGGGCAGTTGGTGCAAATGTAAGCAAGGCCTGTGCTGGCCTCTTCCTCAGGTTTCTTGTCCAAGCATCCTGTGCCTTGAGGACATGGTTGATAAGCACAGCCATCCTTGTTCTGATCACAGTCCAAACCTTGAAGATGTGGATACATCATGATAATGTGGATACATCATGATAATGTGAACACATCATGATAATGTTGATACATCATGATAATGTTGATACATCATGATAATGTGAACACATCATGATAATGTTGATGCATCATGATAATGTTGATGCATCATGATAATGTTGATACATCATGATAACGTAAACACATCATGATAATGTTGATACATCATGATAATGTGAACACATCATGATAATGTGGATACATCATGATAATGTTGATACATCATGATATTTTGAAGACAATTTGAAAACAATTTACAATCAAATTAAAACTCTATTAAATCAAAAACAATTGTCTGGACCTCCCCCCTTCCCCAATCACTCAGTGGGCTGCAGTAAAATTATTAAACATTGACCGGTCCGTGGCAATAAAAAGGTTGGGGACCACTGCTCTACTTTATTGAATATTAAGAGCCTATTTCATGTTTTTTAAAAACACTTAAATTCTCTAACAAATTATTTGTTAACAATGTATTAAGTAATCCACAAACCTGAGTACCCTGTATCACATTCACAAGTGGCTAAGTCATAGCCAGTTCTTGATGTCTTTCTGGTAACATTAAAATTACAGTGACCATGGCTGCTGCAGGAACAGGCAACAATAGGAATGGTGACAATTTCTGACTGAAGTCTTCTCTGGTCAACAACCGCTATTCTGTAAAACAAATACTAGCTTATTAAAGTTCATGAATTTTAAAAAAATGTAAATATGCATCAATATCCAAAACAAGTCAATGCCATTGGGTTGTAAAAAAAAACACTCTTAAAATAATTATTAAAATATGAAGTTTCCATATCCTTCATTAAATCTTTTTGTGGTATCCTTGCATCCTTGTATTCATAATTTAAATTTTGATATGAGTAGTTAATAGCAAATGATTGTTTTACAGGTCCAAACCTATTAGAACCATAAAACAATGATTGATAAGAGAACAGCAAATGCTGTAGCATTTTCTTTAATACAATTGAGACTGGATTACTGTAACAGTAGTCTGTGGGGGGTTGCCACAAAACAAACTGCAGAGTCTCCAAACAGTACATTCTGCTGCATGCGAGGATTGTATTTAGTCAGACCAGATTAAACTGGCATTTGGGATTTAAAATGGCTTCCTGTAGCTGGAATAATAGACCATTAGATTATGTCACTATCTTATGGGTGAATGGACAGATCAGTGCCACAGTAATTAAAGGTATTAACATTGGAACATGTATCTCTAAAGAGGCTGCAATCTTCTATGCAGTCTCTTATGAAAGTTCCAAGATTGGATGGAAGACTTTTTTATGTAATAGAGTTTTAGAATATCAGGGTGCATTGAGCATGCTACTCTAACTATATTGTAAATTATAGCCGCTCTTTTGTAGAAGAAAGCATTCATTCTTTCATCCATTACTAGAAATAATTAAAGCACTGTCTATAATGAATTGAATGACATAGAGAAATTAGCAAACTTTAGGGAAAAGGGGGGGGGGTTAGAAGAAAGTAAAACAAATGTGTTACATTGCAGGATTCAGATTGGATTATGGGGACAAATTCCATAAAAAATTAAAAGAACATTTCAATTTTTTTTAATTATTGTGCCTATAAGTTAAGCCCCTTGACAAAAACAACTGGTTTATTTATTTCCCCTTTAAAAAAAATTATTTCTCAATCTTCTCTTCTAATGAAGACAAATTGTCAAGGGCAACCTTAAAAAAGTTCTCTTACGTTATGATTTCAATGCTCCTGAGCTCCAACTGACACTGTAGATTTCTTTGCTGGATGACACAACTTTGATTATCATGTGAACCATCAACAAATACAACACTAACATTCTCTCCGTCTGGATCGTAGGCAATCAGGTTGATGTTGAAAGTGCCATTGAGGCGAACAGTAATTGTTGTTCCATTACTTAGGATTGGGGCATTATTGGCTGGAAAGAAAAAAATATTTTATATTTACTTTTAAAATACTGCTTATTTTTGCCCTCTTCAACTGTTGAAAGTTTGCTTGAATGAAATCATGACAAGATTCCTATTTTGAATGAACACTCCAGTTGTGAAATTTAAATTTTCAAAAGATTATTGCAGAATACCATTATAGTAAAGAAAACATTTTCATATTTACAAAGAACTTGTAGCCTTAGTGGACAAGAAGCAGTGAGATGTAAACAAAAGGTGATCTAGTTAATTGTAACTAGGGGTTACAAATTTATCATAGTATAATAGCATCTGATTACGCAATTAAAATAATAGTACAAATAAAAATTAAGAAGTTTTATCCTTCTGGACTAATCTATCCAGTTTATAAAAATGTGTTAAGAGACTAGGATCTTTGGTTAAATTATTATAACGAATATTCAAAACACTTTTTAAAAAAAAATTAACCATATCACAACCGTTCAAGTTTTTTTTTAAGTAGTCATTCAAATATTAAAAGTATTTTTATGTTTTTAGTGCTGTCCTTCACGATGTTATAAACATTTATTTATACCAACACAGGAAATTAAGGCACTATTAGTGTACTTACATATTGTGTTAACAATTGTATTCTGAGTATCATCTGACTTGCCCGATGTTTTTGCTAATTCTGGATTTCGCGTAGCAATAAAATCATAAACACACGGAATATTGTTGCCGTCACAAACTTGTTGAGCTTCATTTCGCAGTGTAGGGTCAGCTTCATCTAAAAATTGTGGCACAAAGTCTCTACCAGCTGTCAGATTTTGTCCATACTCTGACTTAAATAAGCTTCCAGTAATATCAGTTACTGCCCCTTTAAGAATAAAGAACAAGTAATACACGTTTTACAAAAGAACGCCTAAAATTAAATTATTTAAACTAAAGTAAACAATTTAAAGCAGATTCTAAGAATTTTAGTCATGAGAAACTGTCGCCTCAGAGCAAAAGATGCTTACATTTATATGCAAAGGTTTTATCAATATAAATAAGTGACTTAAATGTTGGGATCTATTGAAGAAATATACTCTGACTTAAATAAGCTTCCAGTAACTTCAGTTACTGCCCCTTTAAAATAAAGAACAAGTAAAAAATTTGTTAAAAAGAAGGCCTACTATTAAATTACTTCAGTGTCTATTTAAAATTTAACCTGAAGTAAACTAAGTAAAGCAAAAACTAACCATTTTAGTCCCAAGCAAAATTTTCTTGTAGGAAAAAAAACCCTTACATTTACCGCTTAGTTAAAGGTTTTTACAAAGAAAGATAGCTGTAAATCTTGGTCTCCTACTAATGAAATGTTGATTGTTATAAACTAACAGAAATAACCAAAACATTTGTTTTTTGCCATTTATTTTAGTTCTCTTTTTTATACTAAAGTTTTATACATTTAAAATGTTTGAAATTCATTTCTGAGATCTCTTAAATTAGTTGTTAAACTGCTTTTGTGAAATCTTCAAATGATAGTGCTAAAAATTTTGGTTGTTGGAATATTTATCTTAAAAGATGTTAATTATTTCTCACTGATTATTATTGTGAAAAATAAACAGGATAAACTTTTTTTTCTTCCAGTTAATAGGAACTACAGTATTTGTTATATTAGGGGCCATACATACATAAAGTCATTTCCTTCACTTTTCTCCTAACAACACCCTTTCATTTAAAGTTTAACAATTCATTTCCCCTGTATATCAAATACCTGCACCTGTGTCTCTAGGACAGTGGTTCTTAAACCAGGATAAAAAAACCACTGTTACTTAAAAAATCTACAACAAAAAATACTCGATGCAAAAGATAGTTGCTGCTGTTTTTAAAACACCTTTTAAGGTAAAAATTTTGTGGGATCATATTTCAAATAAATAAAACAACACTAGTTAAATTTATAGGGATATTTTCAATCAAAAGTTATTACAAATTAATTTACTATTTTACAGGAGGGAATATTGAGAGGTAATAATCCTTGCCTTTAAAAAACTTAAATAAGCCCCAACCCATTTTTCATTCACTCCCTTATTCTAGTAACTCTTTTGAAGTGTTTCCAAATAAATGCTCACAAAGGTCAATGTAAGTTACGCCAAGATTCTTTAGATTCTGCGTTGTCATGCAACATGATTAGGGCCATATTTGAGCACCTCACAAATCTGTACTGGTTCTCTTCTCAATAATAACTATAGTGACAGTAGTTTATTTTCTTTTATCTTCTAATCTTTATGAAGTTTTTAAAAAGTATATGTCATTTAGTCTTTTTCAAAATTGTATCAAATTAATTTGACGTAACTGATTATATCCACCTCATTAAAAAAAAATTAGATTGTGATGTCATTTGTGGCTAAAAACATTATTCATTTTTTGTGTCTAAGCCATGATTTTAGCCCACAAGCAAAGTGTTAAAATTCATTATAATTTTTTTTTAACAAAAACGTTTCAATGAATCATGACTGACTTACATGCTTTTCCAAAATTAAATTTATCCCTCTCAGTTGCATTTGGGCTTAAAGGATTTCTGCCATCAGGAAACTGATAATCATCAGCCTTGTTGTCATTGAAGTTACCCAGCAGCCCTCTGGTCTTATTCTTGTATTTGGTGTCTAAGACCACAGAGAACTCCAGCAGCTTGTTGGTAAGAGTTACATTAACTGCCACACCTAGATACCAATAAAAATTTTGCATCTTTCAAATTTCATTTAGTGTTCATAAATTATCTAGGGTTCCAAGGTGTCTGTCTCAAAAATACCGGACACTAGTGTCGAATTTTGATGATGGGGGGCGCGGTGGTCGAGTGGCAGCGCACTGGACTGTCGTACCGATGGTCACGGGTTCGAATCCGTGTGAAGGCAAGGGTCCCTGAGTCACCCCGCTCCGAATGGGTACCTAACACTACATGTAGTTAGGCGGCTGGGTAATGCGTGGAACCCACAAAGCCGTGGCCTGTGAATGCTTGCCAACAGATCATCTGTCATGGTCTGTGGACGCAACTATCTTCTGCATAGAAGGAGCGTCTGTATAGATAAGATAAGATAAGATGGCACAATATTTCAATGTAAAATGTCCGGTATTGCTTCCATTTTTCCACTGGACAAATAACGATAATACCGCACAGTCCGGTACAAACCCGGACATCTGGCAACCCTAAAATTATCTAACAGACAGAAATGTAACAAATAATTTCATTTTGAAGTATTATAAGTATATACAGATGATATATTTAGACTAATAAAAATAATAGGGACGAATTAGTTTACTCAAATAATACCACTAACTCTTGGTAGACAAAAAAAATGTGGCTGATTTTTCTGCAAATTGATTTTTACCAAGGATTTATTTAAGTTGATTTAAACGGATAGAAAAATCATAACTTTTGTCAAATGCAATATATGGATGTATTTATTCAATAAAATATTAAAATGTACATTATTAAGTCTAAAACAATATTACTACAGATGTATCAAGTCAAATATCATTATGATCTCTATATTTAGGTAAACATAAAATACAAAAAATTGGGAAGGGTGAAACTTACTGTCAGATGTTGAGATTTGAAGAGAGTCATTTATTTTCCTCAAAATCATGCCATTTACAGAGTCATTAAACTGCTGCTCACTGTAGTAGCGGATACTGTAGTCTTGGTCATTGCCATAAATTATCATTCCTAGAAAAAACAATTTAAAAATGTGCATTAGTTATACTCACTGCTAATTAATTTAAAACATGTGGCTATTTGGGTCATTCTAACACAGTTTGTGAAATGAAGATCAATGAAAAATTTAAAACATCCTACTTGTGCCATTATCATTCATGGATATTCTCATTGTGTCGTTGTTTGTGCTCATCATTGCGAGTGCACACCAGATTGTTGCGTCAGTTAGATTTCCACTACTGCCTACTGCACGACACGTTCGGCCCTGTGCATCAGAATTCAATAAACAAATCAGAGTTAGGTAAATAGTGGAGTAAGCATGTGATTCCCTTTGAGTCCATATAAATTTGTATATATAGTAGATTAAAGTCTCTAAATTTTTTTTCGTTGATCATAATATGATGATTATAATACATTTTAAATATATAAGGATGTGTTACAGTAGAAAACCCTAATTTAAAAAAATCTTCAGTACTTAATTAAAGTAAAAATGAATGCAGCAGATGAAATAGATTAACAATCGATTAAGATTTGTCTTAGGATTATATTTGTTTGCTCACATAACTTTAATAAATATTAGTAGGTCCATCTATTGAATGGTTTTTCCCCTTACCTGCATCTTGAAATCGACATCTTTATCATTTATCTCTAAAATTCTGTATACTCCTTCCCCATTAAAAATATATGCTTCCTGGTCCAAGGTAATCACATGGGGATCACCAAACAGCAAAGCTTGATTTGAAGACAAAATAGGATGAATGATGATTGGTGTGTTTGACCAACAGAGCGAAGCCAATAAACGGCAGGATTAGTTTTGGTAATATACAATATCTAGTTACTTTTAAGTTTTGGGCATCGGTGGACACATTTCCTTGTGCCAAATAACCTGATTTATTATTTTTAGTTCACCTGGCTATCTCATAATTTCCAACTACTGTATTAAAGACTATTTTCAGTTATTATAAAGTAATGCTGATCATCAACATATTTGACTAAATAATCTTAGAGATAAACCTTTTCCATTTTTACTAGATAATGATAAAGTAACACACAGTAATGTTTCTTCTCAAAAGTCAAAAGCAGATTTAGTTTAAGTTATAATGAAATTAAAGATATGCATATCGATTCTAATTTTACTCATGTTATTGTCATGTTCCTAACAATTTATTCTATTCTCAGTTTCAATTTAAAAAGGGTTATGTCTCTGTATAAGGTATTTAATTGGATCAAAGCTGGATTCTGGGTAACTCAAATAAATGTAACAGTTTGTGGTGGGGTTTAAAGTTTACTCTGTTTACTTCAAGACTCAAACACAAATTCTTAGACTTGTGAAGGTTAAAAAAATACTGCAGCATGCATAGTGCTGCAGATTAAAACATCTGACCATAGGCCATAATCGCCTCTGGCTTACTAATTGTGAGTGAGTAAATAATATACAAAATCATTTCACGGACATACTCATACAGCTGTATGGAAGGACATGCACCAGATTATTCTATTTCACAAACAAATAGCTTTAAAAGGGCTGGACTCTTACTCACTAGGTGACTCACTGCCACCGTATAAAATTCCCAGTGAGTTTGTGAGGATGGACAAGAAATAAAAGCATTTGAAGCAATTGAAGTGGACTCATTTGAAATTATTGCATTTAAGTTATTGAACAGTCGACCTTAGTCTTTGAAGGAATGAAAAGTTATGGGGAAAATATTTTTTTAATTCAAATTTCTGACACATGTGAAGACTATTTTTATTAAATAAAATTAAAAAGAGTTCAAACAATGAACATCAGAACTATTTTTAATATTTAAAGACATCATTGACATAGATGTACAAGCTTGACATATTTATTTGACATTAAATTGATTAAAAGAGCCTAAAATAGTAAAATTACAGCACATAGAGGAAATAGACATAGGTCTATAACTATAACCACTATGACTATAGACTATAGTTATAAGTGCTTGCTTTCAACCCCCGGTTGCGTAGATTAAGTCAACTTTTCTATTCTATTTTCCAATATATTAATTTGAATTGTCTTTCATCCTCCGTTTTAATAGAAGCTCAATATTTATTAATAATAATGATATATTTATATTGTAATTCAGCTATGACAGGCTATGATAATAATTGAAATTGTTAATCATTAATTATCAAAGTTTTGCGCAGTCAGTTATTTTAAAATTGATAGAATGTTTTTGTTAGTTAGAGTTAGGTTTCAAATTTCTTAAAATGTTAAGTTAATCTGGCACATAGAAAGTTTCAATATATTCCTGCAAAAAGACAATCACATATAAAGATTTTGTTTTTTAAACCAAGATTTAAACAAGTACCAAGCTTGAAGGTTCTTAACTTAGATTCTTAAATTAATTAAGAATCTTAATGTATTGCACAAACGGGAAATGAAAGACTTGTGGCGCGTCGCCGGACAACGAATCGTCAAGATTGATTCAGTGCTCCGTAAGCTTTTTACTCGTACGGAACATCCTGAGCATCTCGCGGTACATCTATATAAATATTCTTTCAATAATATAACACATTTGTGACAATATGTGACGAGGGGAGAGGAAGTATTTAAGAAATGTGACGTCACATAAAAACCCATAGCTTTAAATCAAAGTTACACTTAAATATTTGATTGCTTACAATTTATTTAATGACATTTTACATGACTTAAGACGTGTTACGATATTAATTATTAGGGTGCAGCCTTACACTAAATACATAATTAATAACAACAAAAAAAAAGATTTCAAATATGGTCTTTTTCAAATGGAAAATCTCACTTTTAAGGGGGGGGGGTGGCAAAGCTTTTTGACGTCATTTTGGAGGGGGTGGGGTCTAAGTTTTTGTAACGAGGAGGGAGGGGAACGACAAATAGGCCAAAATCGCGTGACGTCCTTACGGACAGCCCCTAAGTCAGTAATTCTAAGGAATTATTTTTTTTACTTGACTTAATTGTCGAACGTGAATTTTTTTTTAAATTCAGGCCTGAATTTGAAAATCCTTAGCCATGTTTATTTATATATAAAAATTACGATTCCTCTTGCAGCTAGGTAGATCACGAACTTTATTGCTTATTTTTATTGGTGAACAAAAATAATAATAAAAATTAACGCATTGTGTACTGTTAGTTGTGTAATTTGCTCATTACAACAAGAAAATCCTATTGTTTAAATTAAATTTGACTTTTTGGACATGGTGAAACGGATCAATATTGAAAAATCATTCCTAAATCAATCTGGGAAACTTAAGCCCAAAGCAATCACATTTGTAGTGTCGTCAGGGTGTTATAACCACATGCTTGCAAATACGTGTTGTTTAGAGCGATTAAAATGTACTTGGGTCCACACATCGGTATCACTAGGGGGAATGCGGTGGTTGCGGACAGCACCGGGTGACACCATCGAAAGGGGGTGACACCAAGGGGTAAAATTCTGTTTGAAATTCCCGTTATTTGGGTACTGGCAGACTCGGAGGAGTTCTATGGGGTAAGTTGTGAGGGGGTAACAACATGACTTGCAACCCTCGGTGACACCAATGCTAGTGACACCTCTGCTCTGGGTTCACACAAAAAAATTGTTAAAGTGATGGAAGCATATGTCATGTGTAAAATAAAATTCTTGGATGTAAGTGATGTATCTAAACTTAAGTGGGAGAGGCGTCATTTTTTTTTCAATTCTTTTCATTAGACGGTTAAACAGCATGTACTTGGTGTCGAACACAGTATCCTTACCTCTAGCCCATTCCGTGGCAACACACGAACGAGTTGGTCTGAGAGTGTAGTAAAGATCGCAGAGGTCTGACTGATCGCAGCACCACCTTTTAGGTATGACGTCATTTATCACATGATTACCTAGCTGACGTCCGAAGGAGTTGAATCGTTGGAGGCTCCCAGCTAGTGGTCGCCGATTTTCAAAATTAAAACTTCCATCTAGACGATAACAACATCTCTGTGATAAAATAAATCAGGGGAAAATCATAAGGAGCGTACATATATTGAAGAAAATGTATAGAGGGAAAAATAAACGAAATACAAATTTAAAAACAAGAGAATATAGAAAGAAAAAGGACATACCCTTCCGTATTCCCCGTAAATAGGAATAACGTCATAGCAGCGTTCTCGTTCCAGGGACCGTAACCAAAGACCACTGGCAAATGCAGAAAATTCGTTGCAAGGGCAAGGGGGGATTTGTCCGTTAATTCTGTTCACCGCTGGTTGATATACACATATATTGTTATAAACACATAAAGATTGTTTTATGAAAATGAAATACAATGGGTATGTAAACATGTCTACACTATGCCAACAAAGCTGCTGGCATCGGGGCATTGAATATTTAAGTGGCCCATGGTTGTTAGATGGGATTTTAAAAATAATTTTACAAATATGTATATATTCAAATTTGAACGCGGTGCGAACAAATTCGTAAAAATGAGAGAAATATGTAAGTTTCGCGATGACTGCGTATTAAAAAACATTTCTGCATCGCTCGCTCTTCGCATTGTGAATGATTTTTTTTTAAAATCCGCTGTCCTTCTCTTCTTATCATTCACCAACCCATCTCTAATTCTCTCGCACTGTTTAAACATTTAAATAATAATGTCAATAAAAAAAAATTATACTATATCCATGAATAAAACTACAATTATTTTTATAATCAGTTGTTTTTTTTTACAGTGCATTTGTCTGGAAGCGTGAAACTTGGAATGCAGAATTCGTGGCAGTATGAATCAAACATTTGAAGTTGAGATCTGAAACAAGAATGAACATAATTTCAAAATCAGAATAATTACCTGGCAAGTCAATCAGATTAGCCCGATACCAATTCAGACACTTCACTTTAAAATTTTCCTTCTCTCCTACTTTGAAGAACCAGCGGCCCCTTGCTTGAAAAGAGGAGAAAAGCTATATAAGTATAATTAAATTATTTTAACACTTTTTTATCAATAATTTGTATGTTTCAAAGTTAAGAACATATGCGCATAAGGATTAAATGCCACCCATGCACACACACCACACACACACACACACACACACACACACACACACACACACACACTGCCTCCCACCCTAAGCCGAATGTTACCACACCATACACCAATGGCATTTTGTTTTAAGCTTTCTGAAATTTTTCAGTAAGATAAGATAAGTAATCACATCCAAGGACCAGAGAATAACTTTATTTCTCACCTCCGGTGTTGCCTAAGATCTGGTCAAACTTATAGTAGCTTGACCGTTTAGGGTCAAGATTGACGCTTCCCCACCCCACCTCCACAGGTCGGGCCATTCCTGGGTCAAAGTTCATGTTTCCAACGCTGTATATGTACAAGACGTACGTGGTCTCGCCGTCTGTGATCATGACACACTGGAACGACACACGCTGTAGAACAAACATGTTTAATGAGTGTTAGATTTGTTTAAAAAATTAGAATTTTTTTGTCAACCATCAGGCAGTATTGTTCAACCATCGGACGGGTTTACTCAATCATCAGACATGCTTTTTTTCAATCTACAGACGGTTTCGTTCAAGCATCAGATTTTTTTTTACAACCATTAGACGGGTTTGTTAAACCATCAGATGTTTTTTTAAAATAAAAAACATTAATTGGTTTTTGTTCACGAACGATGACAATTTAAAAACGTTACAATAACTTGCTTACCTCACGCAACAGGGAAGAGATTCACCCTCCGGTTTGAGATAAAACGTGTATTTTGAAGACCTGGTAAATGGACCAGTTCAGGAAAAAGTGGTACCAGGAGTGGGCTGACAATACGACTGCCCTGGAGGCGTATTCGCTAACATATCTTATAAGCCAAGTCGATCAGACCAGTGGTGGAGTTTGAGTCGCAAAACACCAGAGTTTAGTAACTCAACTGCGAACAGAGCACTGCCCAACTAACTCATATTTCAAAAGGCTAGACCATAACAGGGACTCGAACTGACGTCATTGCAGCCAAACCTCGGAAACAGTACTACACCTGTTACCTTCGTGTCCCGCGCTCGACATAGCCGAGGAGGTTGGGGAGGCAAAAGAGTCCCACGTGAAGACAATGTTATATGGCACTGCTCAGCAGATGAAGCAGGTTGCCCAGGTATTAGCCAAGGCATTAAGAGACTAAGTCTCCGGCCAAAAGAATATGTAGAAGAAGAAGAAAACAGGTGCGCACCGAGGATTGGATGAGGCACGCTTCTCAAAAGTGTAAAAAAAAATATTTAAAAAGACAAAACTTATCTGCTCACCAGAAGATTCGGTAGTTTCTTGAGTTCTATAAAATATGTACAGTGTGGTCTATGGAAGAATATATTTTTTTTAAAAAATCAACATACCTCGTCGCTAGATGAATCGGCGGGAACATTCACCCACGTGACAACAAGAACACTCAGCGCATCATAAGACTTCTTGTCGTTGGAATGTCTGACAACCTCTGCGTTAGCGGCTCTGAGGATTTCCTTTGCCTTGTCGCTGGGGTTTTCATTTTTATAGAGCTGAGTCAGAGGAACAAACACATATAATTTTATAAACAAATATAATCTTACAGAAAAATATGATCCAATAAAACAAATATAATGTAACAAAAATATAATCCAACACATAAAGCTTTTTCTTTTTAATCCTTTATATTAACTCGTGGTGTCTGGTTGAACCCTGGATTGCTTGCTTGTCGCCAAAACTTTGGATCAATTTTTAACCCACTTCCTCGTAAGCTGGCGAGCTGAAATTTTGCAGGCTGTTTTGTACCGATGATAAAAACAATGTATCAAAATTTCAGATCGATCGCATGTACCGTAATTAAATTATTGATTTTTTATATTCTTTTATTTATTCCTATGTATCATGTTATTTTTTGAGATAGAGTGTAAGGGTGCGCATTATATTGAACAACATTTCTGTCGCGCAATAAGGTGCGTATTTTATTGACGACACTTTTTATAAACATACTAGCGTACACCCGTCAAAAATGACGGAAGTTTTCAACTGAAATCTATTTATTTTATTTAAAAATGCACATTTTTTAGGGCGCCTACGGCGCCGAACTTTTTCAAAAGCCCAACTAACTTGTACTTGTTTGATAAATACGAAATATTAAACTTTCTGAAATGTACACAAAGTATTTTATAATAGGGGTTGCAGGGCGCCTACGGCGCCCCGTTTGTTTTTTTATTTTATAATTAACCATCATCAAATCCTCTTTTTACATTGATCCCTTTTTCAAAATTAAAATATGAGCGAAAACAATGACGCAATATTATATTTTTTACAGCGCATTTTTAATTTGCACACCTTTTGATGCATTGGTGCAGTAATTTGGTTTTCCCTGCTTTCTAAAATTAGTAGCGTCAGGACAGACTGACTGACTTGCGTGACAATTGCAAATTATATAGTTTTATTCCTGATCGGTGCGCATTATATTAAACATGTTTTACGACACAACTACAATTTTGTATTTTTTGACTATAAATCCTTTATTTACAAGACATAACTAAAAGTATGTTCATTATAATACGCATCGCACGACAATCAAAAATCGTAAATGTTTGTTATGTCTCATATATAAAGGACTAGCAAATTAACGCGGTAAATTAGGATTTCAGTTAGCGTTGAGAATCCGCGTAACACCAATTCAAAACACCAATGGATTTCAATCTGGATCATGATGAATATACTAAATTTATTAACTTCACCGTCTTGTCTATCTGTCGTGATCCCGCGGAAAAACAAAAACAAAAAGTAAATAATGACACACTTCCCATGATCCATTCGAGCTGATAATTTAAATATTTTTTCGTCAGTTACAATCGCGGGAGGGCACTCCACAACTTCTCAAAGTTTCATAATTCTACCTACATGGGAAGTTGGAGAATTAGTGATGATTCAGTTTTTATATAAGACAAAAATTACATTTGGGCCCGCAGTTAGAGATAAATTAAATTTAATTATTTTAGCCTTTTAACATCGCGGAAGTGTACTCAAAAACTTCCCAAATTGTCATGCTTCTACTTACACTGTATTTTAAATATTTAGTGATGAGTCAAATTTGTATACGAAAAAACCCCCACTACATTCGGGCTCCCGGCCTCACATAAGTGGGAATTTAAAAATTCTTTACTTCCCAATTATCGTCCTTGGAGTGTACTCAACAACTTCCCAAAATATCTTGCTTCTACCTACACGGGAAGTTGGAGAATAAGGTATGAGTCAGTTTTTATATAGCTCATATAAATTAAAAATAAAAAAAACTAAATTTGGGCCCCCAACCCCACGAGGAGTTATAATTTCAAGATTTTTCTGCCTGTTACCATCGCGGGAGTGTACTCAACTATTTCCTAAAGTTTCATGCTTTTACCAGCAGGGGAAATCGGAGAATTAGTGATGAGTCAGTTTTTATATATCTCATATAAAAAAGAAAAAACCTAAATTTTGGCCCCCGGTCCCCCATGAGCGGGAATTTGAAAATTCATTTTCACCAATTATCTTCGTTGGAGTGTACTCAACATTTCCCCAAAGTTTCATGCTTCTACCTACATGGAAAGTTGGAGAATTAGTGATGAGTCAGTTTTTTTAATAAGAAAAAAACTACATTTTGGCCCCCCGCTCCCCATAAGTCGGGGGTTTTAAAATTAGTTTTCGCTAATTATCGTATAGGGTGTGTACTCAACAACTTCCCAAAAGTTTCATGCTTCTACCTACACGGCAAATAGGAGAATTAGTGATTTTCAATTTTTACATAGCTCATATTTGGAGAAAAAAAACTACATTTTGGCCCCCGGCCCCAAGTACGTGATAATTTAAATAGTTTTTCACCTGTTACCATCGCGGAAGTGTACTCCACAATTTCCTAACGTTTCATGCTTCTACCTACAGGGGAAATAGGAGAATTAGTGATTTTAAATTTCTATTAAGCTCACATAGGGAAAAAACTTCATTTGGGCTCCCGGCCCCTCATGAGTGGAAATTTTAAAATTCATTTTCGCCAATTATCGTCGTGAGAGTGCACTCAACAACTTCCCAAAATTTCATGCTTCTACCTACACGGGAAGTTGGAGAATTAGTGATGACTCAGTCAGTCAGTGAGGGCTTTGGCTTTTATTAGTATAGATTTATAGTTAAAAATACTACTACAGTCTGCCTGCTAAATTTCAGCTAGATTTGATCACGGGAGACATGTTTAATATAATGAGCTCCGTGCGACAGATTAGCAATTACTAGCATTTACATTTACAGATCGGGAATATATTTTTAAAAAGTATCGTCAATATAATACGCACTGCACCGCGCGACACGAAAGTATTAAAAAGGTTGTTCAATATAATACGCACCGCGACACTCTAGCACAAAAATTAACATGCTACAGAGAGATTAATAGAGATAATTTAAAAATTAATTAATTTAATTACAGTACAGTCGATCGATCTGAAATTTTGATCTATCGTTTTTATCATCGGTACGAAACTGCCTGCAAAATTTTAGCTCGCTAGCTTACGAGGAAGTGGGTTAAAAATCGATCCAAAACTTGTTTCGACAAACAAGCAACCTAGCGAGCAAGCGCTCAAACAGACACCACGAGTTAATATAAAGGATTTAATAAAAAGATCCCGTAAAAAACCAAGTTTTTGACTGTAAATCCTTTATGTACGTGAAATAACTAAAAGAATTTTCATTATAATACGCAGCGCAAGAAAAGCCAAAAATAAAAAAAATAGTTATGTCTCGTAAAACATGTTTAATATAATGCGCACCGATCGGGAATATGTTTATAAAAAGTATTGTCAATTTAATACGCACCAAATCGCGCAACAGGAAAGTATTACTGAAAAGGTCGTTCAATATAATACGCACCGCGACACTCTATCTAAAATAAATAGAAGTAAAAAAAAAGATTTTTTAAAAAACCACGTTTTTATAAGCGGACTAAAAAGAAGAAAGTAAATTTTTAAAAGTTAAAGTACTATGATCTAATATGACTAAAAACGTGCGAGGGCGCTTTTTAGGCGTTTGGCTAAAACGATTAGGGTTTACAAATGACGAAGAAGAAAATGAGTGAATTGAATTAGTTAAGCATGAGAAGCGCCCGCCCCCGTTTTTAGTCATATTAAATAATAGTAGGCTACTTATTTAAAATTTTAAAAATTTATTTTCTTCTTTTTAGTCCGCTTATAAAAACGTGTTTTTTAAAAATTAAGTACTTCGATTTAATATGACTAAAAACGTGGGGTCGGCGTTTATGAGGTTTAACATAAGCGGTTCACTCATTCTCTCACTTATAGATCTCTCTTTTGCCTTCTAAATTAGAAATCTTTAATTTTTATACCAAACACCCGCCCAACGTTTGTAGTCATATTAAATCGTAGTTCTTGAATTAATACGTTTTAAATTATTTTCTTCTTTTTAGTCCACTTATAAAAACGTGGTTTTTAAAAGTGGACTAAAAGAAGAAAATAATTTAAAACTTATAAGTTCAAGTACTTCGATTTAATATGACTAAAAACGTGGGGTGGGCGTTATGAAGTTTAACATATGCGGTTAACTCATTCTCTCACTTATAGATCTCTCTTTTGCCTTCTAAATTAGAAATCTTTAAATTTTTATACGTAATACCCGCCCCACGTTTTTAGTCATATTAAATCAAAGTACTTGAATTTATAAGTTTTAAATTATTTTCTTCTTTTTAGTCCTCTTATAAAAACGTGGTTTTTAAAAATCTTTTTTACCTCTATTTATTTTACCAAACACCTCACAAGCGCCCGCCCAACGTTTTAAAAACATTGTGATGTGGTCACGGGGTGAACTCACGGATGTCAACAAAAGCAGACGGTACAAAAAATAAATATAGACTATAGATAAACTAAAAAGTTCAATTATTTAATAACGGTACATTCGATCGATCTGAAATTTTGATACAATGCAGTGTCATCCAAGATCTATCTGTGGTAAAATTTTCAGATCTCTAGGACCATCAGAAGAAGTTCAATTTTACGTTGGCAGATTTGAAAAAATCTTGGACAAACCAACAAACAATGCCCAACGAAAGCGAGTTAATAAAAACGTGGTAATATAACAAACCCGTAAAAACAAAGTTTTTGACTATAAATCTTATATATGAGACATAACTAACAGTATAGATTATTTTCAAACGCTACAAACATTTACAGACTGATCTGTCGTATACTCACTTCTTGCTTTAAACACCTGCGAGGGGCAGAGGGGAGAAAGGCGTGGTCACGATTCGCTTGACCTATAAATCCCTTATATATGAGTCATAACTAACAGTATTGATTATTTTCAAACGCGACAAGAATTTACAGACTGAATCTGTCTTAACTCAACTTTGCTTCATAACCCTAGGGGGGGGGCCGAGCTCAGCCTGACACGTAAAATGTAAACAAAAGCACGCCAGTACTTCGATGGGTCGACGTCAAAGCGTCAACTCAAACTCTCACGTGGGAAAAAAACAATAACAAACCGTGAATTTGAATTACATACGTTATATAAGGATAAACTAAAAATGCATTAATTTAATTACGGTACGTTCCGTCGATCTGAAATTTTGATACGATGCATTGTTAGGTGAGACGGGTCCGTGTGCCAAATTTCAGCTCGATCGGATCACGGGAAGTGGGTCATTTTTTACTTTTGTTTTTCCGCCCGCCCAAGACAGAGAGAGATGACGACAGAGAAACAGAGAGAGACGGCGGTGAAGTTAATATAATGGGATTTAAAATAACATGATACATAGATAAAAATAAAATAATATAAAAATTCAATAATTTTAATACGGTACATGCGATCGATCTGAAATTTTGATACTTAGTTTTTATCATCGGCACAAAACTGCCTGCAAAATTTTAATCTCGCTAGATTATGAGGAAGTGGGTTAAAAATCGATCCAAAGTTTTGGAGACAAGCAAGCAAGCAAGGGTTCAAACAGACACCACGAGTTAATATAAAGGATTTAATATAAAAAAAACGTAAAAAACCAAGTTTTTGACTATAAATCCTTTATGTACGAGAAGTAACTAAAAGAATGTTCATTATAATACGCAGCGCAAAACCATCCAAAAATACAAAATTGCAGTTGTGTCGTAAAACGTGTTTAAATTAATGCGCACCGATCAGGAATATGTTTATAACAAGTGTTAGTCAATAAAATACGCACCTTATAGCGCGACAGGAAAGGTCGTTCAATATAATACCCACCGCGACACTATAGCATAAAAGTTTAACATGATACATAGAGATAAAATAAAATAATCTAAAAATTCAATAATTTAATTACGGTACATGCAATCGATCTGAAATTTTGATACATTTTTTTTATCATTTGTACGAAATTGGCTGCAAAATTTCAGCTCGCTAGTTTACGAGAAAGTGGGTTCAAAATCGATCAAAAGTTTTGGCGACAAGCAAGCAAGGGCGCAAGTAGACACCACGAGTTAATAATATAAAGGATTTAATTTTAAAAAAACATAAAAAACCAAGTTTTTGACTATAAATCCTTCATGTACGAGAAGTAACTAAAACAATTAAACAATATAATTTGCAATTGTCACACAAGTCAGTGTCAGTCTGTCAGTCCTGACGCTACTAATTTTAGAAAGCAGGAAAACCAAATTACTGCACCAAAGCATCAAAAGGTGTGCAAATTAAAGATGCGCTGTAAAAAAAAATATATATGACGTCATTGTTTTCGCTCATATTTTAATTTTGGAAAAGGGATCAATCTAAAAAGAGGATTTGATGATGGTTAATTATAAAATTAAAAATAAAGGGTGCGCCGTAGGCGCCCTACAACCCGTTATTATAAAATACTTTGTGTACATTTCAGAAAGTTTAATATTTCGTATTTATCCAACAAGGACAAGTTAGTTGGGCTTTTGAAAAGGTTGGCGCCGTAGGCGCCCTAAAAAATTGCATTTTTTATAAAAATAAATTGATTTCAGCTGAAAACTTCCGTCATTTTTGACGGGTGATACGCTAGTGTTCATTATAAAACGCAGCACAAGACCATAAAAAAATACAAAATTGCAGTTGTGTCGTAAAACATGTTTAATATAATGCGCACCGATCAGAAATATATATTTATAAAAAGTGTTGTCAATAAAATACGCACCTTATTGCGTGACAGAAAGGTTGTTCAATATAATACGCACCGCGACACTCTATCTATAAAAAGTAACATGATACATAGAGATAAATAAAATAATCTAAAAATTCAATAATTTAATTACAGTACATGCAATTTATCTGAAATTTTGATACTACGTTTTTATCATCGACAGGAAACTGCCTGCAAAATTTCAGCTCACTAGCTTACGAGAAAGTGGGTTAAAAATCGAACCAAATTTTTGGCGACAAGCAAGCAAGCAATCAATCAACCAAAAAGAAACCACGAGTTAATATAAAGGATTTTACAATGAAAAAGGTTAAGCCTTTTAAGTTTGTTTTCATGGAATTCACGACTACATTGATGAGAGTAGGGAGAAGATTTGCTGTTGCGGGGAGATATCACATGCGAATGAACATTTACAATGAGATTACTAGACGTATGTTTGATAATTTGTGTTAAAATATTTTTAATAAATATGCTAATACCAGTCATGAAATAACTAGGGCTGTTAGCGATTAATTTAAAATTAATCGTTAACTTTTGAAAAATTAATGATTAATTAATCGTTAATTTCGATTAAAGCCAAAAATTAAAATTAATGGTGTCATAAGTAACATAATTTATTAAACGCACTTAGACGTGTCGAAAATCGAAATAACACTGGAATGTCTTCTTTATATGACATCTTTTAACCAACAAAGACTGACAAGTGTATTGACATTATTTGGTTGAAGTGATGAGCGGGTCTTATTGACAAATATAAACAGCCGAGCTGAACAATCGTTCACAAAGCTTTAGATTGTCTCAGATTAAGTTTATGATACTGTAGTGTATGTTTGGTATGCAGGTGATATGTAAGCGAAGTTTTAGAACCTTTGTAGCAATGTTACCTTTAAGCAGCGCGGCTGCGCAGATATTTGACCGACGCCACGCAGGAGTTTAGAATCTCCGCGCAGCAAATTTTGTAAAATATTTCACTTAAAATGGACTTTGTGAAGCTTTGCACACGAGATTTTTTAAACTCTGCACACGGGCCAACGAAGCTTAGACTTAGAGGGAACATTGCATGGTAGGCAAACGATTTCTCTCAATGGACACAGAAATTTATCAACATTTTGAACAGTCAAGTCAGTCAATAGTTTAAAATCCAAAATGCTCGTGTAATCGTCCGGAAACTAGTTTATATTTATCGGCCTAAATATTTTACTTTTTGACTTCCAGTACATTTATAAGTGGTGGGTCGATTAATCGTTAAAAAATCTAACGATTAATCGAGAAATTAATCGTTAATTTCCGCAGGCCTAGAAAAAACATTTTTGAAGTATCCTTTTGTCAGATCCAAATTTTAAAAGTAGAACACTACAGAAAAATTACAAGACAAAGCTGATCACACGTGATGACCAGCACACCAACCTGGTAATAGATTTCTGCCGTCTCGTCGCCTGTCACGAGGTCAAGGTCTGTCCAGTAAACTGCTAGTAGTGATTGGTTGGGAACTGGCATTCTGGTGGGAGAGAAACTTGAGTTCTCTTTCCCTACACTGAGCAGCCCGTTAGCGCTGATCTGAAAAAAAAGGGGGGGGAAATGTATGTATATATATATATATATATATATATATATATATATATATATAATTCAAATATATAATTTTAAGTATGGGGAGTCAACTAGAGGTAAAAAAAAGTATGGTCTAATTTCGTGTTAAATAGCGAGAAAAATTTATTTAGTCTGTGCTATATAAGTTAAATGAGTTTCCTATGTGCATTTGGTATGTAACATTTTCTCTTTTGGTTTACAGGAAAAATCTCAATTTCAATAATCAATACTGTGTGCGTGAAATGTCTCCGATGTATTTAAAAAGGTTAAGACGATTGTTAGGATATTATGATTGTTCAGGTGTGAAAAAAGGGCGAAAAGGTAAATACATATGCGGGGGTGGGGGTGGGGTAGGAGGGTGTTTAGTGGCACTAATTAAGATTCTTAAACAGCGCGTTCCTCAACAGGGGACGCGGTGGTCGAGTGGCAGCGCGCTCGACTGGCGTAACGAATGTCACGGGTTCAAATCCATGTCAAGGCAAGGATTTGTTCCCGGGGCCTGGGGCGTCCCTGAGTCACCCAGCTCCGAATGGGTATCTAACACTAGTTAGGCGGCTGGGCAATGCGTGGAACCCACAAAGCCGTGGCCTGTGATCGCTGCATCACTTGCCAACACATCATCTGTCATGATAAGACAAGATAAGATAAGATAAGATAACAGCGTTTTCATTTAAAAAAACTTCACGATTTTCCATCGCCATTGTATGTCGGGATATCTCATTTCTCTTGTATGAATTACAGTCTATCCGAGGGGGATAAGTTCCTTGTCGTAAGAATAAGGTTTTGGCTCCATATAAATACTATTTATTATTCTTAGCATAGAAATCAATAGACGGATCAATCAACCGAGACAACCTTTCCAGCAGAGTAACTTAAACACAAGACACCATGGTTCATTTATTGACTCAGTTCAGGGAAGCGACCGACCCCACTTTCGTGCTGCCTTCCGTCATGGAAAGACACCGAGCAATTTGTTTAGATTTTAGCATAATAATCCCCCTTGACCGAAACACGTTGTTTTTTTGGTTTTTTTTTGGTGTTGTAACTCGTTATTGCTCGTATCTCTTTTAAATTCTCTGTTCATGTTTTCCGCCCGACCACCCCCTTACCACCACTCAACCCCACTATTATGTTCATATTATTACCGTGTACAGTTTGATGTACTAGACCCTAGGGTCATACGACAACAACAGCCCCCCGCTCCCACCCACCCCCCCCCAAAAGGGAAGGCACAGCTTATGGCTAATGGAACATTAAAAAACTATGGGAATAGATCGTATTCGTCTCAGAAATTATGTAATCAAGAATGTATTCAAATTACTTTATAAATATTTGGTCAATGGATGTGTCAAATATTTTGTCTATACCTAATCAATGTGTACACAGCAAAGATTGTATTGAAAAATATTTGAAAAATTGCTAAAATATTTATTAAAACACAGTTGACAACAAAGTTATTTGCTTGAATTATTACTTGACTATTAATTGATTTATTACTTGACTTATAACTTGACTTATAACTTGACTTAACACTGTTATTCTTACAAAAATCGTGTCGCTAAGTTGAGATCCGTAAGGAAACGAAGACTCGATCGTGACTTTCTTGGTGGCGAACTCATCATCTCTTGGCATCCGTTCATCCGACTGTAACTCACCGAACTCAAAAAAATCTGTGGAAGAAGTTAAATGAATAGCACTAACATCAACACATAACACGTTATGTTTTATGTTGTGAGGGTGGCAAAAGTCCGGCCCGTGGGCCAAATACGTCTCCTGTTAGCATTTTAACTACCTCGCAACTTCATCTTACATAATTATTTGACTCGTGTTTTTTTTCCTTAACAACTATAAATAATGGAGAAAAATCGATGACTTTTAAAGTTTGACCAACATTTTTCAAAAGATTGATGAAGTTCTGTGCTGTTATAATGTTATGTGTACGAAATTCGATGACGTCCGATGGCAATACCGATTACGTAGTATTGTTTATT
Organism: Ampullaceana balthica; assembly: GCA_944989445.1. NCBI lineage: Eukaryota > Metazoa > Mollusca > Gastropoda > Lymnaeidae > Ampullaceana > Ampullaceana balthica. The sequence continues at coordinate 131,574 of CALYLW010000608.1, read as the reverse complement.
TTTGTAATCTTAGAAAAGGATTACTAAATACGAAATATACTTTTATTTTATTTTGCATTCGTAAAACCGTGGTAAAATCATCAGAATAATAGCATTAATACCGCAATCGTTTATTTTGATCTAGTAACTTTACTAAAAAATCTGTCCCATTCTCATGTCAGCTGTAATATAGAGATTATAATGCAATCAAATATTTTGTGATGTTTACCAATAAATAACTCAGGACTCTGGGCACGAAAAAGAGAAATAAATGTTTTTAAAATTTACATATTTATCTTCAAGGTATTGAATAATTGACCAAGTGACCACACATAAATGAAGTTAATGTGAAATCTTTGAAGAATTGCGTGTGGTCAATTCTCAAGTCTTATCACTTAAGAAAATATACATCTGATTTTTGGCTGATTAAAAAACGTATGCGCAACACTGTAAACGAATGCAAATCATCATTCAATGACACCTCACGCTTACAGCATGCTCTACCGCTAGATAAAGTTCCGTAAAAAGCCCTTTAATTAGCTTTGTAGCAGCCAATCTGCTTCTCTAACTCTACAACAACAATGTTAGTCTTATATATTTACACAGCTTACTTACGTACCGCTTTCGACGAAACTGTGGATTGTTAAAATGAGATCTTAAAATTGATACTATAAAAAATTAGATATAATAAAACATCATTATCACATAATATCACTGATATTTGCTTCCAGTCAGAATCGTTGCTACATTTCATTTGACCACTGTCTGGTCATATGCCTTATATTTCTCTAACCGACCCGATGTGTTGTTCCTACCGGCAACCTAACTATACCATAAGACACGTGGAAAATTGAACTCCGCATAGAGAGTAATAATTTCAAAATACGTTATTAGAATCTAAGTGCAACCGTCAGAAAAAAAAGAACAAACCTAATATACACAAACGTAGATACTTATAAGGATATATGGAATAAAGGAGACAATTAAAAAAAATAACACTAAATGCGTTTAGTGCGAAAAGTTATTTTTTTTAAACAGAAAGGTAAACTGTTGATATAAAAATTGTGGGGCGTACAATGAGGCAATAAGGTCATTAAAATATTTATTAATTTCAAGGATGTTTTGATGTATGTTTGAAATAATTGCTAATCTAACAAGTTAAACAAATAAAATAAAATGTGATTATTACTTTACTATAAGATAGATAATGTATATTTATATTTTTTGTTTTTATTTAGCCGTTGAAGAACACATTTGCTGAAATGACCGAAAAATTTAAAAGCATTATCAAAGACAATTTATACGTCACTTACCGACAGTAGTAGACGTTGTGGGATCTTTTTGTGCAGTTGTAATGGCTGTCACAGAGCACGCAGACGGCGGGAGCTGGGGGGTAAAATAGAAAGACGTGACATAAAGGCCAAATTTATTTTTTATTAGTTCGGGTGGCTTTGACATGGCGGGAACTGGGGGAACAATAAACACAGATTACTCAATGGACAGGTTTATTTTTGTTAGTTTTGATGTTTTTTTAATGCGGGATATGGGGAAACAATAACAGACATGACGAAAATGACAGCTTAATTTTTTTTGGCTGTAATGAGCACACACGGAAATGGAGGGGGGGCGGGGGTTAGGATTTACTCATCCTTAAATTCTGACAAACTTAACTGCGGTGAAGTCCGGTTAATCCAATAACTACTGGACTAATTGGACTTCACCGCAGTTAATTTAGTTTTCGTTATATTCGTTTTATTTGTTTACTATTTGTTCGTTGAGGAAGGCTCTTTGCCGAAACGTTCGCTGTTTTGTTACGTCCTGTCAGGCTAACTAATACCCTGTTTATATGTTATACATTTACTAATCGAAACTTTTCAGTCACGCGAAGCTCACAGTTGTCAGCTGCTCGTTTTTTCGCATCCCGGAACAAAAAAATCTTCCACAGACCTTTCGTATCTTGGATTTTTTTGTATCTTGAAGCATTCGTAACTCGAGGTACCAATGCATTTTCCCCCGCATTAATCAATATAAACATTATACGTGGAAAATTGAAAAAAAATAATGCGATTGAAAGTAAAGAATGATGAAGATTGAGGAAAGAATAATGAGAATATTCAAAACTTACAAGAGTAACACCATTAGTTAAATCATTAAACCTTGAAACACTAGAGGATAGAAGAACCGACAGTAAAGTAGTAACTGTACATAAAGCAATTAATTCTAATTTAGAAATACAACACAAAGATAACTTAATACAACCCTCAGATAGACATAAGGATAAAAACACCTTTCTTATCCCGTATGCAAGAACAAACTCATACAAATTTTTCGTTCTTCCCGTCCGGAATTCGGGCGTGGAACAGGTTGCCTGAAGAAACCAGGAAAGCCAACACTTTATCAACATTTAAAACTCTGATAAGAATGCAGGACTAGACAAAAACCATAGATATGCGTAGGACGAAATACTCTTCTGTAAAGAAGGAGCGTCTGTAACAGATAAGACAAGATAAGATAAGGACCCAGAGAGTCTCATTGTGTAACTAAACGACTCACTGAGTTGGTTTGCTGGGGGTTTGTTGGACTCCATCAGGGGATCACTGATGTCGATCACTTCGGCCCCGACCTCCAACCGCGGGTGCTTGTCCAGGTCGATGAGGGCGCCGGCCAGCGACTTTCTGACCTCCGTGTCCACCCTGCCACTCATACAGTTTCCAGTCAGATTGTCCGCCACGGCGATGTCAAACAAGACATGACCGTCGCTTCTGTTGGGGGATACACGTGGGGGGGGGGTAGGGGTGGGGGGCCTGGTTAATATTTTACATGTCATGACAGCAATTACAAAGAAGTTTAAAAAATTCATTCAATTTGACTGTCAAAAACAGAATTTTATACAATAAACTGTAATAAAGATTTATCAAATTCAAACGCACTAAAAAAATATATCAAATTTTACAAAGAGTATTTGCTAATTAAACAGTTTATTAAAAAGCCAAAAGACAAAGAAACCCCACCAATAATTAATGAAATCAATAAAATTATTTTGGCCATAAAATAAACTTTAAAAGACAATCAAAATATATATTTTTCGGAAATAATATTATAGAAAATCTGGTGAATTGTGAACCTTATCCCATCGGCGAATAGAGAATCTTACCTGATGCTCGTCACATTTATATCGAGGGTAAAATTCACGCCTGTGAAATCTTTGTTTATGAAAGGTTCCAGAACTGTTTTGAGCTGAAAAATTAATTTTTTTTAAAATCTGTCAATACAACTATTTGATATCAATTTTTGGTCAGACACTGCGCCTACGCGATTTCACCTTTTATATAGAACTAGCAGACCCATCGTGTGTTGCAACGATCTCAGTAAAAAGGAATACATTTTTTAAAAAGTTTAAGTTTCAAAGAAAAACGGATACAAAAATATTTAAAACCTAGCAAAAGAAAAAAAAGGCATTAAGGGCCGCGGCCCCAAAAATGAGCGATATTTTTTATTATTGCCATTGTACTCAACAGATTATTAAATTATCAGGCCAATCGGTTGAAAAAAATAATAACTAATGCTTATATCACTAAAGAACATAAAAGTTCCCGGCGTCCTAAATGGTGCAGGATATACATTTCAAAATCCTCATACTCGTATATTGCAATCTGGATCATGATGGATATGTGTGTTAATATTTGTCTACATCATGTAAAATCGAAAGGGAAAAAAACGTCTTAAAAGTAAGCATAATACAATTTTTTAAAAAATTAGATATTTTGCCCTCGGCCCAAAAGAAAGGTCATTAGGAGTTTGATGCCCATCACATTTAATATGGGCTATCAAGTTTTTATATACAAAGTTTGGTAAAGATCCATCCATTTTCACAATAGCTAACACTTAAACTAATTTTAATATTGCTCATTAAAATATTTTTTAAAAGACATTTTGGGCCACCGGCCGCCATGCGAGTTAATTTTTAAATTCATCCCGGGATGAGGGAATGTATTTCCGCTCTCCTTTTAAAAGCATATACCCGTAACATTAGAATCCCTGAAAATGTAAAACCAGAGAGGATCAGAGAATCCCTAAGTACAAACATAAGGAGCCTTTACACTGATACTCACAGCGTGGGACATATTCATTTTTAGCTGTTGATTTTGGATATCTCCCTCCCGGGACTCACTGGCTGTTAGGGTCTTATTGATGATGACGTCAACGCCAACTGTACGTTATAAAAAACACGGGGATAAATATGGTCGTAAACGTGATTTCAAACCAAGCACAAACACATTATAAAAATTAATTGACTCTCAGATGCAGGCAGTTTGTGGTCTAATACAACCATTCACCCCTATGTAGCTTCAGTTACGTAGAATTAAATCATTTACACCCATTTACACCCATTTACACCCATTTACACCCATGTACACCCATTTACACCCATTTACACCCATTTACACCCATTTTTACTCAAGTTACTGTCGGTGACATTTCGTATTTACACCCCTCCCCCCCCCCATTCAACCCCTTCACCCCCGCTCATCCGTGTACTCACTTATAATATCTCCTGAAAAGTCCCCGCCTTCACACACGAGTCTCGCCACCGTCTTAGCTTGGCGCACCACCCGGATGTGTGCCGAGATGGGCGCCTGCATCGCCGTCTCAATCTCGCCACTGTCCTCCATCAGTGAGGCGCCCCCTACCTCTCTGCTGGAGCCGTCGGCGAGGGGGATGAACTCCTTGCTGATGGCCTCCTTGCTCGAGGATTTGGCGTTGTCGTTTTCTTCAGGATGCAAAACAATGGGGTCTCCCTTGTTAGGCCGACTCACCTCAAGAACTAAACCTCCCCTCTCACGCAGTTCTTCTGAATTATTGGAAACACCTTTTATTGGTCTGTCTATTGGTATTATCAATGGGAAGCTCATGATCAGAGTACATTTTTTCTTGTGTTTTGTCTGGAAAGCTATTTTTAGATATGTTCGAATTTCGTAAAGTTTTCTTGGGGGCTTTTGTAAACACGAGGAAGATTTCCTCCGGAGTGACATTGTCCTGCTCGGCCCAGGGACGATTTTGGGGCATTGTTTCGTCTGTGGCATCGTGGGGCCGTTCACTGGACTCGTCTGAGCCCTCCTCGCTCTGACCCAACACGTCCTTGACCCCCGGACGTTCAGGGAGCTCATCTGTGATGTCATAATTGATATCTGGACATTAAGAAAGGCATCACTCATTAAATCAGATATTGATCCGTTCTTGTAAAAAAAAGGGGGGGGGAGAGTAGAATAAAAACAAATAAATAAACCTGAGAAATAGACTATCATCGCAATGTGTGTTTCTCGGAGATAATATGACGCCAGTTTTCAAAATGCTTACCACCATTTGTTTCTGGTCTTCTCACTTGAAGTTACGAAAACAAGGTGACCCGTTTCGGCTGATAGACTCTATACCCGGAAGCGTCCCCCGCCCCCACTTTTCCCAACATGCCACTCCTTTTTTTAAAGGATATTTTGAACCGAAATTTAAAGATATCCTGTTGACAGGGTTATAAGAAGTTATAGGAAGTGCCTTTTTTAAAAAAATAAAAAGCACTGCTGATCTTAATCTTACCAAGGTTGGTAACATCAATCCCAACAGCTATCGTGTTGATAATCTTGACCATGAGTATCGCAAGCACCAAACACTGGACTTTCATTGATGGTGATGTTTTGATATCTCACTGAGAGCGTTTCTTTGACAGAGGACTTTCTTAACAAATTGTTGTTGTTTTTTGTGTGTTTTTTGTGTGTTTATCAGTGGTTAGTGCAATATCTGTGAAAATAAACATGACGATAAAATAAATGTTAGAAACTAGACAGAGAAAATCTGAACGTTGTCAAACAAATTGTAGTTAAAAAAAAAGAATTTACGTAAGGCGTCGTCCATGAATGATGTCAAGCACATGGGGGGGGGGTCACACATTTGTGACGATGTGTGACAAGGGGGAGGGGGTGTTTAAGAAATGTGATGTCACATCAAAAACGCGCAACTTTAAATAAAAGTTCCACTTACATATTTGATTGTTTACAATTTATTTAATGACGTTTTGCATGGCTTTACACGTGTTACGATATTAGAGTGAAAACCTTGTACTAAATACATACATAGATGACAAAAAAAACTGATTTAAAACATGCTAATTATTAGTCAAATAGAAATAACCCCCCTTTGTTTTAATGGGGGGAGGGGGTGTTCAACGCTTTGTGACGTTATATTGGAGGGGGGTCTAAGTTTTTATGACGACGTGAGACGAGAGGGGAAGGGGTTAAAATATTGGCCAAAATCGCGTGACGTCATTTACTACTCTATTCGCAATATTCTTTTCCATCTTACTCCAGTCTGCCTTCAAGAACAACAGCGAGGGGACATACATACACACCAGAGCTGACGGGAGATTATTCAATATTGCCCGACTTAAAGCCAAGACCAAAATAAAGAAGATTTTGCTGCGTGAGCTCTTATTTGCAGACGATGCCGCCTTAATATCCTACACAGCAGAAGGGCTGCAGAACCTTGTATCCAGTTTCTCCGCTGCCTGCAAATAGTTTGGCCTGACCATAAGCATAAAGAAAACCAATATTATGGCACAGGATGCTCCCTCTCTCCCGACTATCACCATTGACGACTGCAATCTAGATGTTGTTGAGAGTTCTATTTATCTGGGATCAAACATCTCGTGCACCTTCTCACTGGAAGATGAGATAAGCGGTAGGATAGGGAAGGCAGCAACTGTTATGGCTAGACTGTACAAAAGAGTCTGGTCCAAAGCCAAACTCACAGCAAGGACTAAGCTGCAGGTATGCCAGGCCTGAGTTTTGAGCACACTCCTCTATGGATGCGAGTCTTGGACCACCTATACCAGGCATGAAAGAATGCTCAATAGCTTCCACCTCAGATGCCTGCGCCGCATCCTAGACATCAAATGGCAAGAGAAAGTCCCCAACACAGAGGTCCTGGCTCAAGCAAGCATGAGTAGCATTCCAGCCATATTAAGTCAAAGACGCCTCCGTTGGCTTGGACACGTCAAGAGGATGCAAACTGGTCGCTTACCTAAGGATGTGCTATACAGCGAGCTGGCGACAGGGAAAAGGTCGGTTGGTCGGCCATGTCTCAGATACATGGACAGGAGAGACATGAAAGTAGCCAACATTGATATACAAAACTGGGAAAACCTGGCAGAGGATAGGTCCACGTGGTGGGCGACTGTGGGCTTTAGTGAAAGAAGGATCACTAAGAGCAGAGGAGCAAACTAGGGCAGAAGCAGTTGGAAAAAGAGCAAGGGAGGGAAGGCCAGGCAACACTCCCCCACTGCATTCGTGTGTGTGACATGCAGAAGAGACTTCCACTTAAGGATTGGTCTCATCAGCCACACCAAGAGCTGCAAATAATAACAATAAATCTGTCGTCTTCCGTAGACGGACAGATTCCATACATTTAGACCTAAGGTCTCACTATAAAAATAAAAAAGTTTGGTGGGAATTTTCGGCGTGAATAAGGGAAGTTACTCTACATAAAAGAACACAATACTGAAATATGTTTACTTGACGATTTCAATTAATTTGAATTCATGTGCTATTTCAACCCAACACCCGACCCATAACGAATAGTAAATGTAATTTGTAAGCAAAGATATATATGAGGTATATAAAAATTTACTCAACTGTTAGGAAATAATAAAAATGTTATGTTCTAGGGATACATAACGTATATGCTTGAAGTTGTGGGCAAAGTTTATAGGTATAATTTAAAATTACACATGAACACATACACACACTCTCTCTCTCTCTCTCTCACACACACACACTCACACACACACACATATATGTATATACTTTATAATCCGTTCTTATTTTACTAAACAACTAACTTGAAGAAATTGAACTATTTTCGTCTGAATTTTAGCTACATATTATAAGACACCAATTGTTTATTTTTTGGAGACATACTTTTTTTTCTAATCATTTTCAGGAACGCTAAAACTATTTAATTTAAACAGGCGCCAATTAAGATTTAACATATACGCATATGCATAATTAATGTTTTTTAAAAAAAACATTAGAAAGACTAAAATACATTTACTTGAATTGGACACATTTTTTCGAACTCACCATCGCTTACAATTTATTGTTCTCACTTACTTTAGGTCAAAAGCACTACATTATAGGCATCCATTGTTTGTCTACCGATATCTTATGAATGGAATTTCAACAACAACTAAAAAAACCCACACAAAACACGACCCCAAAAAAAAACAGGTCGGACAATTTACGTAAGGCCCTTGGCTTGCCATGCTCGAATGACTGTCGTAAATGAACCAGACCGAAGCGGAATGTTTTCTCGTAAGGGGCCGTCCATAAAGTACTCCATGCTATTTTTGACCATTTTTAACTCCCCCTCCCCCTGTCACAAACTGTCACATATCTAGGACCCCCCCCCCTAAAGTACGTCACACTTTCAAACAAAAATTTAGTTTTTTTATTAACAAAATAATTAAAATTTAATATAAAAAAGCGTGACGTCACACATGGCTGGACCCCCCCCTCCCCCTGTCAAAAACTGTCACACTTTCTTACACTCCCCCCCCCTGGAGAGTGGCGTACTTTATGGACGGCCCCAAACTTGAAACTGTTAAAATATGGCTCTTCGCTAAAGGATCTTCAGAAAGGAAGAAAATAAAGAGCACCGTAGGCAAAACGAGTTTTCTCGTGCTAAGCGCAGATAGTATTTTCTGTGGGCACATGTCTATGAAATTAAATTTATTAATTCACAACGTGTTGACATTACACACTTGCATAGAGGCTAAGATTAGGGGAGGGGCGGTGTTTATTATGTGTTGTGTTCAAATGGTTGCACATCGAATGTAGGTGTACCGGTTCTCACCGATGCAAATATCATTGCATTCGCGACGCATTTTACGATATGATTACAGCATTTCTATTATCCGTTTTCTGCTGCCCTTGCGGGTCTCGTGTGCTGGTATTCAGAAGACTGTAAAAGAATGCAGCATTATAACAGACTTCTCCTCGCGTCCTGCGTCAAGACGGTATGTGATTCATAGTGAAAGCTGATTACTTGCATGCGTTGGTATTGTTATACGTCCGGACAACAGAGCGTCTGTATTCAAGTTGGACGTTATTCTCTTTAAGGCGGCTAATGTCCCTTTAATCCCGTAACCACGTATGAACGTGTCATGAACTAGATGTGTTAAAAAAAAACAACTCAGTACTCAGGAGTGAGACAGACGGGTGTATATTGATCTAGGGTTGCTCAGTGTCTTGCTGTGTCCATGGCTGATTATTTGACATCTCCCTCCCCCCCTCGCCACACACACACAATAAAATATTAATGTGATTAAAGAATTTCAGATGTTAAGAAAAAAATTAGTTACATAAATTCAATGTAAGTTTTTAGAGTTTTTGTGAGTTGTGTTATGTTATGTAACGTCATGACGCGCTTTCGGAGTGTAAGATTGTTTTATAGTGTAACTATATTTACTTTTAGATGTAACTTGATAAAGTCTTGTTATGCTCGTCAATGTTAGCACTTTTTTAAAATCAAGCAATGGTAGCAGTGGTTTATGTCAAGAAATAGTGGCAGTGGTTTATGTCAAGAAATAGTGGCAGTGGTTTATGTCAGTGCTTCTCAAACTTGTTAGTATTGCGGACCGGCAGGAATTTTTTCCATTGCACCATGGACCGGGGTGACTATTTTGCCTGTACTGACGTGGTAGCGAAATGTTCTTTCTTTGTAACACCTGCGGACCGGCATCGGATGTTTCACGGACCGGTACCGGTCCGCGGACCACCACTTTGAGAAGCACTGGTTTATGTGAAGAAATGGTGGCATTCGTTTATGTCAAGAAAGTGTGGCATGGTTTATTTCAAGGAATTGTGTCAATTGATACTGACTTTCTGATGTCTTTGTTCGCTGAAATTCTTCCATGTCAATTAACGCTGACCATCTTCCATGTCAATTAACGCTGGCTATCTTCTATTTCAATTAACGCCTACCAACATCCATCTCAAATAAGGCTCACAAACTTCCATGCATGTCATTTAGCGCTGACCAATTTCCGTTTCAATTAACGTTACACCTACTTCCATGTCTCTGATCCAATGTCCCACTTACATGACAATGTACGATGGCCCACTTTGAATTTCAATCCACTTCCGCTTCAATGCAGACCAGTCATAGCTGTTTGATAAGCTTATGTTAAGACGCAGTTTTGGGATTCATTTAAATTTAAAAGAAAAGGCCATATTGCGTGTATCTCTATCAAGTGAGACAAATCTTTAAAACATTACACAGTAAGTGTTCCCTTAAGCAATCTGTCTCCAGACCCCTCAAGTGATCGTTCAACGCCCTGGATAAAATCTTAAACAAACACTGAAGGAACTGATAGAACTATCTAAAGACCCGTATGTCATGTTTGTTTGGAACCAAATTCCATTTACTCTCTGACCTTTGTGATAAGCCATTTTTTAACAAAGAGAATGACAATAGCTTTTTGTAAATAGTTCCCATTTATCTAGGCATATTTAAAAAAAAAGAAATTATCTTATCTTATCTTATCTTATCTATACAGACGCTCCTTCTATGCAGAAGATAGTTGCGTCCACAGACCATGACAGATGATCTGTTGGCAAGTGATGCAGCATTCACAGGCCACGGCTTTGTGGGTTCCACGCATTACCCAGCCGCCTAACTACATGTAGTGTTAGGTACCCATTCGGAGCGGGGTGACTCAGGGACGCCCTAGGCCCCGGGAACAAACCCTTGCCTTCACACGGATTCGAACCCGTGACCATCGGTACGACAGTCCAGTGCGCTGCCACTCGACCACCGCGTTTTAGGCACTTAAATGCATGAAATACGAGGGACTGGAATCTAGTAAACATAATTTTTAGGAATGTGAGCAGGAACTGACGTCTAACACTCCGAACATGTAGTTTTAATTTTCTAAAAATTAATTAAAAATCCTTAGTAGGTTTTCTTTGTTTGTAAGTTATATTTTTGTTTTGTTTGTCTTGTCTTATCTATACAGACGCTCCATCTATACAGAATATTATTGCCTCCATAGAACATGCCGGTCTGTTGGCAAGGGATTCCGCGTTCACAGGCCACGGTTATGAGGGTTCCACGCATTTCCTAACCGCTTCTGTTTCTCTAGCTAGTGTTAGGTACCCATTCGGAGCTGGGTGGACTCAGGGACACCCTTGGCCCCGGGAAAAAAATCCCTGCCTTCACTTGGATTCCAACCCGTGACATCCTTACGTCAGCCGAGAGCGCATGCCTGTCAACCACCGTGCCTCACCGTTTGGATGAGGAGTTGTGGGTAGGTTTGAAAAATTGTAATTAATCATCCACATTCACGTGCAGATGTTTATTAAAAAAGTAATAGATACATTCAATGGATTTAATATGTACGTTATTAGAATGATTTCAATTTTATTACAGTATATCTTATTTTATATCATTTTATGTTTTACCGTAGCTCCTTCTATACAGAAGATTATTACGTCCTATGCTTATCAATGGTTTATGTCTAATCCTGCATTTTTTTACCTTCGTGTTTTATATGTTGATAGTGTTGGGTTTCCTGGTTTGATCTGATAACCCCTTCCACGTTCGAATTCCTGACTAGAAGAACAAGAATTTGTTTGTGTTTGCTCTGGCATAAGGTTACGGTATCAGAAGCGTGTTTTTATCCCTATGTCTATCTGATGGTTGTATTAGATTATCTTTGTGGAGTATTTCCAAGCTAGAATTAGTTGCCTTATTGTTTAAATACTACTTACTACTTTGCTCTTCGCTCTTTTATCCTCTATAATTTCTAAGTTTAATGATTTAACTCATGGTGTTATTCTTGTCAGTTTTGAATAATCTCCAGTAATGAATCCGGCACCTCTTTTTAAAATTTGTTCTAGTTTATCTATGTATTCTTGGTCAATGGTCCTATACAGAAGATGCATATTCTAGTATAGGTCTCACCAAAGTAAGTTAGTTTTATATTCTTATTACATGTATAAAAGTTTCTCTTTACAAAGCCGAAGGTTTTGCTTGATTTTTAAATCCTTTATATTAACTCGTGGTGTCTGCGGCCGACCGACCGACCTTGTCGCCAAACTTTTGATCGATTTTTAACCCACTTGCTCGCAAGATAGCGAGCTGAAATTTTGCAGGCAGTTTTGTACCAATGATAAAAACAATGTATCAAAATTTCAGATCGATCGCATGTACCGTAATTAAATTATTGATTTTTTAGATTATTTTATTTATTCCTATGTATCATGCTATTTTTTGAGATAGAGCGTCGCGGTGCGTATTATATTGAACAACCTTTCTGTCGCGCAATAAGGTGCGTATTTTATAAACATATTCCTGATCGGTGCGCATTATATTAAACATGTTTTACGACACAACTGCAATTTTGTATTTCTGGATGGTCTGGCGCTGCGTATTATAATGAACATTCTTTTAATTACTTCTCGTACATAAAGGATTTATAGTCAAAAACTTGTTTTTTTACGGGTTTTTCTTATTTAATTACTTCATTGACAAGGGGATGTCATGATAATTAGTCATTGATTTTACTCCTAAGTATTTTGCATATTTAGTTGGGATTGGTTGTTTTAAATAATAATTTTTAGTGTCCATTAGATGTTTTATAAAACAAAAAGATATTCATTGGAGCAGACAAATCGTTTTATTATCAGAGGCGTCACTAGAATTGATGTCACCCAGTGTTGTAGCTCATGACGTCACCCCCTCACAACTTGCCCGATAGACCTCCTCCGAGTCTGCAAGTGCCAAATAACAAAAACATACAGAATTTTACCGTTTGCTGTCACCCCTTGTGATGGTGTCACCCAGTGCGGTCCACACCCCCCCCCCGACTCTAGTGACGCCTCTGTTTATTATCACTTTAAATTTTTTTTAAAGTTTATTCTTTTCTGAAAAAATATAATATCTTATAATCAAAATTAGAAAGTTTAACCCAGATTTAAATGTATTATTATGAAAAGAAAAGAAACTTACTTTTTCAAGTTTCACGAACGTTTATTCTATAGTTGCAATGATCAACTAGCTATGCATCAAATTTTCCAATAAAGATTCCATCCCGTGTTTATATTAAGTCTCGCGAGTTTAAATCCGTTGCTAGGTTTGGGGCACCATTTCTTGATGACTTCCACAATCTAACATGACTTGTTGATAAGAGCCCCAATCGTGTAAAGAAAACTTGCCTTACTTGGGGCTCAAGATGAATATAGAAAACGTGTGTTACTGGGGCGCCAGTGTAAAGAAACTTGTGTTATTGGGGCGCCAGTGTGTAGAAAACTTGTGTTACTGAGGCACCAGTAGTATGTAGAAAACTTGTGTTACTTTGGCGCCAGTGTGTAGAAAACTTGTGTTACTGGGGCGCCAGTGTGTAGAAAACTTGTGCTACTGGGACACCAGTAGAATGTAGAAAACCTGTGTTACTGGGGCACCAGTATGTAGAAAACTTGTGTTACTGTGGCCCAAGTAGTATGTAGAAAACTTGTGTTACTGGGGCACCCGTGTGTAGAAAACGTGTGTTACTGGGGACCAGTATGTAGAAAACTTGTGTTACTGGGGCACCCAGTGTGTAGAAAACTTGTGTTACTGGGGCACCAGTATGTAGAAAACTTGTGTTACTGAGGCACCAGTATGTAGAAAACGTGTGTTACTGGGACACCAGTAGTATGTAGAAAACTTGTGTCACTTGGGCACCAGTATGTAGAAAACTTGGTTTACTGGGGCACCAGTATGTAGAAAACGTGTGTTACTTGGGCACCAGTATGTAGAAAACTTGTGTTACTGGGGCACCAGTATGTAGAAAACGTGTGTTACTGGGGCACCAGTATATAGAAAACTTGTGTTACTTGGGCACCAGTATGTAGAAAACTTGTGTTACTGGGGCACCAGTATGTAGAAAACTTGTGTTACTGAGGCACCAGTATGTAGAAAACGTGTGTTACTGGGGCACCAGTATATAGGAAACTTGTGTTACTGAGGCACCAGTATGTAGAAAACGTGTGTTACTTGGACGCCAGTTGTATGCTGTAAACTTGTCTTACTGGAGTGACATGCTGTGTTCACTATCCTCAGTCAACATAAGAAAGAAATCGTTAATCTGAATTTACGGCCGGTTGCTGTTGAAAAGGAAATCTTATTATCTCGAGGACGAGACGTGTCTAGTTTTAATGATTTTTTCACGCATAATTTTTTATTTTAAGTATCGAGTGGGAGAGAAAAAAATTGGGTGAAGACTTATTCTTCCTTCAAGGTTATTTTAGTAGAAAATATTTGTACATGTAATTCTTTTGATAAGCTAAGCACGGTTTTTGTGTGAATTAAGGGATTGTATTAGTTTCAATATCTATGTAAGGTTGTTACAGTTCGTAGGTAAAGTTGTCAAAATTCCTAGATAAATTAGTTTCAAGTAGTAGGTAAAATTTTCATATTTATCATATAAAAACTGTCTTATTCAGTTGGCTAAATTCAAATCAAATGGCGTGGATTTGTAACTTAACTTTAAAAAAAAGTATATTAAAAACAATATGTTAAAAAAAATTGTTTTGAAAAATTTCTTTTATATATATATATATATATATATATATATGTATATATATATATATATATATATATATATATATATATATATCACGGAAACCAAAACTGTGAGAACGCCGGCGATGAAACAAAGGGGGCACTCCAAAAAAATCTCAGTTTTAATAGCTTAAAAATTTACAGTCTAGGACTGAAAAATAATAAATCTTCTTATCCTGGAGAATCTTGGCAAGGTGTTTTTGACAGAGCAAATTTGGTTTTGAGATTAAACCAATCCCCAAGACCCACTGATAACATTATCAGACTCTGGGAGGGACGAAACTGAGTTTTACAGGGACGACCAACGTCTCGTGGGGGCATTTCTTTACTTGTATGAAACAAATAAATCAATTTAACAATGAAAAATAAAAAGCAGACAAAGGCAGGCAGCAGTCTAGCCCTAGAAACTTAATGACATTCCTAGAAGATTGGCTTTCGTGTCTTTGAGACTATATGTTGATCTGTGTCTATGTGTACATGCGACTATCCGATGTGACTGAGGCTATACAATGTGAATGAGACTATACAATGTGACTGAGACTATACGATGTGACTGAGACTATACGATGTGACTGAGACTATATGATGTGACTGAGACTATACAATGTGAATGAGACTATACAATGTGACTGAGACTATACGATGTGACTGAGACTATACGATGTGACTGAGACTATACAATGTGACTGAAACTATACAATGTGACTGAGACTATACAATGTGACTGAGACTATACGATGTGACTGAGACTATACGATGTGACTGAGGTTATACAATGTGACTGAGACTTTACGATCTGACTGAGGTTATACAATGTGACTGAGACGATGTGACTGAGACTATACGATGTGACTGAGGTTATACAATGTGACTGAGACTTTACGATGTGACTGAGGTTATACAATGTGACTGAGACGATGTGACTGAGGTTATACAATGTGACTAAAACTTTACCATGTAACATATATTTTCTTTTGAGGCTATTCTACAAACCTTTTATCAGATAGGAAATTTTGCGTTCGAGAGACTGTACTACGTTTTTGAAAGACTTTACTATGTATTTAAGAGACTATATCAATTGTTTTATAGACTGTATGTGCAGTGTTTCTAAGAGACAATACGATTAGAGATTATACAATGTGTTTAAAAGAGACGCTTTAAAAGTCTAGCCATGACCGTGAACCAACTCATTATCAATCATCAATATACATAATTCCCGTCGTCTGTATGTATGTATGTATGTACGTATGTATGGATGGATGGATGTAACGCTACTAATTTTAGAAAGCAGCGCACCAAATTACTGCACCAATGCATCAAAAGGTGTGCAAATTAAAGATGCGCTGTAAAAAAATATTATATGACGTCATTGTTTTAGCTAATATTTTAATTTTGGAAAAGGGAACAATTTAAAAAGAGGATTCGATGATGGTTAATTATAAAATAAATTTAAAAAAAGGGGGCGCCGTAGGCGCCCTACAAGTCCTATTATAAAATACTTGTTGTGCATTTCAGAAACTTTAATATTTCGTATTTATCAAACAATGACTAGTTAGTTGGGCTTTTGAAAAAGGTGGGGGCCGTAGGCACCCTAATAAAAAGTGCATTTTTTATAAAATAAATAGATTTCAGCTGAAAACTTCCGTCATTTTTGACGGGTGATACGTTAGTTATAATTATATGTCCTATAGATCTTTAAATAAAATTGTTCTCTTCTAATCATGGTGTTGTTATCCAATGCACTAAGTATGTATAAAGTCTTCAAAATATATTGAAGTTGTTAAGTTTCACGAAACAACTTTTTTCCCAAATTCTCTTAAATGAATAAATTTATGGAGTTTTTGTTTTGTTGTTGTTGTTGTTTTTTTTTAAATTCAAAAACATTGAGATAATTTACTCCCCGAACCCCAATGACCTATCCGGTCACAAAACACGTCATCTAAGTACGTGTACCCCTCTGGAGTGGTTCCATTGTAATACGATATGTCCCACCGGAGATCCGTATCATAGAGATACAAAAAGCTCTCTACCAAAGCAACGCCGCTACAATAAGCCCTGATAAAATTCCCGATATTTACACTTAATGTAATGAGATCCTTAATTAAATAATCATATATATTATATTTACGCTCAATTATCGTTGATTGTGGCTTAACGCTAAATCATAATCCTCTTGGTTTCCAGATTAAAATTAACCAAACAACGCACGAACCTATGACGGCAGCATTTGTGTTGTTAACAGTGCTGACTGACTCAAAGAGTTATTTTTTTGGTTCAGTAATTTGGTGCGCCGCTTTCTAAAATTACTTTAAAAATCGTGTTGTGATTAGCACTGTAAAAAAATATTATAATATTAATATACATACTTTGTGTACATTTCAGGAATATTTCGTATTTTTCATACGAGGATAAGTTACTTGGGCTTTTGCACACACCCAAAACCTATTATAAAATACTTTGTGTACATTTAAGAAAGTTTATTATTACGTATTTATCATACAAGGACAAGTTAGTTGGGCTTTTGAAAAAGGTGGGCGCCACGGCGCCGCAGCACAAACTAGTATAAGCTAGAAAAGAAGAAAAAAAGAATGTTCAAGGGAGAAAAATACACTTGAAGGGAGATAAGTGATAACATATTTATAATTTAAAAAATATAGAACATAACATTAGTTATTGATTATCAATAATAATTAGTAGTTTGTTATGACTAATGACCTTTTGACATTATTTTGAGATAATCTTTGCTCTGTTATTTAAGCGTAAAAATATATAATAAATTTAATTGGATACTATTAATGATAATACATTTATTACCATTAATTAGACTGAAAGTTGTTTTACTTTCCACAAGGCATGACTGTGTGTACGCAACTCTTCGACACTATTGTTACTTGAAAAAGCCCTCCTACACGCTGTAATAAGTGAAGCGTTCAGGAACAAAGAACTCCCGCCCCACATGGGAGATTCTTATATTAAACTACTCCCTAAAAAGAAAACAGATAGAACACAAACTAAAAATTATAGACCCATATCGTTACTTAACACTGACTACAAAATATTAACCAAATTTATTGCACACAAAATTAAACCTTACCTAAATGATTTGGTGCACCCAGACCAACAATGCAGCATTAAAGATAGAAATATAAATAACCATAACCACTTCATTAGAGACCTAATATATTATGCCAAAGATAAGAACATAGCAGCAAGTATCTTGGCCCTCGACCAAGAGAAAGCGTTCGATAGAGTATCTCACACATACTTACGCAAAATACTTAATACAAATAATCTAGGAAACTACGTGTGTGACTGGATTAAAATAATATACAAAAATCCCATCAGCAAACTTCTCATTAACAACACACTATCGGAAGGTATAGAAATACAAAGATCGGTTAGGCAGGGATGCCCACTTTCACCCTACCTATATATCCTGGCGATAGAACCAGTGCTAGAGAAGATTAGACTAGATGACAAAATAAAAGGAATCAACCTACCAAACCGAGGAGAAAGGAAGCTATTAGCATACGCGGACGACACCATACTATTCCCGCAAAACAACAACTCAATCAATAGGATAACGGAAACATTTGAGGAATTTGGACGAGGGAGCGGATCTAAAGTAAACATAACGAAATCAGAAATCATGGGAATCGGGAAACTCACAGATAAGGATGACTACCCCCTTAATCTTGAAGGGAAGAAGGAGCTACACATATATGGACTAACATTCACCAACAACCCATGGGGGATACACAAAGGAACATGGGAATCACTAATTAAATTCGTAGACAAAACAATCACTCGATACCAATACACATCAAAGACAATATTTGGAAGGAGCACACTAATTAACACCTTAATCATATATAAATTAATTTACGTAGGAAATATTTTCGATATCCCCTCAGAAACCTTAACAAAACTTAACTTAATGATTAGGAAATATATCTTTAAAAACACCATATCGAATATAAAGAAAACTACTTTAATGCAGAATAAATTAGATGGAGGAACAAATCTACAAGATATAGAGACCAAAATTAAAGCCATGAGGATCAGACAATTAGGACAGGCAATCAAGGACCCCAAGGAACACTCACTAACGCACTACTACATAGGCGTCAGACTGACACGTCTGACACCGATTGATAACAAAACACCACACTACCTGGGGACGAGACTCCCCTCTTTTTATCAGACAAGCTTACGCGCAATAAGGAATAACGAGAGCTTAATCAACAAAACAAACAAGGAAATCTACAACCACCTGAGAGATCGACAGAAAACCCCTCATCTCGAGAGAATCAGGTGGTTGCGACATTTCAACCAGATAGAAATAGAAGACACCTTTAAAAACGTACACATTAAAGAAATAGAACCTAGGGCTAAAGAAGTAACTTTCATATTAATATATAATATGACACCAACTTCAAGAAGACCTGAACATCAAACAGTCCATAGGCCAAGATGTCCTCTCTGTCAATATTTATTAATAGAGACAGAAAGACATCTGTTCTTGGAATGTAAAGAAATACAAAAAACCAAATCCACATTAACACAACTTTTAAAAGCTGGAACAATTCACCCAGTAAATATAGATAAAGCAATAACCATAAACACAATTCCTAAATCCCATAACGCAACTCAACATGTCATCAGCCTACGACTGTTGGCAGAATACAGACTGCACATTTGGCAGTGCAGAACTAATGTAAATTTCAATAAACACAAATATCTTTAATAGAAACAATGTTTAGAGCAAAAATTCAAAACTTAATAGACCAAACATAAAACTTAAATCTAAAGTAAAGACTATACCCAAACTAAACTAAATTAAAAATAGAATAAGTAAATATTATATGCTCAAGCTGTAAATAAATGTAAATATATTCATGTTCGCATAAAATGTAAAGGCAATAACCCCGGACAGTGTCTACGCTCAGAAATTCGTCTTTTCCTTTCAGAGAGGAATCGGCGGAACCCAGGAGTGAGGCACGGACAAGTCCACTGGAGGAACAGCCATCATCCTTTACCCGTACTTTGTTTCACACCATGTCACTTCTCGTCCCTCTCATTCTCATATTTCACTTCACGGGTCTTATCACCCACTTCACTATGCCTTTCTAATTATTAACTGTGTTCATTGTTACTGTTTTCCCATTGTATATCATATTGTCCTCTCATATCATTTCATTATCATCCAAAATTTGAAGAGAAAAAAAAATTGTAAATTTGTACTTCAGCCAAAAATTAAATGTAAATTTCAAAGATATAAATATTAAAATTAAACGCTATGTCCGAAAAAGGGACTGCAGCGTAGATCAATGAAAGTAATTTGAGGTTTCCGCCGCAACCCCCTTTTTCTTTAAAAAAAAATGAAAAAGACAAATCTCTAATTTAAGACATCGTGTTGTGCGAAATAGTTTGATTTCTTTTTAGACAATTTAAAAACAACGTCAAAAATCTTCGTAGTGGTCGAGGAGGGAGAGAAAGGGCATTAGTACATAGAAATAATCACATGAAGTGTGTCATGACAGTCTTTAGACTTAAATCTCATGACATGATTGTGTTTTAGACTTAAATCACGTGACATGATAAAGTTTTAGACTTAAATCGCGTTACATGATAGAGTTGCAGACTTAAATCACGTGACGTAATGATGTCTTAAACTTAAATCACGAGACATGATAAAGCTTGAGACTTAAAGTTGAGACATGATAGTGTTCATGACATAACGATAGGCAATTATTAATTTTATATTTATATTATTTTAAAATTTTATAATAATATAAAAAAGATTCACCTATCTTATCACTCAAGTTTTATGTTTAAAAAAATATATTTAACTGAAACAAAAACTTTCCTAATGGATTTAAATATTGTTATGTCCTGCTTTTCCGACAAACTGATTGTTCTTCCACGTTTCGAGAACTTCCATAGCGGAAACTTGATCACTTTGAGTAGAGAGTAGGAAATTATGTATGCATTCCAAACATCCTTGTCACGCATTGGCCTATCATATTACATGTAGGGAAGGTCGATTCCATCCGTTGTGAAAAAAAAACTTTAACACAAGAGATAAAACAAAACAATCTCACCTTATTGGTTGATCTTTTAAAAGTTGTTACAATCCAACGAAAAATAAAGCAAGTTTTTGTTATCTGAATTATTATTAGTACATGTATATTTATTTGGTAAAATTACTCCATTCCTTTACTCAGTACACGGCACCGATAGGTCGTGACCAGTGTGCGTCTCTGGTTATGAGGTGTATAATAATTGTATTCTAGCGATCAAATGCCTCGATCCAGGAAGTTTGTAAGAGGTGGCATAGTCGCGAGGATATTTTCTTTTCTTTACAATAAAAAGCAATTTACGTAGGGCGAGAGGGTTTGTCGTCTGGTGTAGGTGAAAGGGCCTCGAGAATCTTATCATGGCCGGGGTTTACAAGTTACACAAAATTATTTGATCCCTGTCCTACGTTAAAGGGAGGTGGCTTTTGTTTATTTATTGTGTTGGGTGGAGTGATGTTAGACATAGATAGATATAGGGTGGTAGGGTGTTAGATGTAGATAGATGATATAGCGTGTAGGGTGGTGTTAGATATAGCTAGATATAGGATGTGGGGTGTTCAATATAAGATATAAGGATATTAGGCTAGATATAAGGTATTAGATATAGTTAGTTATAGGGTGTCAAGTATAGCTAGATATAGGGTGTAGGGTGGTGTTAGATATAGCTTGTAATAGGGTACCATATATAATGTGTCACAATGGTAAGTACATGTCCACCTTGGTGTATGGTGCAGAGGCGTAAAGTGTCCAATGGTATGTTAATGTCGTTTGTTTGAATTCCGTACGGGAAGAACGAGAATTTGTGTGTTTACTCTTGCTTATGGAATAAGAAACGTGTTTGAATGTGGATGAGACTGCAATCAGGCGTATAGATTAGTAGATGGATAACAATAATAACATGTAAACAGGGTATGAGTACACACATAAAACGAATATATAGAAATAAAATAATAAAAACTTAGCGGCGGTGAAATCCAAAGAGAGCTCAGTTTTTATTATTATTTATTTTATTATATTATGAAATTATTTATTTTTTTATATTCGTTTTATTTGTGTGGTACTTGTTCGTTGAAGAACGCTCTTTGCCGAAACGTTCGCTGTTTTGTTACGTCCTGTCAGGCTCACTCATACCCTGTTTAAATGTTATCAATCTACTAATCTATACGTCTGATTGTAGTCTCATCCACATTTTGTTCACTTCTCTAGCATTGGATGCCCAGTTGGTGTAGATCTTTCTCTATATACGTCACCAATCCATCGAAGCGTAGGTCTTCCCTTGAGCCGTTTTCCTCTGAGGTTTTGGTGGTGCACCGCCCTCTTTACTCCTCTGTCATTTGGCATTCTTTCTAAGTTTCATTCCCAGCTAAGTCTGCCTTTAAAAAAAATTTATGCAATTATTGTGAGATCCTGACATAGACTTTTCAGTTTATGGTTGATTCGTATTTTCCATCCGTATTCATCCTTTGTTGGTCCATAACCACATAAATGTCAATAAAAATAAATAATTTGGCTGCTTTTATGCTTAAAAATTGGCATCGGGGGCCATTAAGGCGTCAGACCAGCTGTTGAAAACAAATGGAAGCCCAACAGGGTCTGTTCATAGCAGATCTTCGTTGCTAATACAGAGTTATTCAATCTTTTTAGTGCACTGGAAATCTTTGGGGCGTTACGATTGCTTCGCGGAACAAACATGATGCAAGGGATTATTCTATTCCAAAACGACGGAAGATTGGAATTTTTAAAACGTAGTTATACTTAGTAATTTTACTCATGTATATACTGGTGAAAAAACGACAAAAAGACGTGTAACGGTGTGACAATGTAATTGAAGTCTGTGTCAAATATTAACTTTGTGGTCAGAAATGTTATAAAATAAAGTCATCTTGTCATTGCTAATATCAACTTGTCATTGTTTATCTAACATTGCCATTTTCATTCGTACCTTCTGCATTTATACTTCATACAAATTCATAAACGTCTACAACTATAACTCTATATTATAGAAACAGATACTTTAACAATAGAGAAAAATATTATCTGCATTCTGTTATTTTATGTAATCATAGACAATTTTGTTTCCTTTCACTCTCGAAATTAAAAAAATATTCCGCAGTCTTTCAAGAAATGATGCGCCATCCTTCACTTTCAGGTTTCTCCACGGATGAGTAATCACAAGTTACGGATCCGCCGCCCTAACAATCATCGCATGAACGACTGCAATAAGAACTTCCCCGCTGTGCCCTGCTGTATCACGTAGTGACATGTACCCAACTTTGCCCCCACCCCCGCCCCCTGTAACTTGAACCATTATTTAGGTTCCGGACACTGTCTGGTCGTGCACCGAAAGGGTTTCTCTCCCGTGTAGGTAATTTGCATACACGACGGATCTTGTCAAAATTCCATTGGGGCGTAACAACTTCATGGCTTATTTTATATCGAGGTGGAAACCTCATTTACCGTAACCTGTGGGTTGTGCTCCCCTCCAAGCCACCAGCCCCTGTATCAATAAGTTCACAGCACTTAATTGTGCTTATTTCACTATTGGGAAGGGGAATGGGAGGTAAGTAGGTTTGTTTCATTGTAAAGTCAAGCTTTAATTCATCGAAACAAACTTATGGCATGAAACTTAACAAGTGTTATAATGATCTTTTGTTTTAATGATATACCAAGAATGTCCAGAAAATGATATTATGGATTTGGACTAAATAAGTATTTAAAAAATACTGGCTATAAATAGGCGTGTCTTAGGGGCCGTCCATAAAGTACGTCACCCTATTTTTGACCATTTTTAACTCCCTCCTCCCCCCTTTCACAAACTGTCACAAATATTAGACCCCCCCCCCTAAAGTCTTAAAGTACGTCACACTTTCGAACAAAATCTTCTTTTTTTATTAACAAAATAATTAAATTTTAATATAAAACACCGTGACGTCACACATGGCCGGTCCCCCTCCCCCCTGTCACAAACTGTCACACTTTCTTACACCCCCTCCCCCCTCTGGAGCGTGACGTACTTTATGGACGGCCCCTTATGTCACTCCTACTCCTACACAACCAGCGTTCTCCAACATTGGTACTTCCTCATTCAATTCAAATTCTTTTTGGCAGTTATTTACATACAACACATGAATGATGATTGAAAGAATTCGGTGTCTGAGAATCGTCTACAAAGGTGAGCCGTGGGTCTGCCAACATAAGCTGCGAGATGAGCTACCGGCCAAGCCATCAGATGAAGATGCATTGAAATGGAGATCTGGTTTTGGAGAGGTGTGTTATTTAGTATGCAGTCAAGCATGTTGAAATTGTGCCAGGACTTACAACAAAACAAAAAAAATTGTTGCATACACTTAAAACAGACATTTGTAATGTGTAACAAAGTAGTTCAAGAGTTTGTATACAAGTTTTAAAAAGGCCGTTTGTTAAGTGTTATATAGTGTTTAACACTAAATTAAATTCAAGTATCCCTTACATCAAAATAAATAAAATAAAATAAAATTGTTTTTAAAAAAATCTTTGTATATTTGGATAACGAGAAATTCGTAGGAGTAGAAATCTATATATATAATTCTCTTCGTGGTCGGACCCTGCGAGGCAAGCTGCAAGTATGTTCAACAGATACTAATTTTAGAAAGCAGCGCACCAAATTACTGCACCAATGCATCAAAAGGTGTGCAAATTAAATATAATAAATGAGAAACTATCATGGAATCCCCATGTCAATGAAGTTATTAAAAAATCAAACAAAACCTTAGGCTTTATAAAAAGGAACTTTAACAAATGTAATAGAGATATAAAACTAAAATGCTACCTCACTTTGGTGAGACCTGTACTACAATATGCATCTTCTGTATGGGACCCATCCACCAAAGAAAACATTGATAAACTAGAACAAATTCAAAAAAGAGCTGCCAGATTCATTACTGGAGAATATTCGAAACTGACAAGAATAACAACATTAGTTAAATCATTAAACCTTGAAACACTAGAGGATAGAAGAACCAAGAGCAAAGTAGTAATCATACATAAAGCTATTAATTCTAATTTAGAAATACAACACAAAGATAACTTAATACAACCCTCAGATAGACATAAGGATAAAAACACCTTTCTTATTCCGTATGCAAGAACAAACACATACAAGTTTTCCTTCTTCCCGTCCGGAATTCGGGCGTGGAATGGGTTGCCTGAAGAATCCAGGAAAACCAACACTTTATCAACATTTAAATCTCTAATAAAAATGCAGGACTAAACACAAACCATAGATAAGCGTAGGACGCAATAATCTTCTGTATAGAAGGAGCGTCTGTAAACAGATAAGATAAGATATAAGATAAGATAAGATGCGTTGTAAAAAAAAATTATATGACGTCATTGTTTTCGCTGATATTTTAATTTGTAAAAAGGGAACAATGTAAAAAGTTATAAAATACTTTGTGTACATTTCAGAAAGTTTAATATTTCGTATTGATCAAACAAGGACAAGTTAGTTGGGATTTTGAAAAAGGTGGTTGCCGTAGGCGCCCTACAAAAGTGCATTTTTTCAAAATAAATAGATTTCAGCTGAACACTTCAGTCATTTTTTACGGGTGATACGCCGCGGGTCTCTCCAGAGTTCCTTCTCTTCATTCACTCACAGGCGTTTGCCCAAACCCACCCCATTTTGACAACTGTGTCTTTCAGGAAGTCTTCACCCGTCACTAAATCATTAGCGGCGTATGCTACGCCGCGGGTCATCTAGTATTATATATTTTAATAAAATTTTAAAGATGCGCTTTTCACAATTTACTCAAATTGACTGTATCTTGATGACATTATTTGCAACATTACCATTTTTAAATCCTTTATATTAACTCGTGGTGTCTGAGGCCTTGCTTGAATGCCGCAAAAAACTTTTGATCGATTTTTAACCCACTTCCTCATAAGCCCTGAGCTAAAATTTTGCAGGCACACTCGCTCCGATGATAAAAATGATGTATCGAAATTCCAGATCGATCGAATGTACTGTTATTAAATTAATAAATGTATAGATTATCGTTATTTATCTCTATGTAACATGTTAACTTTGTTTTGCTTTAGTGTCGTGGTGCGTATTATATTGAACGACCTTTCTTGTGGCACAATAAGGTGCGTATTTTATTGACAATTACTTTTTATAAACATATTCCTGATCGGTGCGCATTATATTAAACATATTTTACGAGACATAAATAAAATTGTGTATTTTTGGATTGTCTTGCGCTGTGTATTATAATGAACATTCTTTAAGTTTTGTCTCATATATAAAGGATTTATAATTTTTTTTAAACTTGTTGTTTTACGTTTTTTTAAAAATAAACATTGATGTTTAGTGGAATTTTTAATGGTATTCACGTTTTAAAAAATAAGAAATTGTATTTTTTTTTGCGCTCGTGTCTGTCGTAATGAAAACAATAGTTAAATACGGGGCTCATATGGCTCCCTAACCCAGGAATGGGCTTGGCTCACTGAGCGTCACGTAAAAATACTGGTAAGAAGGGACTTAGTAAAATCATACGTTGGGTAAAACCAGTTTGATCTTGTTCCGTATAAGGCAAAATTCACCAACAATCTCCTTACATACTTTTCCCGATCGCTTACTTAACTAGATGTCAGTTCATTATTATCTACTAGATACGACCCGCGGCGTAACATACGTTCATCATAGATAGTGCAAAGAAGGGGGGGGGGTGAGAGAACGGACACACACAGCAGCACTAAGTAAGGGGGAAAAAAGCGAGTAAACGTGGAGACATGTGCACTGCGGTTGTTGATACCTGCCCCCGCACCCTTTACTACCATCCCTTGCCAACCATAAACTCTAATTGGCTGAGTCTAGCAAGGGTCAGTCATATTCGCAAAAAAGGGGGGAAAAGAATGGGCAGAAACATACATTTAAAAAAAAATTTTTTTTTAAATGTTCCCGCTGTGGCTTGAACCCAGGACTTTCTGCGTGCAAGGCCGACGTGATAACCACTTCCCTACGAATCACATGGTATTCTGTGAAGGAACAACGCAAGTCAACGCAAGAACCATTGTTGGTCTCGAGACATGGGTCGACCCCAGCGGGGAGGGGGGGGGCAACCGACGTTCGCTCGCGTTGTTTTGATTTCTTCGTGCTGTAGTTTGTGTCCGCTCCCCCCCCCTTTTTCTTTGCACTATCCATGAGCAAGTCTGCGCCGTATGCTACGCCGCGGGGCGTATCTAGTTATTATTACTATCATTGTGTTGCTTTGTTGAGTATGAGCACCTCCATAAAGAATCCCGTGAACGCATTAAAATGAACTGAAAGTAGAAGCTGTGGCCCACGCACAAAACGTGTTCTGCTGTTTGATTCAGATGAAAGGCTAAGAAAGATTGGAGAAGACTTCAGACGTGAGAGAATAGAAAGGTTAACAAGAGACTGGAAGGCCTTTAAAGAAATATTGTCTTTGACTCTGGTCAACAACGTGACCCAAAAAAACAACCAAGTTACTAGTTTAAAAAAAAACACACGCTTACCGTATTTCAAAGTGAAGCATTTGAAAAAATTTAGACTTTAAAATGCAAAGTTTAAATTTTGCCTTTTTTTTAAAGCTGGGGATACACTTCACAACATTTGAGGAACCTCTGGTACGAAACGTTTATTTTAATAAGAGTACATTTAGTTAATTTACGGGAAATTATTTGATTGGCAGCAATTTTTTTGTCTTTGCCGCCTTTGTTTCCCCAACTAGAGTTAGGTACCCATTCAAAGCTAGGTGGACTCGGGAACACCCTTGACCCCGGGAGCAAATCCTTACCTTCACGTGGATTCCGAACCAGCCATTCTAACTCGTGACCATCGGTATGCCAGCCGAGCATGCATGCCACATGCAGAGGCGTAACAACGACTTGGCATCGGGCGGTTGCCAAGGGCGCCGAGGGCTAATCCTTCAATAATCAATTTATTCTGTATTCTAATTTATTAATTTTCCCTCTTTCTCAAGGGTGCCAAAAATGAATTCGCCAAGGGCGCGGAAAACCCAGTTACGCTTCTGGCCACATGGATATAGCTAGAGTTGGTATGGTATAGCTTATGTCCATAGCTGGAGTTGGAATGGTATAACTGATGTGTTTGGGATTTGAATTTTTGCGGCGATAGTGTAATGCTGGTACCAATTGGAATGATATAATTCGTAGCATTTTTATTATTATTATATATTTTTTAAAATTGCAACTACACCACAAGCATGGGATTGGCGAATTTTATTTTAGAACGCAGGGCCACTGAGCAGCCCTAATATGTTTACGATAACAGCGTTTCAATTATACCGAAACAGCTTTCAAAAGATTGTATTGAATTCCTCAACACGGAAGTAGCAATGGCTTCGGCAAAACTGGTACAATGCATGGCACGCAATATATGGGCGTGGTGGGCACAGGCGTAGCGAGGTGGGGGCGGGGGTAATAGTAATATGGCCTCGAGCACCAAGGTACAGTGGCGCCTAGATTAGGCTTACAGCGAACATTACGGTAAGTAAACAAGGGGAAGTTACTAATTTAACGTTAGGGGGAGGCACATTCTTAGTTTGTCCCAAGGCACAAATATCCTAGCTACGCCTCTGTTGGTGCTGCAGGCATAAAGTCACGCAGAAAAGATTTCCCTAAAACGATTGCCCCGTGGTATTATGGGAAATTAAAGAGTTTAACAATACTGTTCAAAACCGTGATTTTATGTATTCCATACCATATGAATATGGGATTTTTAACATATTACACTAATACGTGGAATACAGACAACAAGGCTACATGTAGAAGCCCACTGTCAGTTTTTTGTAGCAAGTAACATCTAACACTACTAACGAATGGATGAAATGGAGTTTTTGTTCCTTGAAAATCATATCATGAAGTTTTCACATAATATAGACCAGTTATGTTGTGACAATGTAATAGTCCTGTTATAGTTGGTTTCCAAGAAATATTTCATTGACACAAAGACAAGTCACAGTAATTCAAGTGCATCACTTGAATAACATGATTGATGTTACGTCATATAAGTACAAAACTTGAACAACGTGATAGATGTCATGTCATATATGTGCATGGCTTGAATAACTCGATAAATGTTATGTCATAGAAGGACAAGACTTGAATAACATGATAGAATTCATGTCATAGAAATACAAGACTTGAACAAAGTGATATATGTCATGCCAAAGAAGTATTTAAGTCTGATTTTTCTTTTTTTCACAGAGCGTTTACAAGAGAGAAACAAACAAGGTGTTACAACGGTTATGTACTCATGAACGTTATGAAAAATGCAGTTGATGCAGTTAAGGGAGGAAAAACACACGTGTAGCTGCCTGCTAATTTTAAGCTCTATTTGATCACGGGAAAAGGGTTATAAAAACATGTTTTATATAATGCGCACCGCGCGACAGACTAGTATTTAAATTTACAGATAGGGAATATATGATAAAAAAATTATGGTTAATATAATACGCATCGCACGACAATCCAAAAATCCAAACATTTTAGTTATGTTTCAAATATATAAAGTATAAAGGATTTATAGAAAAAAACAAACAACTTCTACAGTCTGCCTGTTATATGTCAGCTCGATTTGATCTTGGGAAAAGGGTTATAAAAACATGTTTAACATAGTGCGCACCGTGAGACAGATTAACAATTAATAGCATTTACATTTACAGATCGGCAATATAATTTAAAAATCATCGCTAATATAATAGGCACCACACAACGCGATAGGAATGCATTAATTTAACAACCCGTAAAACAAAGTGTTTGACTATAAATCCCTTATATATGAGACATAACTAAAAGTATTGATTATGTTCAAACGTGACAAACATTTACAGACTGAAACTGTGTGAACTCCTCTTGCTGTAAAACACGGGATGTGGTCATTGATGGCTAGCGTGAACTCAAGTGACTCGTGGATGTAAACAATAGCAGACGGCTACATATTGTTATATACATATAAACTAAAAATGCATTAATTTAATTACGGTACATTCGATTGATCGGAAATTTTGATACAATGCCTTGTTAGGTGACACGAGTCTATGTGCAAAAATTTCAGCTCCATAGCATTACGGAAAGTATTTCATTTTTTTCTTTTGTTTTTCAGCCCGATCGACAAACCAAGAGACAGCGGTGAAGTTAATAAAAGGTCGTTCAATATAATACGCACCGCGACACTCTCGCACAAAAATTAACATGCTACTTAGTGATATATAGAGATAATCTAAAAATTCATTAATTTAATAACAGTAAATTCGATCGATCTGAAATTTTGCCACATCAATTTTATCATCGACACGAGTCAGCCTGCAAAATTTCAGCTCGCTAGCTTATGAGGATGTGGGTTAAATATTGATCCAAAGTTATTTTCGGTATTCAAGCAAGGCCTCAAGCAGACACCACGAGTTAACATAAAGGATTTAAAAATACGATTGCAAAGTATGTTATTTATTGATAGAACAGCAAATGTTATATATTTTCCGATAACCAGTCACCAAATACTAAATAATGTAAGTATGGTGAAATGTTTGGATTTCGTGTCTAGGCGTGTAATTTTAATTACTGTTCTTCCAATCCAGACACACACATGCAAGGGACATTATAGAGTTTTTCACAACGGAACAATATTATTGTAAAAGTAAAATAAAATTTAATATAAATTTGTACACCACTAAATGATTTGAGCAAAATATAAAAAAGTCATATTAAAAAATGAACAATTTGGAAACCTTCTAGCATCTACTATCATACTATCATCACTATGCTCCCAATCAACGTTATGTCTCTGAAAAAAAACTTACAATTTATTAAGATGTGCTTCCGTAGGGGAGGTTTGTCTAGCGGCACGTGGAATTCTCGCAGTGACGTGGTGTGATGACCTCCTCTCTGTGGGCAAGGAAAATACAGTTCCACTCCAGCGGGCAGGGAAGCTGCAGTCTAGGTGCAGAAGACACGTGGGGTTTCCAGGGTGGGGGAGCGCTGAACTCTTTCGGTGAGTGAGAGAAGTCACGTGGACGGTCCAACTCCTTCTTGTGTACACTACAGAGTAGGGGAAGAAACGCGTCCAAGGAACTAGCCGACCTTGAATGACACATGGAGTGGTTACTCCTAGTTCTATCTTCGTCGGACCCAGGGGTGTAGTTTTAATTCGGCAATGTGGCATTACGGGCATGCTGGATGGGCGTCCGCTGTTCACACAGTGAACCGTACTGTCAACAGATATGGACCACTGACTGGTGGGTGTCAAATACCAGGGTTACCACGAACCAGGCTAGTGATCCAGAAAAATAATTTTAAAAACCCGTAAAAAAACAAGTTTTTGACTATATATCCATTATATAGGAGACATAACTAAAAAAATGTTAATTATAATACGCAGCGCAAGACAATCCAAAAATACAAAATTTTATTTATGACTCGTAAAACATGTTTAATATAATGCGCACCGATCGGGAATATATTTTTAAAAAGTAAAGTCAATATAATACGCACCGAATCACGCAACGGGAAAGTATTAATAAAAAGTTCGTTGAATATACTACGCACCGCGACACTCTATCTCAAAAATGAACATGATACATAGAGATAAATAAAATAATCTTAAAAATCAATAATTTAACTACAGTACATGCGATGGATCCAAAATTTTGATGCATCTTTTTTATCATCGGCACGAGTCTACCTGCAAAATAACACCTCGCTAGCTTACGAGGAAGAGGGTTAAAAATCGAACCAAAGTTTTTTCGACAAGCAAGCAAGGGCTCAAACAGACACCACGAGGTAATAAAAAGGATTTATTTTTAAAAAAACGTTTAAAAAAATTTTTTTGAAAATAAATCCTTTATGAACGAGACATAACTAAAAGAATGTTTATTAAAATAAGCAGCTCAAGACCATCCAAAAATGGTAGTTATGTGTCGTAAAACTTGTTTAATATAATGCGTACCGATCAGGAATATGTTTATAATAAGTGTTCTTAATAAAATGTGCACGTAATTGCGCGACAGAAAGGTTGTTTAATATAATACGTACCGCGAAACTCTATCTCAAAAAATAACATGATGCATACATATAAATAAAATAATCTAAAAATTCAATTTAACTACAGTACATGCGATCGATTTGAAATTTTGATATATCGTTTTTATCATCGGCACAAAACTGCCTGCAAAATTTCAGCTCGCTAGCTTACGACGAAGGGGGTTAAAATCGATCCATAGTTTTTTTGACAAACAAGCAAGCAAACAGACACCACGAGTTAATTTAAAGGATTTAATAAAAATACCCGTAAAAAAACAAGTTTTTTACTATAAATCCATAATGTACGATACATAACTAAAAGAATGTTCATTATAATACGCAGCGCAAGAGAATCCGAAAATACAAAATTTTAGTTATGTCTCCTAAAACATATTTAATATAATGCGTACCGATCGGGAATATGTTTAATAAAAAGTATGGTTAATATAATACGCACCAAATCGTGCAACAGGAAAGTATTAATAAAAATATAAAGGTTGTTCAATATAATACGCACCGCGACACTCTATTTTAAAAATTTACACTTGATACATAGAGATAAGGGGCCGTCCATAAATGACGTCACGCGATTTTTGACCCCTCCCCCCCCCCTCGTCACGCGACGTCACAAAAACTTAGACCCCCCCTCTAAAAATACGTCACAAATCTTTGACCCCCCCCCCAAAAAAAAACACAACAAACAAACAAAAAAATAACCAAAATAACAAAGAAACAACAACTTTATTTACTATTTGAAAATAAGTATATTTCAATTCACTTTTATTGTCAATTAAGTATTTATTATTTATTTAGTGAAGATCTAAATTGTAATATCGTAAGCCGCGTGAATCATTTTTAAAAACGTTTAACCGGCCTTCAGAAAACGAACTGTGTTAACATCATTAGCTTATATTTTATTTTAATGAATACAAATTAAACATTGACTATTGATCATCACGGTTAACGTCTTTGTTTAGAAAAAAATTATTTAAAAATAACATTTTTAAAATGTATTTTTTTTAAAATCCCTCAATTGACTAACGGGCATCCCGTAAGACAGAGGTCGGCGAACAGAGGTAAATAACCTGAACTGGGGTCAAAAAGGGAATTCTTGGGGGTAATGCAGACTCATTTGGGACATATAACATCCACTACAATCCGCTAGATATATTAAAATACGTCATGTGTACGTGTACGCTTGGAACATATGCCCATTTTTAAACAGGTTCCTTCCAGAAAAAGCATTTTTTTTAAAATTTGACAACTATGTAGATTTCTTACCTACGCACTATATGAAGACACCTAAATCTACCATACTTTCATTTATATTGACACGAGTGACAATAATCTTAATCCACGTGACTTGTCTTTATCACGTATCATTTCTGTGATATTTAAAATTAATGCCTTAAAAACTGAGCTAAGAAGAAAAGTTGTTTTGTTCTCCTCTCGAATTGCAATGTCAAGAATTTGATGCATTCAATAAAATTAATGAATACTTGACTAATTTTAAATGGGCTCATTTACCATTATATCTAGAACAGTGCTTCTCATACTTTTTAGTATTGCGGACCAGCAGGAATTTTTTCCATTGTACCAGGGACCTGTGCACTATTTTCCCTGCACTGACATTTTTTTCTGTCCTTTTTTTGAGAGCATCTGCGGACCGGCAGCGGTTGGCATCGGTCCGCGGACCACCACTTTGAGAAGCATTGATCTAGAAGACTAGAATGGCCAGGGGCGTTTTATCAAAAACCATCGAACAATTATATCAAACTTAAAACGTTTTTAATTCTATCAAATAGATTCCCTCCCCCCTCCCCTTTTAAAGAAAAAGGATATTCCGTGTCGTTTTGACTTAAAATATCTACACATGATCATATTCAAATCATTTTTAGACACTTGTCATGCTTGTAAAACTCAACAGTAGCATTTTCGGGGGAGGGGTGGGCGTGCTAAAGACGCTCCCCCAAATCCCCGAGTCACATGAGCAGGACCTAGAGTCTGTAACGCATACATAAAATTGTATATTTTGTGGTAACGGGCATGAGAGAACCAAACGGAGCTGCGGTTAGATCACAAATGCTTTGATGTCAACATCAAACGACGCAGTGTAACAATTTCATATGTTATCTTGTGGATTCTCAAACTTAAGGATTATAATTAGATTTAATTTTCGTGTCTTGATAGCATACGCCAACCAGCGTCTGATGGCCTACCGACCAGCACATTGAGAAGCACTGATTTTTTTTTAAAAAAAGAAACAAAAAGTCATTAAATAAATTGTAAGCGACCAAATATTTCAGTGGATGTTTTATTTAAAGTTACCCTTTTGATGTGACGTCACATTTCTTCAACCCCCCTCCCTCCCCCTCGTCACGCAACGTCACACAACTGTGACCCCCCTCCCCCCCTAGGTGCGTGACGTCATTTATGGACGGCCCCTAAATAATATAAAATAAAAATTCAATAATTTAATTACAGTACATGCGATAGATCTGAAATTTTGATACATCGTTTTAATCATCGGCACGAGTCTGCCTGCAAAATTTCAGCTCGCTAGCTTACGAGGAAAAGGGTTAAAAATCGATTCAAAGTTTTTTCGACAATCAAGCAATCAACCAGACACCCCGAGTTAATATAAATGATTTAAAAATGGGGAATTTTTTATCGGCTAGATCTTTACAGTTTTTCTCCTTCCAACGACCAAGCATTCAGATGGAGGCGTCGAAAGGGTATATTAATGTGGAATAAATGTAAATTGATACCTAGCCCATACTACTGCTGGTGCGGGCCTATCGGGTTAGCACCAGATAAGTCTTAGTTTGTTCTGAAAATAATATAAACAATGAAAGTAATTCAATATGCCATTATGAAATATCGCCGGCACAACGACATCACTATCTACCGGATGGGATGCAAGCGTATATGGCACATACAATGACATCTGTAAACATGTGACAGTTAATATATATCAGACATGGCGCCGCACGGCGAGAATCAGCACGTGGGGTGCAAATTATATCCACTTAATAAAAGGTGGATAGACCAAAATATCTAACCAATAAATCATATGAGTATAATTACATGAATGTACAATGCTGAAAGCGGAATTAAAAGTTCACCCTTACTAAACTGGAATTCCCGGTCTTTCGTCTTTCAAATCTGTGAGCTGATCGTTCCCGCTATCACGTGAGATCGCTGTGGGTGAACACAACTCCAGAACTTGATCAAAAGAGGATGATTATCATTTATACTCCTATTTATCCACGAGCTGATTGGCTGTTAGTTCATTTCCTTTGGAACCCGTGTTACTCCATACATTTCAGATATAGACAGTAATTAGATTTAGTTAAAATTTTTAAGCTTGGTTTTTTTAATAAATAGATGTACAAAAAAAAAGATTTTTAAAAACCACGTTTTTATAAGCGGACTAAAACAAAGTAAATAATTTAAAACTTATACGTTCAAGTACTTTCATTTAATATGACTAAAAACGTGGGGCGGGTGTTTGATATAAAAGTTATAATAAGCGCCCGCCCCACGTTTTTTAGTGATATTAAATGAAAGTAATTTAACGTATAAGTTTTAAATTATTTTTAAAAAATAAAATAAAAATGTATTTATGGAAATTCTTGAAAAATTACACTTACCACTTAATAAGACAATACAGAGAAATCTAAGTTCAATCTGCACTGAGTTTTATAGATTGAACAATTTTTTACATTTATCTCACATAAATTATCCAATGAATTTTTTAATTTTTTTTTGAAAGTAAATTTAATAATTAAAAATTCAATTATATTTTTTTTACTTACAGTGAAAATTGTTTAAAATGAAATTGAGGGGACTGATTTTGTTTTTCGTGCTAAAAGAATGGTTATTAGAAAGTACATACTTGTATTAGTTAGTCAGGACTGCATTATTATTTCACGTAAAGCAATATGTCTTCTTAAGCCTTTTCGTGTCAAACGTATTTCACAGTATTCGTGAGGCCTTGAAACTTACGAAAAGTGAGTAACACTAACAGAGAGACATGCTCTGCCAATAGTTTTGTTTCCAAAGCTCATCAGCTGAAGATATTATCACAATTATTGGCACAGACAGGTTTCAAAACAGTCAGATCTTTATTTATTGTATCTCTGAATGTTTTTATAGATTTGACATAAAATACATATTGGCGCTAAACGGCTCAGAAATTAATTTAAAAAAACAACAACAACAACAAAAACAAAAAACAAACAAACAAACAAAAAAGAAGAATCACACTTACCCTAGCTTCACCTTCACGAGCTAGATTAATGAACACATTAGCCTTAGCTGCCAATCTCAGGCTGCCATCCATAAATGACGTCAAGCAATTTTGGCCAATTTTTACCCCCCAATTTTTTGTTCTCCCGCTAGTCACAAAAAGTTAAAAACCCATCCAATTTGACGCACCAAAGCTTTGAACTCCCCCCACCAATTAAGTCAATAGTTTATATTTTTTAAAAATTATCATGTTTCCAATCACTTTTTTTGCCATTTAAGTATGTTTTAGTGTAAGGCTGCACTCTAAAATCGTAACACGCGTGAAGCCATGTAAAATGGGATTAAATAAATTGTAAGCAATCAAATATTTTAGTGGAATTTTTATTTAAAATTGTGAATTTTGATGTGACGTCACAGTTCTTAAACCCCCACCTCCCTCTCGTCAC
Organism: Ampullaceana balthica; assembly: GCA_944989445.1. Lineage (NCBI taxonomy): Eukaryota > Metazoa > Mollusca > Gastropoda > Lymnaeidae > Ampullaceana > Ampullaceana balthica. The sequence continues at coordinate 95,126 of CALYLW010000608.1, read as the reverse complement.
ACTTCGTCACAAAGTGTTACCCCTTCTCCCCAGGTGCGAGACGTAATTTATGGACGGCCCCTTATTTTACCACGTTTTTATTAACTTGGTTTCGTTCCTGTTTCAAAGCTTTGTGACGTCATATTGGAAAAAAGGGGTGGGGGTCTATCTTTTTGTGATGACGTGTGACGAGTGGGGAGAGAGGGGTAAAAAATCGGCCAAAATCGCGTGAAGTCAATTATCAAATTTATGGAGGGCTTCTATATTAATAAATGATTTTAAACATTTCATGAAACTATTTTCAGATTCCATTCATTTCTTAATTATTGTAAATAAAATACAAAGGAATTTAAAATAACCATATATCATCATTTTGCTTGGAAGTAAGAATCACGACATTAATTATTGATAAGCCCACACTAATTCGCAAAAACACTAAATTAAAAGTACACTTTAATTAAACTAAACATACTTAAAGTTTAGATTATGATTTAACTTACCTATTTCAGCATTAAAATTCATTTAAAATTGCAAAATTTGATAAAACTGCCGATAGAATAACTTATGCGTCTTAGGCCACGTTTCTTTTTGCATTCGGCGCAGTCCTGCGAGTCAGCGCGACACGACCTCGAATTTCTCGGCGCAGCGCAAATCGCTGTAGCCTGTAGCACATTCAAAATGCCTAATAACACTGACTTTGATGATGCAATTTACTGTAAAGCATTTCCATAGACTAATTATTTTAAACACAGTTAATAAATTAACATTTAATTTAATGTACAAGCATGCGTATTTCATATAAACTATGTAACATTGGAAATTAAGGATTGGAGATTTAATGCAAAGCAAATTATATTTAAAATTTTAAGCACACCTAAAATTTGGTCTGTCATAAAAATGCATGGGGAGGATAGATTTACACACATGTCCATGTAGATACACACACACACACACACACACACACACACACACACACACACACACACACACACACACACACACACACACACACACACACACACACAGATGTAAAAACTCAACAAGACATTATAGCCTCATTTGCAAACTCATACTGAGAGCTAAACCATGGGAAAAAAAATTACTTTCACATGTATCATTGAATGCAGTCAAGTATCCTGGCTGACAGATGCATAATTTGGATAACATTAATACAATTCTATGCACGGCAAGCTTTTTTTTGAGTGCTCCTAATGATGGTAAGTGAATATAGCAGTTTTAAGCTTCCTTTATTTTTGTCTAGACTGAATGGTTTTCCCTGTTTCAAACTTTAATTGAAAGATTGTTTTTAAAAGTCTGTTGTGGCCTCAGAGTGTTCAAAAGAGTTCAGCCATCACCATTTCACCACAAGTAGATTATTTAGGACAACATACCTGATATATTACTAAGGGAAACTTCTGTAATATTGTAGAGGTTTTTTTACAATGAAAAGATAGTTTTCTGACAGCAGCTCCTTGGCGAATAAAGTAGCATTATAAACAGGACTCGTGGAATAAACTTGGTCAATTTTTAGGAATAATTTTATAAACATTTTGACAACAAACCTTTTGTATCTGTGGTAGAGCAAAGTGTCTTGCTGAGAGTATCTCCTTGGCATTTTTCAGTGGTGGGACACAGTTTGTTGTAAACTGTACAAGCATCCAACTGAAAAACTGGGAAAAAAGAGAATTTAAAAAGTCATAAACTTACGAATCTTAAACATTAAGAGGAACAAGCCTTGAATTTTTAACAGACAAGCTGTATTCAGAAAATAAAATAAACAATGGTAAAGATGACAATTGGAAATATTTGACATGGGAAAAAAAGAGAGAAAAAAAAGAAGACAATCTTGCACTACTAAGCAGATGTAATTTAATTTTAATAAATGTGTTATTTCTCAAGTTATATATTTTTTTTTAAATTCTAAAAAAAAATAAATGTTATCATAAAAAGTAGCAAGATTTTTCTCAAATTAATTGTTTGATTAATTTTATATAAGGGAAATTTCAGGGCTGTAACTTGAATTGTTGAATTTATGTTAATGCAAGATGTTTATTTTCAACTCTCCTTCAGTTTCTATACTTCATCAAAACATTTTTAAATATAACAAAGGCATTAAAAAAGATATGCTTTAATTTAATAAGTTTTTAGAGATTTTTTTAAAATGAATGTCAACTGTAATAAAACAAGAAGAGATAAAAATTTCATTTTAATATATATTTAATTACACTTTCTTTGCTAGAACAAAAGTTCAATTTACTTGTGAAGAAAAATACTAAAATCGTTTTGCAAAGCAGAACTGGATTCTGGCCATATTAGGCGTAGGCTTTCAAATGAGAGTGAATATGATTTATCAATTAGAATATGATAAGCACAAAGATAACCTCAACACATTTCTGTGCACTGCCAGCTTTTTTGAGAGTGCTCCCAGTGAATCGAAGTGAATTAAGCAGTTTAAAGCTTCCTTAATTTTTTTCTAGACTGAACGGTTTGCCCTGTTTAAAACTTTAATTGAAAGTTTGTTTTTAAAAGTCTGTTGTGGCCTCAGAGTGTTCAAAAGCGATCCCCATTTGGCCAGAAATAGATTATTTAGGCCAACATACCTGATATATTATTAAGGAAAACTTCTGTAATATTATAACTGTTTTCTCCCATGACAAGATATTTTTCTGACTGCAGCGCCTTGGCCAACAAAGCAGCATCATAAACAGGACTTGTGGAATAGGCTTGGTCAACTCTTAGGGCTGTGTGGGCTATGAGAGAACCTCTCCTGTATGCACACAATTATTTTAAGATTTAAATACTATTTCCATCTTTCAAATGTTTAAGCATCATACCACTGGGAAGTTAAATACATAAACTTTAAAATCATTTATTTTAAAAAAAATAAGGATTTAATTTTGGAAGTTCTTGAAAAAGTTCACATAATAAGTCAATATAGAGAAAAATAATTTTCAACCTGCACTGAGTTTTATAAATAGAACAATTTTTTACATGTATCTCAAATAAATTATTGAATTACATTTTTTTTAAAAATGATTAAATTATTAAAAAATAAAATTCAATTATTTTTTTTACTTACAGTGAAAATTGTTTAACATGAAATTGTGGGGACTGATTTTGTTTTTTCTTGCTGAAAGAATTACTAGTAAAAGGGTATTACTAGTTCTAGTTAGTCAGGACTGTATTATTGTTTTGTGTTAACCAATATCTCTTCTTAAGCGTTTTCGCGTTAACCGTATTTCACAGTATTTGTTTGGCCTTGAAACTTACGTAAATTGAGACACTCTAACAGAGAGACATGCTCTGCCAATAATTTTGTTCCCAAAGCTCATCACCTGAAGATATTAACCCATTATTTGTGCAGATGGGTTTTAAAACAGTGAGATCTTTATTTATTGTATCTCTGAATGTTCTTATTGATTTAACATTAAATACATATCGGCGTTTAAAGGCTCAGAAATTATTATTATTTTTTAAAACAAACATCATCACACTTACACTAGCTTCAACTTTACGAGCCAGATTCATGAACGCCTTAGTCTTAGTGTTGAACAAATCTAGTGTAATATCTGGATATTCAAATTCTACTTTTAACGGAAATTCTTTGAAATGTTCTGAAACAACAGTCAATAGTTAGAGTCTGTGTTATGACAGCTTTTCATTTAATGTAGTAACAATGACATTTATGATGCAATTTTATTTAAGCAATTTCATAGACTGAAGACCTTAAACAAAGATCATAAAATTAAAATAAAATATACATACAAATTAAATATACAAAGAAATTTGAAATCTAACCATTGGAGATGCAAAGAAAATTATATAAAAAATTAATACCCCTTTTTTAATACAGATAACATTTGGTTTCTCATAGAAATGCATGGGGAGGATTGTGTGGGACATATTATTTTAGATTTACACCCATTTCCATGTACACAAACACAGATGTACACACTCAAAAAGACATTATAGCCTCATTTGCTAACTTATCCTGAGAGCTAAGCCTTGGAGAAAAATACAACAATCCAAAAACATTTACTTTCACAGGTATCATTGAATGCAGTCAAGTATCCTGGCTGACAGACGCAGACTTTGGAGCCGTCAGTATTGTTACATTGTTTTGGGCTCTTACAGTTGTTTAGATCTGGATTAAGGCATTCGTTTACATCTGAAAATAATTTATACACTTGAGTTAAACAAATTCCCTATTGTACCAGTTAATGTGGGAATACATGAAAAATGTTTACAAAATGAAACCAAATAAAATGAATGACACATATGTTTCTAGCAGCCTGGGTGACAAGTTACCTTGACAAAGTGCCGTCCAGATGGTTGCGCTCATACCCAGCCCCACACCCACATTCCACAGAACCGTTGAGGTTGGTGCAGATTTCATGCGGACCCCGGCAGAAGCTCATGTCCAGACATTCATCAATGTCAAACTGGCAGTCGTTGCCACTCCAGCCCTTCTGGCAAGTACAGTTTCCATTGGTATCATTGCAGTCTTCAGTGTTGGCTTGGACACAGGAACAGCTCTGCAGACATCCAGGACCATAGTGGCTGGTATCACATTCTACAATGACCATCAATGAAAATAGTAAGAAAAGCAGGGAAAGACAATGTAACAAATATTTAATTTCCATGTTCATTCCAACATATGCAAATATTTAAGGCCTTGGTCCTTTAAGGAGCAAGCAGCCACCTGATGGGGGAATGGTAGCCATCAAGTGGAGGCAATTCAATAAAACTCATTATTTGCAGATTTCCTCTAAACTGTAAATATCAATGTTGCACTAACTACCCAACAAGACAGATTTCCTCTAAACTGTAAATATCAATGTTGCACTAACTACCTACCAACACAGATTCCTTGTGATGAGTAAAAGCCATCATTACAGACACATGCGTAGAACCCAGGTGAGTTCACACAGTAAAAATTAGCTTGACACAGTGTTGTGTTAGAGCATTCATTAACATCATCCGAGCAGTTTGCTCCGTTCCAGCCTTGGATGCAGCTGCATCTTCCATCAGTGCGGTTGCAGCTTTCAATATTCATGGCATTACATGAGCATGTGTGGCTGCAGTTATTCCCATAATATCCAAAGTCACATTCTGAAAAATACGAGTCCATTAAAAATCTTATGTGAAGTGGGATCATTGCCAGTGTATAGAATACAATGGACCAGGATATAATACTATGGAGGATACAGAAATAGTTGTCAATGTTCCCCTTAAGATGCGTACCTGCGCAGATAACTGATCAACACCACGGAACAGTTTAGAATTACCGTGCAGCAAATTTTATTAAAGAGAATATAATATCCTTTTTTGTGTGGTATAAAAATTTTGCACCAAAAAAATGGGTGGTGTGCAATTTTGTTATTAGAAGGAACATTGATAGTAGTACATTAACATGTTTATATTCTATACACAATAATGGAGAACCAAAGAAGACTGGTCAAAACCTCATAGCTCATTAGTGAATAACCTCATTGACCAAGTAAAGAACAAATCATATAGAATAGACTGCCATGAAGCTTTTAAATAAAATACAAAATACACAAACAAATTGTGTAATGAAAACAATAAATGTGAGCTTTATTATTAAACTAATGCAACAGTAACCGTTTCGGCTAAGGGGCCATCCATAAATGACGTCACGCACCTAGACAACATATGAAATTGCTACACTGCGTCGTTTGATGTTGACATCAAAGCGTTTGTGATGTATCCGCAGCTCCGTTTGGTTCTCTCATGGACTTTTTTTTAGTACGTAGGTAAGAAATCTACATACTTGTCAAATTAAAAAAAAACACATTTTCTGGAAGGAACCGGTTCAATAATGGGCATATGTTCCAAGCGTACACGTACACATGACGTATTTTAATATATCTAGTGGATTGTAGTGGATGTTATATGTCCCAAATGAGTCTGCATTACCCCCAAGAATTCCCTTTTTGACCCCAGATGAGGTTATTTATCTCTTTTCGCCGACCTCTTTCTTACGGATGCCCGTCAGTCACAAAATGTTATTAAATCCTTTATATTAACTCGTGGTGTCTGCACCCGCCCTTGTCGCCAAAACTTTTGATCGATTTTAATCCACTTTCTCGTAAGCTAGCGAGCTGAAATTTAGCAGGCAGTTTCGTGGCGATGATAAAAACTATGTATCAAAATTTCAGATCGATCGCATGTACCGTAAATAAATTATTGATTTTTTAGATTATTTTATTTATCCCTATGTATCATGCTATTTTTTGAGATAGAGCGTCGCGGTGCGTATTATATTGAACAACCTTTCTGTCGCGCAATAAGGTGCGTATTTTATTGACAGCTCTTTTTATAAACATATTCCTGATCGGTGCGCATTATATTAAACATGTTTTACGACACAACTACAATTTTGTATTTTTGGATGGTCTTACGCTGCGTATTATAATGAACATTCTTTTAGTTACTTCTCGTACATAAAGGATTTATAGTCAAAAACTTGGTTTTTTTACGTGTTTTTTAAATTATTAAATAATTTTTTTTTCTAAACAAAGACGTTAACCGTGATGATTAATAGTTAATAGTCGATGTTTATTTTGTATGTATTAAAATAAATATAATCTAAGGATGTTAACACAGGTCGTTTTCCGAAGGCCGGTTAAACGTTTTTTTTTAATGCTTAACGCGGGTTACGATATTACAATGTAGATGTTCACTAAATAAATAATAAATACTTAAATGACAATAAATATGATTTGAAACATACTTATTTTCATATAGAAAGTAAAGTGTTTCTTATTATTTATTTATTTATTTATTTTTTTTTGGGGTGGGGGGGTCAAAGATTTGTGACGTATTTTTGGAGAGGGGGTCTATGTTTTTGTGAAGACGCGTGACGAGCGGGGGAGGGAGTAATAAAATCGGCAAAAATCATGTGACGTCATTTATGGACGGCCCCCTAATGCCCTCATCGGTGCAACATAAAGAAATTACTTACATATATAATAAAAGTATATTTAAATTCTCACTACATCATAAAATACCGTATATACTCGTTTGCAAGCCGACCTTTTTTGGACAAAATCTAGGGGAAAAGTGTGTGTGGGGGGGGGGTCGGCTAATGAGCGGGTCATAGGTGATTTCTGCATGTATATTGAATATCGGTATAGCTATTGTAGATTAGCAATGTCTTTTTCTACACTCTAAAAGATTCGGCTGCTCTATAAGAAGCTATATTATATGAGTGAAAGTAAGAACTTACCTTATTTAATCATTTTATTTATTTTTGTGAACTTTTTAATAATTTGTTTTACAAATTTTGTTTTCAACAACGGATTTTAATGTACGCGCTTTCGTCAGTTTACCAGATATTTGTTTTTTAAATACCGGTAAATATTGCTTAACAAAGAGCAGAAATACAAAGATAGGCAGTACAAAGTAAACAATCATAATGACCGATTTAACTTTTAGTTTAAAAAAAAATATGAACGATTTTTTAAAGCTGTCCTATTATTTCTGGGGGGTCGGCTTGCAATCGGGTTATACACTTTTAATACTTTTCCCTTCCAAAAAAAGGGGGGGGGGTTGGCTTATGAACGAACGGGCTATAGAACGAGTATATACGGTAGTTATGTAAAATAAAAAGAAAGGAAAAAAAACTACTAAAGGAAAGTTTCAATTTAACTTGACAGGCTCGTCATATCCCTGGGGCTATTGAGTAGAGTGTAAGCCTTAGGTATAGGAGTATAAAAAACCTTAGGTATAGGAGTATAAAAGTTAACTGCTCAAGTAAAACACATATGCAAATTTAATCTTCTTTTTAAATGACTACCTTTGCAAAATGATAAAATCTGGTGTCCTTCAACCCCACCCCACAAATAAAAACAACCCCGTAAAAACAAAATTTTTGACTATAAATCCCTTATATATAAGACATAACTAAAAGTATTGATTATGTACAAAAGTGACAAACATTTACAGACTGAAACCAAAATTATCTCCCTTGGCTTTAAAACCAGGTCAAAACTCAAGCAGACGACGACTAAACATTCTAAATAGTGATTTTTATAGATAAACTAACAATGCACTAATTTAATTACGGTACGTTCGATCGATCTGAAATTTTGATACGATGCATTGTTAGGTAAGACGGGTCCGTGTGCCAAATTTCAGCTCGATGGCTTTACTGGAAGTGGGTCATTTTCGACTTTTGTTTTTCCGCGAGGGACGAACGACGGGCGTCGTGGTCAAGGACGAATGAGACGGCGGTGAAGTTAATATAAAGGATTTTAAAAAAATGATATTCCTTCTTCATTCACTATACCATTGAATTTGAAGAGAAGCAAAAGGACACCTTAGGCTTGGTAACAAGGATTTATAGAGAGCTATGTTTCAAAAAAGAAATAAGCTGTTAGCAGCTATAAGATTAGTATAGAATTAGTGATGAATCAGTCAGTCAGTCAGTCAGTGAGTGAGGGCTTTGCCTTTTATTAGTATAGATAAAAGGCAAAGCCCTCAATCACTCACTGACTGACTGATTCATCACTAATTCTCCAATTTCCCGTGTAGGTAGAAGCATGAAACTTTGGGAAGTTGTCGAGTAGCCTCTCGCGACGAAAATTGGAGTAAAAGATTTTTAAAAATAACACTCATGGGGGCCGGGGGCCCAAAAACGTTTTTTTTCCTTATATGGCCTATATAAAATTTGAAAATCACCAATTCTCCTATTTCCCGAGTAGGCAGAAGCATGAAACTTTGGGAAGTTGTTGAGTACAATCCCGCGATGGTAACGGGAGAAAAAATATTTAAATTATCACTTCCTGGGGGCCGGGGGCCCAAATTAAGTTTTTTCCTAATATGAGCTATATAAAAACTAAAAATCACTAATTCTCCTATTTCCCGTGTAGGTAGAAGCATGAAACACTGGGTAGTTGATAAGCACACTTCCGCGATGGTAACAAGCGAAAAAAATATTTAAAATAACACTTAATGGGGTCCGGGGGCCCAAATGTAGTTTTTTTCTTATATAAAAAACTGACTCATCACTAATTATCCAACTTCCCGTGCAGGTATTAGCATGAAACTTTGGGAACTTGCTGAGTACACTCTCTCGACGATAATTGACCAATAAGAATTGTAAAATTCACACTGTTGGGGGCCCGGGGCCCAAAAACGCTTTTTTTCCTTATATGGACTATGTAAAATATGAAATCACTAATTTTCTCATTTCTCGAGTAGGCAAAAGCATGAAACTTTGGGAAGTTGTTGAGTACAAACCAGCAATAGCAACGGGAGAAAAAAAAATTAAATTATCACTTCCTGGGGGCCGGGGGCCCAAATGAAGTTTTTTCCTTTTATGAGCTATATAAAAACTGAAAATAACAAATTCTCCTATTTCCCGTGTAGGTAGAAGCATGAAACTTGGGGTAGTTGTTAAGTACACTTCCACGATGGTAACAGGTAAAAACAATATTTAAATTATCACTTAATGGGGGCCGGGGGCCCAAATGTTTTTTTCTCAGATAAAAAAACTGACTCATCACTATTTCTCCAACTTTCCGTGTAGGTAGAATCATGAAACTTTGGGAAGTTGTTGAGTAGCCTCTCGCGACGAAAATTGGCGTAAAAGAATTCGACAATTTACACTCATGGGGGGCCGGGGGCCCAAAAAAGTTATTTTTCCTTATATGGCCTTTATAAAATTTGAAACTCACAAATTCTCCTATTTCCCGAGTAGGCAGAAGCATGAAACTTTGGGAAGTTGTTGAGTACAAACCCGCAATGGTAACAGGCGAAAAAATAAATAAATTATCACTTCCTAGGGACCGGGGGCGCAAATGAAGTTTTTTCCTTATGAGCTATATAAAAACTGAAAATCACAAATTCTCATATTTCCCATGTAGGTAGAACCATGAAACACTGGGGGGTTGATAAGTACACTTCCGCGATGTAAACAAGCGAAAAACATATTTAAATTATCAGTTAATGGGGGCCGGGGGCCCAAATGTAGTTTTGTTTTATATTAAAAACTGACTCATCACTAATTCTCCAACTTTCCGTGTAGGTAGAAGAAGCATGAAACCTTGGGGAATTTAAGTAGCTTCTCGCGACGAAAATTGGCATAAAATAATTTTTAAATTCACACTCATTGAAGCCGGGGGCCCAAAACCATTGTTTTCCTTATATGGGCAATATTAAAAGTAAAATCACTAATTCTCCTATTTTGCGAGTAGATAGAAGAATGAAACTTTGGGAAGATGTTGAGTACACTTCGGTGATATCAACAGGCAAAGAAATGTTTAAATTTTCAAATACTGGGGTCCGGGGGCCCAAATAAAGTTTTTTTCTTTATGGGAGCTATATTAAAACTGAAAATCACAAATTCTTATGTTTCCCGTGTAGGTAGAAGCAAGAAACTCTGAGTAGTGGTAACAAACTAAAACAATATTTAAATTATTACATAGTGGGGGCCGGGGGCCTAAATGTAGTTTTTTCCTCATATGAGCTATATAAAAACTAAAAATCACTAATTCTTCTATTTCCGGTAAAGGTGGAAGCATGAAACTTTGGGCAGTTGTTAAGTAACATTCCGCAATGGTAACAGGTAAAAAAAGTATATAAATTATCACTTACTGGGGACCGGGGGCCCAAATTTAGTTTTTTCTAATATTAAAATCTGACTCAACACTAATTCTACAACTTGCCGTGAATGTAGAAGCTAAAACTTTGGGAACTTGATTAGTAGACTCTTATTACGATAAGTGACGAAATGATAATTTTAAAATTTCACTCATGGGTGGCCGGGGCCCCAAAACCGTTTTTTTTCCGTATATGGGCTATATAAAACTGAATGAACACTAATTCCTCATCTTCCCGTGTAGGTAGAAGCATGAAACTTTGGAAAGTTGTTGAGTACCCATCCCGCGATGATAACAATCACAACCAAATATAAAATTATTATTCACTAGGGGGCCGGGGGCCCAAATGTAGTTTTTTTCTTATATGAGCTACATATAACAGACTCATCATTAAATATCTAACTTCCCGTGTAGTTAATAGCACGAAACTTTGGGAAGTTGTTGAGTACCCTCCCACAATGGTAGCAGATGAAAAAAAAACTAAATTATCAGCTCGATAGCATCACGGGAAGTGTGTCATTTTTTACTTTTCGTTTTTGTTTTTCTGCGGGACTACGACAGACAGACAGACAAGACGGTGAAGTTAATATATGTATTATATTCTTCATGATCCAGATTGAAATCAATTGGTGTTTTGAATTTGTGTTACGCGGGTTCTCAACGGTAACTGAAATCCTATTTTCCGCAGCTTAGCGCGGGTATTTTGCTAGTTAAATATATAATAAACTCAACATCTAGAGATGACTTAGCCCTGTCAGGAGCAAAGCGCCTTATGTTTCTTCTTCTTCTTCTTCGTTCTCAAAATCTTTTGATAGAGGATTTAGACAGCAAGTCCTATATTTGTGATGAACTGCGCTGTGGCTGTCAGTTGTTCCAGTCCACCATAGAGTTTGTCATCGAGGGTAGCTTCCTGGGGCCATATGACTGTCCGGGTATGGTGGTACAGAGGGCAGTTTTGGAGAACATGTTCCGCATTGTCCGCAGCTATCCCGCAGGGGCACATTTCGCTTTCTCCAATTCGAAGTTTGCGGAACATGTGTTGCCTAAGTTTGTTGTGGCCCGTCCTTAGCCTGAAAATGATGTTTTGTGATTTGCGGGGGAGTTTGAAGTATGCATCACTTTTTGGGTGGTTTTCTTTGAGCTCGGACCATTTTTCAGATTCACTTCTTTTGAGCATTGCTTTGATTTCTTCGTGGTGTAGAGATGGCTCTGCCTGGTTTTGACTGCCTCCAGTTTTTGCCAAGGAGTCAGCAGTGTCATTTCCTTCAAGATTCACATGCCCAGGGATCCATTGGAGAATAAGTTCTTTTGTTATTTTGCTCAGTTTCAATAGTTCTGTACTGAGTGTCTGATTGATCAAAGTGTTTGGGTTTTTGAGAGACTGAAGCACCGTCTTAGCATCAGTGAGGATGACAATCTGACTGTTTTTAGAGTGGGGGTCACTTGTTAGAATTTTTGCGGCAAGCTCTAGTGCTTTCCTTTCAGCTCTAGTGCTATCTGAGAGACTTCATATGGCGGTTGCTTTTTCAAGGTGTTCTCTGTTAGGCCACTCTATAAGAATGCCGGCTTCTCCATTTTTTGTGGCTTTTTCTGAGGAGCCATCGGTGTAGACTCTTATCCAGGAGTTTTCATGATATTGTTCTTTGATGATGTTATTTACTGTTACTCTTAGTATGTCAGTTGTGTAGTCAGATTTTTTTCCTATGTTGATTAAGTTGTCTCTGATTATTAGAGGTGGACTTAGGTCCCAGGGTGGGAAGTGGCTGTGGGGATGTGTCGCTTCAATCATAATATTATCAATTTTATGTTTGGATTTTAGATGTTTGGCTTCTTGTATAAAGTTTGTTCTTTGTAGTCTTTTAGTTGAGTAGGATTTTTGCAGCTTGGGTTTTAGAGGGTGATGTACTGATGCTTCTAATTTGGTGAACTGCGTTAAGGTTTTGGTTTCTCGTCTAACTTCCATAGAGCTTAGGGTAGCTAGGTCCTCCATTGCTCTGATTGGGGTAGTTTTCATTGCTCCTGTAATTATTTGAAGCCCTAGGTTTTGAACTTTGTCTATTTTTTGGAGGATGGATTTGGCTGCTGTGCTCCACACTGTGGATCCATATTCTAGGGTAGGTCTTATATAGCTGGTGTATGTTTTCTTCAGGATGGAGTGGTTTGCGCCCCAGTCTGAACCAGCTAGTTTTTTCATCAGCGCCAGTCATTGGATTCCTTTTTTTTGTGCGTTATCTATTTGGTTTCTCCAGGTTAGCCTTGGGTCAAACGTAACTCCTAGATATGTCGGATTGTCATTTTTCCAGGACTATTTTGTCTAATGTTAGTTTGATGCTTTGTTGTTTGGTTGAAATGGAGAAGATTGTGTAGGTCGTTTTTTTGGAATTTATGGTCATACCCCATTCCTTAGACCATAGGTTGAGGTTGGTCAGTGCATCTTGTAGCCTAAATTTTGAAGTGTCTGTGTATTCTTCTGTGCTAAGTAGAGCCAGATCATCAGCGTACATGCTGCCTTTTATTTTTCTAGGAATAATTTGTAGTAAGTCGTTTATAAAAATTAGAAACAGTGTGGGTGACAGAACACCTCCCTGTGGGACTCCATTGTGTATCGTAGCTGTGTTGCTCCTTTTTCCTTGCATTTTGACTAGAGCCTTGCGATTAGTTAAATATTCTGTGACAGTTTAACATTCGGTGGGATACATGGGTGTTTTGTAACTTTAGAATTAGACCTTCTTTCCAGACCTTATCAAATGCTTTTTCTAGGTCAAATAAGACGACGGTGGTTGATTTCTTTTCCTGGAAGCCGTCTTCTATTTCTTGGGCTATGTATGCTATTTGATCTTCCGTTGATCTGCACTTCCTGAATCCTGCCTGTTCATCTGCAAGTAGATTTTCGGATTCAAGTATCCACATCAGCCTATTATTAACCATTCTTTCCATCAGTTTGCAGACACAACTGGTCAGACTTATTGGGCGGTAGCTGTCAACTTGGCTCCTTGGTTTGCCAGGTTTTGGTATTGGAATCATGATAGCTTTTTTCCAAATAGTTGGGATATTTCCAGACTTCCAGCTGGCATTGAATATTTGTAGTAGTTTCTTCTTAGCTAGGGGTCCTAGGTGAATGAGCATATCATTTGAGATTTTGTCTGTTCCTGGAGCTTGTTTGGGTTTGAGGAGTTTCAAAGAGTCATTGAGCTCTTTCAAACTTAGGTTTGCAGCGCCTTATGTAATTACAGACCAAAAGTTGTGATGTAAATTAATATATTAAACAGTATGTTCAACTGCTTTCAATATGTGAAATAAATAATGGGAAACGTAGTTGCAAGGGGTCTCTTAAGTTTAGAAACTGGTATGTCAGCTCCCTAGGGTTATATACAGATATGTCAGGTCATAAGGTCTCTAAAGCGTAGAAACAGGTAATTCATGTCCTTAAATTTAGTAACAGGTATGTCAGCTCCCTAAAGTTTAGAAACAGGTATTTCAGGTCCCTAAAGTTTAGAAACAGGTATGTCAGATCCCTAAAGTTTAGAAACAGGTATGTCAGGTCCCTAAAGTTTAGAAACATGTATGTCAGGTCACTAAAGTTGAGAAACAGTTATGTCAGGTCACTAAAGTTTAGAAACAGGTATTTCAGGTCCCTGGAGTTTAGGGACATATTATTATTTATAATTATTGGGGAAAACCCACTTCATTTAGGGGTCGGGAGAAGATTCAGGAAAATAATTATAATTGACTGACCTGTGCAGGTAAGTTTGTCCTCTGAAAGTTGGAAGCCATCCCCACAGGAACATGAGAACCCTCCATCATAGTTGACACAAACGCCACTTATACAAGGGTTTGGTTGGCATTCATCAACATCTGCAACAAAGACAAGACATTCATCATTCACTTCAACTTCACCATGTTTAAACTTCTTTCATATTGCCCCGAACCTGATATGTTTTTGCTATTTCCTATTTCTACTTTTTACACGGTGACATTGATTTTACCTTACCTTTGCTTTTTATTTAAGTACATCACCGTCATAAAGCGTAATAAGCTTACTTTTACTTTAAGCAATATTTGTGCGTACATCGTAAAGAAATTTGTACTACAATCATCTGTTCCAAATTCTAATTACTTCAAACACCACTGGCTAACTTTTTGGAGGATTCATAACTAGTTATTTTTTTTTAAAATTTACAAAGTAACATTATCATATTAAACAAATGATTCAAATGAATAGTTTTCCTTGCATTTGTCCAGTTATAATGTCGGAGTAGAAAAAATAAATGTGTAACTGGTTAATATGTTAAGAATTTCTGAGTAATTGAGCTTTAAATCAGGACAGATTTTAAAATTTAAAAAAAAATTGTTTAAGATTATTATTTAAGTATGCCATAGTTATTACTTTATCTATGGTATCTAAATAATTAAAATTGTGCATTTTTCATTCATCCCTTTTATTAAATACCAATAATGTCTCTGCATATTGTAACATTAGTCTTTGATTTTGATTTAGGAATTTGCTTTAAAAAAAAAGAAAGTAAATTCAATGCAGGGAAAGTTATGCCTAAAACAAAAACCTGCCTAAGCCACTAAACGGGTGTGGGGGGGGGGAGCCTCGCTCAAACCTGTCACATACATCACCATCAACCTACCATCACAACTTGTTTAAACCTGTCACATACATCACCATCTACCTACCATCACAACTTGTTTAAATCTGTCACATACATCACCATCAACCTACCATCACAACTTGTTTAAACCTGTCACATACATCACCATCAACCTACCATCACAACTTGTTTAAACCTGTCACATACATCCCCATCTACCTACCATCACAACTTGTTCCATCAACTGCCAAGCTGAATCCAGGCTTGCAGGAGCAGACAGTTGTGTTGGCTTCTGTCATGCAGGTTTGATTGCATAGATTAGATGTCTCACATGTCTGGCTGAGGTCAATTACTGTCATCAGTTTACAAAGGGAAATGTTTTGTTTATACTATTATATATTATAATATATAAAAATATCATTAAACAACAATTAATTACTTTCATAGTTAACAATTAATAAAGAGCAAAGTAGTAATAATACATTTAAGGCAATCAATTTTAATTTGGAAATACAACACAAAGGTAACCTAATAATAATAATAATAATAAATTGATTATTTATATAGCGCTGTATCCCAGTAAGGAACTGGGCTCACAGCTCTTTACATGAAAGAAATGACATACCTATAAGTATTAAATTAACTTTCATATCATAACAAACACAAAAATTACAGTACATTATACATTAGCTACGTTAATCATTTACAAGAAATGTTGTTTCATTAATTTTGAAAATAAATTTTGAAAAGATGTGTCTTAAGTGCAGTCTTGAAGGACTTGGTTGTTTGAATACTACGTATGTGTAATGGTAGAGAATTCCATTGTTTGGCTGCACAAAAAGAGAACGACCTTTCACCAAATGTTTTGGTGCGTGTCTTAGGAACAGAGAGAACGTGTGTGTTTGCAGAAGATCGTAGCTGGCGAGTGGGTGAGTAGACCGACAAAAGTTCAGTAAGATACGATGGGCATGAGTCCGAAAACAAGTTGTGACAGAGAACGCCCAGTTTGTAATCAATACGGGCTTGTATAGGTAGCCAATGAAGTGAGTGAAAAAGTGGAATAAAATGGTCATGTGTTTTTGCCTTGAGCACCAGTCTGGCAGCTGAATTTTGAACTTTCTGTAGTTTTTCAATGCATTGTTTTGGCGCACCTGACAGAAGAGAATTGCAGTAATCCATACGACCCTCAGATAGACGTAGGCATAAAAACACTTTTCTTATTCAGTAATCAAGAACAAACACATACAAATTATCACTCTTCCTGTCCGGAATTCGGATGTGGAATAGGTTGCCCGAGGAAAACAGCAAAACCAACACTCTATTAACATTTAAAACTCTAATTAAAATGCAAGACTAGACATAAACCATGGATAAGCATAGGATGCAATGATCTTCAGTATAGAAGGAACGTGTGTAACAGATAAGATAAGATTTATAGAGTAAATTTTAAAAAAAATTAAATCAGTCTTTCAGATACATATGCAGTAAGCTGGATTACATGCCCTCTGGGTTGTCCTGTGTATGGTTATTATTTTTATTTTGTTTTTGGCAAACCGATTATCGGTTATGTAAATCCGATTTTAAACCAATTATCTGTTTTACCGCTGACTTCATAAAAATTAGGGATGTACCGGATTTGCCCAAATAGAAATAAATTCTATAAGGCGAATATGACGTGGAATAAGGAAAAAACATGACAGTTTTCGTTGAATTAAGAAAATGCCGTCCCACCAAGAATTAATGAAATGATTTTACACGCAATTCGTAATGTGGGGAATTAAGTTTTATGTCTAGCCTACATCATTATTGCGACAATAGAGACTGCATTTATTACGTCTATTTTTGTCCAATTCGGACATCAATGAACATAATGACGTCACACTTTCCGCCAAGCAATAAATGTATTAATTTAAAAATACACTAGACAGAGCACCCAAAACTTACAAACAAACACACCTTGGCGGCCATATAATTCGAAAATGTGGTTATTATGAAAAGAATGTATATTTAAATTATTATATGTATGTTATTATCTCCATGTATTGTAAAGCGCCGTGAGCCCGGCTCCTTGCTGGGAAACAGCGCTATAAAAATTACCAATTTAATGTTATTATTATTAAATGTCAGCAAATGCGTGAATAAATTTTGTTCGCATATTTTTTGAAGTTTTCAGTAAGGAAATGTTTATTAAATTCGGTAATCAGTTTGGGAAATTTAAAATCACTTTCAAAACCGATAATCAGATTTCCGATTATCGCTTAATAAACCTAATCCTGTAATTATTGAGATACACTTTAGAAAAGAGACTTACGTTCACATGTGTTGATTGTGGTGTTACGCACATATCCTTCATTGCACTCGCAGGCGAATTTCCCATTGGTGTTTCTACACAACTGATCACACGTGTTTAATTCGAAA
This sequence comes from Ampullaceana balthica, assembly GCA_944989445.1. NCBI lineage: Eukaryota > Metazoa > Mollusca > Gastropoda > Lymnaeidae > Ampullaceana > Ampullaceana balthica. The sequence goes on along the minus strand of CALYLW010000608.1, from coordinate 77,503 downwards.
ACACTGCATTCATCAATGTCTTTTGTTGCAAGAAAAAGATTGAGAATAGAAAGTTTTGTTACTCATCTATGAAATAAAAATTGCAAAACAAAAAAAATAACAAAAAAACAAACTACAGTATTCCTACTACAAAAAACACATTTCTTCAAACTTTACATTACTGTCAAAATTAATTTAATGACAATTAAACATTTCAATAAATGATAAACATGTGCACTGTAATTTCATTATTTGTTGTAGTTATGATATGCGTGTTTTAAATTGATTATTATATGTATGATTTACATTGATTATTATGTTTTTAACTATTTTTATGTGAAGCTCTGTGAGCCCAGCTACTTTCTGGGGTACTGCGCTATATAAATGATAAAATTATAATAATTATTTTTATTATTAGTTGTGCCAAATTTTGAGATAATGCAAAATTAAACCTGGTGTATTTAATTTTTTTTATAAAGCTTATCACAATTAACCTAATTGAACATAAAACACATTGGAAATCATGTTTTCAATTATTGGTGGCAGATTTGAGTACAATTCATCAAGTTAATAGCGCTGTTCTCTTAGATTCAAATTTGAATATTTACCTGTGCATATATTTTTTTGCACTGTGAACCCTGGAGGGCATGAGCAAGAGTAGCTTCCCACCGTGTTAGTACAGTTAAACATGCACGGAGAACCAGTTGAACATTCATCTACATCTGCAAGAAAAATAAAGAAAAGAGTTCACTGTAACATTATGTTAAACCTTTTTCTCTTGATCCATTTATTTCTTTTAGATCCCTACTTTAGATCCACATCTTAGACTTTCCACTGAATGACATTAAAACACAGCTTAGTACACAATCATCTTCTGTATAGAAGGAATGCCTGTAATATTTATGATAAGATATAAGTTCAATAACATCATTTACAGATTCTTGATAATTTTCTGTAGTGAATAACTTCTACTAAACTTTAATGAAAATGACTGATAAGTCATCACTTTAAAAAATTTTTTATAGAAAAAATAAAAACACATAGCATCATTCTTGAGTTGCAAGCCTATTACATGCTAGCCACTGAGTGACATGTGTTTATCTGTACCTAGGTTAAGTTCTCTCAACATGCATACAAAAGATCACATCAACTGTGCCCATCTAGGCCTAGTTAAATATGTTACCAGTCCATGACAAGCTGTATCAATATACAGCCAGTTATTTTTTTTAATAGCTAGTAACTCAGTATTCAGGTTTATTGCCTATGTTAGCCATTTGTTTAAATAAAGGATTCTTCTATGTCATACATTTAAAAATAATTCATCAATGGGTTATGTTATGGGGTGCAGTGGGTCCATTCAGTCCACTTAAAGTCAGACATCATAGGGTGCAGTGGGTCCATTCAGCCCACTTAAAGTCAGACATCATAGGGTGCAGTGGGTCCATTACTCCATTCAGTCCACTTAAGGTCAGTCATCATGGGGTGGAGTGTGTTCATTCAGTCCACTTAAGGTCAGTCATCATGGTCTGAAGTGGGTCCATTCATTCTACTTAAGGTCAGTCATCATGGTCTGAATTGGGTCCATTCAGTCTACTTAAGGTCAGTCATCATGGTCTGAAGTGGGTCCATTCAGTCCACTTAAGGTCAGTCATCATGGTCTGAAGTGGGTCCATTCAGTCCACTTAAGGTCAGTCATCATGGTCTGAAGTGGGTCCATTCAGTCCACTTAAGGTCAGTCATCATGGTCTGAAGTGGGTCCATTCATTCCACTTAAGGTCAGTCATCACTCACTATATCAATCTTGAACCGGGACTGAGTCACTTCTGAAAGACAAACCTTGTTTATGAAGTCATTACTCACCAACACACGTTTGGTTCATCAAGTATTCGTTGGTCAGCTGGTACCCCATCCTACACTGACAGAGGTAAGATCCTGGTGTGTTTGTACAGATGGATAAGCTTGGACAAGGCGAGACTGCAGTGGCGCATTCGTTGATGTCATTTGAGCATGTCAGCCCTGCCCATCCCGGCCTGCACACACAGCCTATTATAGGATTACACTGACTTGAACCGTTCACAAAACAGTTGCATTCATTGACACAATCAGGTCCCCAGTGGTACATGTCACATTCTATTGAAAGAAAAACAAAATACAGCATCAGTTTAGGAAATAAGATGCATGAAAGTTTTTTTTAGTAAAAACATATACAGTTGTTTAAGCTTTGATCAGATAAAGAGTTGAGTGTATAAACCATTATATGAACAACAATAAAATGCCACCTGTCAGCAGTTTTAATTTTTAAAAAATAACATTATCAATGCTACCACATTTGTTAAAAACATTTATCAGAGAGCAATATTGGGAGGACTTTTTCAGGTAAATAGAAAATAGATATAAACATACACACATCTGTTGTAAACTATATGTAACTGTCATGAACATCAAGATATGTTGTGAACATCCACATATATGTTGTGAACATTTCCATAGCATTAAAAAATATTATTGCTTTTATAAAGTTTTTGTGACCGCAATTTTTTACTTTTTAAATTATTTCATTCCTTGTTCTTTTTTCACTGTTCTAAATCTCTTATTCCCATCATGGGAAAAGCATTTACCCTGATCTGCTGGCCGCCTCTGTGTTTAAAAACTATCACATTACCTCAATACAATGCTTATTTTATTTGAAATCACAGTCAGTGATTTTCTGGATTATCACTTGATTCAAAATACCTTTTATGTGTTACACACAAAAATGTATTGAAAATAATTCGGGGGTGGGGGGGTGGGTGTGGGTGGGACCTGCTTACCAATACAAGATCTTTGATCATTCTGCAACTTTTCCCCTTCATTACATGAGCAGACGTAAGAGCCAGGTGTGTTTTTGCACTTATCTGTGCAAAGATGCTTCCTCGTTGTGCAATCATCGATATCTTGAACGAAAAATTATATAATAAATAAGAGAGTTTGGTTGCATCAATCTTTAAATCCTTTCATATTATTTTGTGTCAAACTATGCTCAGCGGTATATCCTACAGTGTTTATAAACAATTTTTACTTTAAGATGCATTGTGGAATGACTGGGTGTGTGTGCGTATTGAGATGTGTTAATGCCATCTCACTCTCACCAGTGCTGCAGGCTTTTGACTAGCTTACATGTTGGTTTGGCTTTCCAGCTGGTTAGATAAACATCAGATAGATCTGATACAAATATTGATTTCTATTTATATTTGATTTTTCAATGGTGAAAAAGAAAAATTGAACAAAAAATGGAATAAAGGTATTTATAAAATAAATGAATCGCCGCTAAAGGAGATCCAATAGTGGTGACAAGTGGAAAAAGTTTACAACTTTTCTTTTGATGCCTGAAATGATAAAAATATTAATAAACTAGCAAATAAGCCCTTCCCAGGACGGGAATAAGTGTAGGGTGACCTGTGAAGTTCATGGTAGGACAACAGAATATCCCACATCAACTGACTCCAAAACGAAAATGAAACGTCACCAGTCGTCGTTTCAACCAGAGGCTTTGTCCAGAAACCCTACCTCCCCCAACCCCCGTCTGTCCAAAGACCCTACCTCATCCCTCCACACCATGGTCAGTCCAGAGACCCTACCTCCCCCCCACACCGCGGTATGTCCAGAGACCCTACCTCCCCCCACCCAACACCGCAGTCTGTCCAGAGACCATAACCCCACATTGTGGTCTGTCCAGAGATCCTACCTCCCATCCCACACCGTGGTCTGTCCAGAGACCCTACCTCCGCACCACCGCGGTTTGTCGATAGACCCTACCTCCCCGCCACCGCGATTTGTCGAGAGACCCGCCGTCTTGACCGGCCATACATGTGTATCACATCAAAAATACTACACATTACAGTTATAATAAATAACACGTAAAAACAATTTTTTTGACTACAAATCCACAAAGCGCACCGCTCATAATAAACTCTTGGAAAAAAAGTGCACCAAAATTAACTCGTTTTGAACGTTGTTCAATATGTAAATGAGATTTAATTTTCTCAGCTAATGATTGGCTGTAGGAGTCTGTAGGAGTTTGAGGGACCAATCGCTATCGATGACCGCACAGAAAATTGCCTTTTATTTAATAGGATGTGTGAAACTGAAGAGAGCCTCTTCTCTCAACTAGTCCTGTAAAATGCACAAATCCTGTAAAATGCACCAATCCTGTAAAATACATATATCCAGTAAAATGCACCAATCCTGTAAAATGCACAATCCTGTAAAATGCACCAATCCTGTAAAATGCACAATCCTGTAAAATGCACCAATTCTGTAAAATGCACCAAACCTGAAAAATGCACCAATCCTGTAAAATGCACCAACCCTGTAAAATGCACCAAACCTGAAAAATGCACCAATCCTGTAAAATGCACCAATCCTGTAAATTGCACAATCCTGTAAAATGCACCAAATCCTGAAAAATGCACCGATCCTGTAAAATGCACCAATCCTGTAAAATGCACCAAACCTGAAAAATGCACCAATCCTGTAAAATGCACCAATTCTGTTAAATGCACCAAACCTGAAAAATGCACCAATCCTGTAAAATGCACCAATTCTGTAAAATGCACCAAACCTGAAAAATGCACCAAACCTGTAAAATGCACCAATCCTGTAAAATGCACCAATTCTGTAAGAAGCACCAAACCTGAAAAATGCACCAATCCTGTAAAATGCACTAATCCTGTAAAATGCACCAATTCTGTAAAATGCACCAAACCTGAAAAATGCACCAATCCTGTAAAATGCACCAATTCTGTAAAATGCACCAAACCTGAAAAATGCACCAATCCTGTAAAATGCACCAATCCTGTAAAATGCACCAATTCTGCAAGAAGCACCAAACCTGAAAAATGCACCAATCCTGTAAAATGCACTAATCCTGTAAAATGCACCAATTCTGTAAAATGCACCAAACCTGAAAAATGCACCAATCCTGTAAAATGCACCAATTCTGTAAAATGCACCAAACCTGAAAAATGCACCAATCCTGTAAAATGCACCAATCCTGTAAAATGCACCAATCCTGTAAAATGCACCAATCTTGTAAAATGCACCAATCCTGTAAAATGCACCAATCCTGTAAAATGCACCAATCTTGTAAAATGCACCTAAGACTCACCCAGACAGTCTTGCTCATTGGTACCAAGCTGATAGCCAGTGGCACAAAAACATTGAGCAGTTTCATTTTGGATGGTGCAACCATAGCTGCAGTTGAGATAAGAGCTTTCACAAAGGTCTAGCTCTGAAAACAGAGAGAGAAAAGGGATCTTAACCAAAATAAGGATGAGACATCATTCTCTCATAATAACTTTCAATAGTTTAATAATTGCAAAATAAATTTATAAACGTTTTATTCATACACATCCAGAAGTTATTTCATTGACTATTTAATTAATTTTGTTGCCTTTTAAATTGAAGCAAAAGCAATATGCAGCATCTTTTCATGTCTTCCTGACTCGTCTAAACTTCTCCCACATTTACAACCTAAAGTACACATTTTTTCTATCTTCCTATGCCAGATATTTTTGGTTCAACATGCAAGCCCCCAAGATTTATTCTTGTTTGTTCCAAACCAGTTGATACATAATCGTATTTGGACTGCGTGATATCAAACTACCAGATATTAGCAAATATAGGTCACTCTAAAGAGCAGCTTAATCACAGGTAAAGATTCTTCTTTCATTTTCATTGTGTCTGTAAAGATAAAAATATCTCTCAATGTTCTTTTTTTTGTGGTTTAGTTTTAGAGAGCCACTCACTTTTCCTACAAGTCTTCCTGTCATCTTCCAGTGTGTATCCAGGGAAGCAATCGCAGTTGTGGCTACCAATTGTGTTGACACAAAAATGGGAGCAGCCAGATATATCAGAGCGACACTCATCAATGTCTAAGAATAATAACAGTGAGTTCATTAAAAAAAATATTTTTTGGTAAAAAACAACTACAATGATAGCAAACCCCAGTAAATAAGCTAAATAATCTCTACTGATGTAGAGATGATTCATTTAGAAAGACTTATGTAAAGAAAACAAAAAGTTTATAATACAAGAGAATAATTCATTAGCATAAAATATTTTGAACCACAGTTTCCCTAAGGATCTGTGGGACTTTTTTTTTAATTTGAGAAAAATAAATCATATAAATATCATTATTTTAAACCTCATTAGATGTAATTCCCCATATAAATCTCAATTTAATAAGGAAGTGTATTTCCTGCTTTAAAAAATATTTTTAATTTGCACTAATGATAATAATGTTTTTATTTTTTTAAAAAAAGACAGTGTAACTTATTGTTCAAATGAAATTCAAAAGTTGTTTGTTATTTACCTTGACAACTGTTTTTTGTTATTGACCTTGACAACTGGTGTTTGTTATTTACCTTGACAACTGGTGTTTGTTATTTACCTTGACAACTGGTGTTTGTTATTTACATTGACTACTGGTGTTTGTTATTTACCTTGACAACTGGTGTTTGTTATTTACCTTGACAACTGGTGTTTGTTATTGACCTTGACAACTGGTGTTTGTTATTTACCTTGACAACTGGTGTTTGTTATTTACCTTCACAACTGTTTTTTGTTATTGACCTTGACAACTGGTGTTTGTTATTTACCTTGACAACTGGTGTTTGTTATTTACCTTGACAACTGGTGTTTGTTATTTACATTGACTACTGGTGTTTGTTATTTACCTTGACAACTGGTGTTTATTTACCTTGACAACTGGTGTTTGTTATTGACCTTGACAACTGGTGTTTGTTATTTACCTTGACAACTGGTGTTTGTTATTTACCTTGACAACTGGTGTTTGTTATTTACCTTGACAACTGGTGTTTGTTATTTACCTTGACAACTGGTGTTTGTTATTTACCTTGACAACTGGTGTTTGTTATTTACCTTGACAACTGGTGTTTGTTATTTACCTTGACAACTGGTGTTTGTTATTTACCTTGACAACTGGTGTTTGTTATTTACCTTGACAACTGGTGTTTGCCCTGACATAACCTTCCTGACAAACACAAATATAGGTCCCTTGTACATCTATGCACCTTTCACGTTGTGTGCAGGTGTTTAGAGATGGATCCAAGCATTCATTGACATCTAATAACAGATAGAATATTTACATTTAATTACAAGTTTTATTTGTTTCACTAAATTAAGTCTAAATTTAAAATTATGTTTTTAGAGTTCAACTTATTTAATAATTTGTGTAACAAAGTTTGTGTCTGTTTAGCTGTATGCAACTGAAAGTGTAATTATCAATTGAGAAAAAATATAAAAAAATTTCCAGAATATTTTTTTTAAAGTGTGAAATTGTTTACTTAAGATTAAAAATTTTAATGAAAAGTATTTATTTTTAATCAACAGATGGAAAATAAAATTGCGCAATTAAATTCATAAAAACTTACTAGCACAAATTTGATTCGACTCTGTATACCCATCTGGACAATTGCACATGAAAGATCCAATGGTGTTGACACAAATTTGATCCACCCGGCAGGTTCCTTTGATGGCGCACTCATCGACATCATGTTCACAATTTAAACCTCTCCATCCGTTCTGGCAGATACAGCCCTTGACATTATCACAGTGGACTGCTCGACCCAGGCACATGCAGGTCATGTTGCAGTTGTAGCCGTAGCTGTTACCAGTGCAGACTGGAATATTGTTGTTTGTTTGAATAGTTAAATTTCATTTTTAACTACAGAAAATTTAACAGCCAGTTAATTCTTTTTTTAAAAATTTCCCACACTCCTGTACTAAATGATTATTATTTTCTTCCATTAAACTGCTGATCACAAACAAAATATAAAAGATAACCCTCAGATTCAAGTAAAGCTGATAGAGCTAATGAATTTTTTATTTTACTCCATCTTGTTTTACAAATAATGTAGTTGAAGTGACTATCATAGAGCAACAAAATTGTACTATGATAGAATGTGATAGTGAGCCATCGATAGGAAAATAATTTAAAGTACCAAAAAAAATATTTAAAAAATAGTATAGTGTGCTCTTTATTAACTTTAGTACCGTCGAAAAGGGGTTGCCTCTACGGGGCTCGACGGACGAGTAGGGTCGCGGACCTGACTGCGACCCGAAACCGACAACTCCTGGCAAGCAATGGCAACGTCCGTTATGTTAGGTGTTCGGTGCTAGACATATATGATTACAGTCACTGTACGGATCTTAGGCAAAGCATCTAGATGCAATGCCAATGATGAAAACCAAAGTACCCGTTGAGGGTCGGGTTACTCCGAAGCGACCATTTCGTCCCTCTCAGTTTACTAGCAACGCTATTGAGCGACGCCAGTTTAGGGCAAGGAGCGCCAGTACGGATTAGCAAAAGGAACCGCGAAGAACGCAGTGGATGCCAGCTCTGAAGAAACCTTAAAGTGGTGATCACGCCATAGGTAGTTCATTGATGATCCCCCGCATAGCGGCGGTCCTAACCATTGAGACTCGTGTGCTTTGACGCCAAAGTGGTAGCGGGTCGCGGTAGGGAATTCCACGCCTTCTTGTGAGGTCAACTTAGTGGGAGGCATTTTCGACTTTCTGTTCTTGGTGCCCAGGTGGCCGCTGCAGAAGCAACCGCTTCCGATGGGGTTTCTCTGCTGTTACGTCCCCTTGGGGGCAAGATAGCTGAGGAGTTCTTCCGGGAAGACACATAAAGAGCACTAAGCTCAGGGCTTATGATTTTCTTCCACATGTAGGTTCATTAACTTTAGCAAAAAATAATATTTGCAGATAAAATGTGTTACTATCGCTTATAATTCATGAAAGGGTGACAATAACAACGTTCTTGCCATTTTGCATCCAAAATTAATACCATTTTTGTTTATCTATTATTTAAGCTGTTCATCACATGCACAAAACTTTAGGCAGGACCATGGGCGCCCGCAGGGGGGGCAAGGGGGGGCGCTTGCCCCCCCCCCTGGATTTATGGATTAAAAAAAATTGTAAAGAGAAAATAAAGAGAAAGTAACTAAGCTGGTGCTGATCTCGTTTTACTGGGTAATTATTTTTATATTTTCAATATTGTAGAGAATTAGGGCGGTTAAAGGGTCTTTAGATCAAAGATTCCTCTTTCTGGCCAGGACTGGCAGTGGTAGTCTGGTCAGGACTGACCAAGATGTGTGAAATGCCCCTTGCTGTTGCTTGGATAAGATGAATTCTGAATAGACCAAACCACGTACAGATGCTCAGAGGTGCTAAATGTAGTCTCTGTTATCTAAAGGTCAGCCGTGTGAAGCACTGACCAGGGGAAATGATTGCGATTGTACAAAACCATACCAGGGGCTAACACCAAAGAGACTAGAGCGGGTCATGGTACCCCACCCAACCCCCGTCTTAATCTGGGGGGGTGGTGGTACAAGATGATTCAATCATCATGATTGACATTAAATACTGACGTAATGTAGACCGGGGACTGGACAAAGGCGTGGCCTCCAGACTGAGGGAGTTGGTTATAGGACGTGACCAATAACGGACGGAGTTGTTTGCAACGGCGTTACTAAAGATCATAAATAAACTGTATTAACTGTATAGGGGCCGTCCATAAAGTACGTCACGCTCCAGATGGGGGGGGGAGGGGTGTAAGAAAGTGTGACAATTTGTGACAAGAGGGAGGGGGTCCAGCCATGTGTGACGTCACGGTGTTTTATATTAAATTTTAATTATTTTGTAAATCAAAACAACCAAATTTTTGTTCGAAAGTGTGACGTACTTTAGGGGGCGGGGGTGCGAGATTTGTGACAGTTTGTGACAAGGGGGAGAGGGGAGTTAAAAATGTTCAAAAATAGCGTGACGTACTTTATGGACGGCCCCATATATGCTCAATCTCATATACTTTAAAAGCCTCGTTCTGAAATATTAGTCTTTACAATGCCTGGTTTCTAGCTACCCCACAACAGTGGCCCATCACGGCCCATCCTTGTATAGTCTCGGTTCACAGCGTGATCGCTTTAGCCCTTTGGCAGATTTAGGGGAGGGGGCTGATCGGGCTAAGGCCAGGGGCCCCCAAACTTATTATATTTTATAATAAAGGTGAACAGATGTTTGCATGAATCCATGAAAAATATCATAAATTAAATAAATTAATAAAAATCATATCTATTATTAATCTGATCTCTTTTCGACCCAATACTCTTAGTAATCGAGAAACCTGATTTGATAGGCTCAATAAGAGAAAATATTAAAGAATATTCTTTATTTTTTTAATTTACAATTTCCGTCAAGCTCTCCTCGTCGCTTAGGCTTGCGTTGCAAGCGATCTGAGGATCGATCCCCAACGGTGGATTCTTTTCTTTCTTTTTTTTTCTTTTTTGTTGTTATAACTATTATTTTATTATTATTTTTATAAAAAATTGTTTTTGTCTTTTTACACTCAATTTTAGGATACCGGCAAACTTCTTCGTGTTCGGTTTTTTCATGAATAATCTTTTTGGCTGAATAGTTACAAGTTACAGTCTTATATTAGCTGCTAGCAATCATTTTATTTAAAGGGACGCTGGCTCGATAGGGCTCCATTTTGAATTGCAGCCAGGGGCCCCGTGCAGTCTTAATTCGCCCCTGCTTGACCCCTCAAGCACGCGGATTCATCCCATCACTGTCAACACTTCCAGAAATGCCGTACTTACAATCAATAACTCATTATTATAAATTATAGATGATAGAAAGTAGTTACAAAGAAATTGCAAAGAAAGAAAATAGAAAAAAAGAAAAATAATAAAATTAAATGAACTTTAAAAAGAAAAAAAAGAAGAAAAAATCTAAGTCTTCAATAAAAAATCGTGCGCACAACCGTTGGACTACAGAAGCGTGTGAATTTAAGAAGTTAAAAAAAATCTTATATCAGAAGCTTTTAATTGTCGGGGTTATATGATCCTGACACTTCCACATAAGTAAAAGGTGTACGTGTATATTTTATCACAATATTAATAAACGAGAAGTAGTACTGATCTGTATAGAATTTTAATTAATAGTCACGTGACCGGCCAAAAATCTGCGTCTAACGCTAAGAATTATGGGGAAAAAATCACTCGAAAAAATGTTGCCCCCCCCCCTAGAAAATTTTCTGCGGGCGCCCATGGGCACGACTGAGCTAATTAATAAATGTGACTTTAATTTGTATTTTTTATTTTTTTGTGTGGGTTTTTTGTTTTGTTTTGCAAAAGATCATGTATTTGGGCCTATTTGGTAAATTCAGAATTGAAAGTAAAGATCATTCATTGATCAAACAGTTTTTAACTTGTTAATATATTGTACTTACTGTCACAAGTTGTTAGATCAGCATTTAACTTGTAGCCAGTGTAACAAGAGCATAAGAAGTTGCCATCAGTGTTAACACAGTTTTGTGAACATACTGGTTTTTCACATTCATTGATGTCTGGAATAATTGAAAAACCATAAAAAAACCAATCTAAAACAACAAAACATAAATCAGACATTTACAAATATATCAATTACGAACAAGTTTAAGGACAAATATAGTTTTTAATTTTTTTTAATGAGTTTTGACAACAACCTCTAAAAATATAATCTTAGTATTGCGATTGATCAACATACTTAGTTTGCTTTTTCTTATATTAACTTTGACAGGTGTAGCTAAGTTATCACCCTTCAAGTTGTAAATTAACTTTTAGCATAATTTCATAGCAATTTTTATGAAGTTTTAATTAGTTAGATTTGTGTAGTTCCCATGGGTAAATTTTAAACATTAAAAAAAAATTAGAAGGCTTCAAAACATTAAGCATTAAGCCAAATTTCAGATTTTTTATATGGAATGAATAACTATAGGAGCCAGAATAATCAACACATATATTGCCGGTTCTCGAAAATAAAAAAAGAAGCATCCAAATTGAAGTATTTAAAAACCCATTGATTGTATTTTTTTATTTAAAAAAAAATTACAGCCTCTCTTTCTATTGCAGAAGTTTCTTGCATCCTACGTTTGTATAGGAATGTACAGACCATGCCAGTATGTTGGCAGGTGATGACGCGTTCATAGTGCCACGACTTTGCGGGAATTGTGTGGCACAATGTCCATTTGCCAGATTGTTATCATCCAACAGATGCTGAAGATAATGTTGAGTTAATTAAAAGTGGGTAAAACCTGAGCAAACAATGTCTTTGAAATACCTTCACAGCTTTGGCCATCTTGTTTCAATTTTTTGCCCCTCTGACAAAAACATTCAGCTGTAGAGTTACGGCAGCCATATTCACATGTTTTGTTCAACTGAGCACAAGGATCTATGGTATCTGCAAAGAAGGGAAAAAAACAAGAACATCTACACATTTGTTCAAGATAAACCTATATAATAGGGCATACATCATCACATAAGGATACTGACAAAGAGAGTAATCAAATCTTGAAATAGAAGAAAGTTTATTTCACATGGAACCGAAATCACAAATATGATTCCTTTTTTTCACTGTTAGTAAAGGAATAAAATATTAATTACAAGTCATGACACCACATTTAACATGAAAAATAGAGGCTAGTGAATTTAAGTGATGAGTCAAGCAAAAAATCTGAGGTAAGGACATTTTTATAGTTAATAAGCAAGAAAATATTATGTGTCTTCTGCTTACACTCCCCCTATCAACTCAATGTATTGTCTACTTTTCTCTCCCAACAACTGTCTACACTATCCATTATATTCTCGCTACACTCCACTATTTACTCTTTGTATTATCTACTCTCCTTAGCCTCCTAATATATACACCCAAGGGTGGGCAAACAACGGCCCTTGGGAAGCATGAGGCCAACTACCGAGTTCTGTGCGGCCCTCAGAAGCCTGCAGCAATATCGAAAAAATCAATAAATTTATGTTAAAGGTGGATGTTTGTATTTGAACTGAGGGTGACATTTGTTTAGGTGTTGCCCTTTGACCTTTCATTTGTTATTGATGCAACCCTCACCCTGTAATGTTTGCCCACCGCTGGTATACACTATTCATTATATTCTCCTTACATTCCCACTACCTGCCCAATCTATTTATTGTTCCAACCCACAACACACTTGTCAAAGAAGTACAACACATCATGAGCTAAGATCAGTCTGCTTGTTTATAATGAATTATTTGCATGGGCCATAACCAGTGGCGTAGCTAGACCTTTTGCCGCCCGGGGCGGTCTTCAATTTGCCGCCCTTTCTAAGTAGTTGGTATCATGGTTTTTATAAATTAATAAACATAAATAAATAATTGTAATTGAAACAAAGTAAAGGTGACGAACATTCCTACCCTTGAATGCCATATTTAAGTTAGTGGCAATAAAGGAGGCCAAATCAGATGTTATACCTATAAATACATATTTTTTAAAAATACGAGATACTTTTTTTTAAGGTTACAAGAAAGTTACTGAGGTTGCACCACCCCCTCCCCATGAGACAAACGTATTCCAAATTTACACCAAAATTTAATTAACAATTAGTATGCTTTTATTTTGTATTTATAAATAAATGATTTAATTATATTTTTACAAAAAAATTGTGTGCATTAGTATGTAAACATATTATTTATACATTTATTTTCCTAACTTTCATAGTAGAATAAGTTAAATGTAAAAAAATCTTTTTTTAAAAAGGACACGCTTTTATTTACATATAGAAATTGCACTAAATATGTATAATACAAAAAAAAACATTTCCCCTAACTGAAAATTGAACCTCTTACCCCTCATGTCGGCAATCGATCACGCTTATATTTCGGCCAGCAAGACTTGATGTTGATGGTAATTTTTAAAGTTATAATAATTGTATCCCTCTAGGGCGAATTGAGGCATGGTTCATTGACGCAAGTGATAATATTTTATATAGACAAAAACTAAAAACTAAAAGTGCAATAATTTCAATACGGTACATTCGATCGATCTGAAATTTTGATACAATGCATTGTCATCTAAGATCTATCTGTGGTAAAATGTTTAGATCTCTAGGACCATCAAAAGTGGTATAATTTTACGTTTCAAGTTTTGAAGGAAGGATGGAAGGAAAGGGTGGATGGATACAACATACAAACATTGTGACTTAAATAAAAGCGTGTAAAAATCGTGTATTATGCTATCAAAATTTTAATAATTTCTTATATTTTGTAGTCTTAAATCAAGGGTCTGGAAACTTTTTGTCTGAGAGAGCCATACATTATTTTTAAAACTAAAAATTCAAGTAAATGTGTGCATTTTGTGTAATTTTAACACTAAAAGTACCATCATCATGTCATTTATGTCTCTTAATTCTTTTTAATATCATTGTTTTGCTGTTTATTATTTATGCAATTCAAAGGAATCTGAATAAACGTTTTTTTTAAAGAATAGTCGAACATTTGTCTGAGAGTCAGATGCAGCCATCAATAGAGCCACATCTGGCTCGCAAGCCATGGTTTCCCAACCCCTTTCTTAAATCATGTACTCATTGTGGAATGAAGATAATTTTTTATCAACTTCAGTTTGGAGAAGCTCCTTTCACAACTAGCGACACTGATAACAATAATTGTTATACAAATTCTTAGAATACAAAGTACACAAACAAATTGTGCAATGAAAACAATACAGTTAAGCTTTATTACTTTATTTATAAACTAATACGACAAGCGGGCCTTTTTCTCCATTTTCCGAACGCAATGCCTCTTTTTGTAGTATAGGTACAGCCACAAAACCTTGATCATTTTTCTTTCATAATGGAACTGTTCTTTATCAATATCAATAAAAGCATTTATTTGACATTCAATTTCTTCACTTAGTAGGTTAAATGGGATTATACACGAATATTTTCTTACATGGACATGCAACTCATGCAACTGATCAAAGAGTTCTTTTAATTCCTTTATAATTCGATCCATGGATTAAAACATTTCTCGTTGTACTTCATGTTCTAAAGATAGGACTACGTCTTGTGAATTTTCTCCACTCACATGTTTTTCCCTTCTAGCTTGGCCGTTCCTTTATTTTCTACAAAGTAAATAAACGATTCTACAACTTTAACTTCGCCAACATCAATAACTACGTATCTTTTAATTTGACTAGTTTAATATTTGCGGGAAATATCTGGAGAGCTGTCAAATATCATACAAAAGTTTTTAGCAATTGGTCCATTATTGTTTTTCTCGCTGCACCTCTCAATAAATTAGGTCTATGAATTCATTTTGAATCATTTTCCACAAATAGGAGACACTATATTTATTACCCCTCTTAATTTGTACTAAATGTTCACATAATACTGGGTCGTACTTGGCCAACAAGTCCATAAGCTCTATAAAATGTCCTATATTTTCAATTGAATTGATTTCTTCCTCATGAATACTTTCACGACGACCTCTCAACGCCAAATTTTGTTTAGCTAAGAATCTAATTATATCAAGTATTGTGAGAATTTCCGTTCATTTTTTCTTATTTCTTTATCAATATTCTGTTGTAGATTATCAAAAGTTGCACCATGTCCAATTCTTATTTCTAATTCCTTCCATTGGGAAAATGATCGAATCTGCAGTAGACTCCATTCGTGTTGACTTATTCAGTAGTCTCAACTCGTGTTGACTTATTTTGAGATTAAATTTCCACTATTTGTTAAAACTATTAAAATTCATATTGGAAAAAATCATCAAACAGTTGACAGCGAAAACAATATATAATTTCTTCAATGGTGAATACACCATCCACGATCTTAACAAATTTTCACCATTATGCAAAATTTGAGGGAAAAAACAATCGCGATTAACCTTTCTTGTGAAAAATCGTAATAATTTTCACTAAAATAGACTAATTCAAACTATCTAAACATTACTTTAATAGGATATGCATAAAAGTTTTAGTAAATAAACGTATTTTAATGAAACACACACATTTTGTTTGTGCTACTTTAATGAAAAAAAAACAAACAAACAAAATGAAAGACAAAAAATTAATTTTTAATAAATTACATTAGAATAATTTTCCTAAACTTAAACAGTAATATAAATTACTACTTGCAAGTTAAACACAATATTTGAACCACAATGCAATGTGTGTACTTTTTCGCGTATCATTCTTTGCATGTCGAAAATCCAAGCAATAACTGTCGTGGCGATTTTAATAGTATATTCGGTCCAGCAGTGATGTGTTCTTTGTGTTGTTTTCGGTAATCCCTTATTTCAGCGCATTTTAGATTTAATATAGCAAAAAAATTATAATAACTTACTTTTAAACTTAAAAGACAAATAAAACAAGTATTTAATGATTTAAAACCAGTTTTTCGTGTGTTTTGTTGAATTTAAAGGGGTTTTAAGCTTTAAAAAATGCGTTTTTGAAAACAGACTTCCAACAAAAATCGTTTTTGTTTATTTTTTAACCACCATTGGCCAGATAATTGTATATCTTTTACCGCCTCAGACCATTTTTGTTTTCATGTTTACTCTATCTGTAAGCTAATACTAATTGCAAATGAGATTCAGAGGCGTCAGCTCACAGTAAAGACATTTACGATAAATTTTTAATTACTGATGAAATACGTTTTTAAAATGTCTAAAAATGAACAATCTTCTATTTCTTTTGTATTGCATTTCTTCTAAACTATTGTTCTGACAAACTTAAATTAATTTTAATGGTTGTTATAAAAATGACACTTGTACTTCCCGCGATTTAATTTTCTCCTTGTTTGGATACGAATAATAATTTCTTTGAAGAATTGGCTGGGGTGGGGAGAGAGAGGACCAATGAAGCCGGGAGCTGATGCAAGAGTCGCGTTGTGGTGTCATGGCATAGGCGTAAGATTACACCAACATCAAAGCCTGACCACGGACCAGGGAACCAGGGCTCGCACACGTGATCATGATGTAACACTGAACTTTGTTTCACATCGCCTCCCTCACCCCACCCCCGAACTTTAACGGGGCAATGAAAGGACCATTAGAGGAGCAAATATAACGATCTTAAATATTTAAAAAACATTATTTTACACATGGTGGTGAAGTTTAACTAATGCACAATTAGTGACAACACGTAGTAAAATGGAATAAACTCAGGTCGTGAGAAATATAGTTGCATATAATATTTTAGTAGAATTATTTCTAGGCTAACAGTAAACAAAGCGTACAGTAAAACAGTTGAAAGCTCTAAGCTACACGCCACTACTACTACCACAATGTGATCTAGCGCAGAGAGTTTCTCTTTGCCTGATGGTTTGGCCTCAGGTTATAAGGACTGCTCACACGTGGGTGGTGTCACCATGCCATAAATTTCTATTAGTTTCTATGGACTAGTCTTTGTCCCATGTGTTGTCCACGTGCACATGACTGGTCAAACCCTACTTTAAAGATTTCTATCAGCCATGCCGTGGATGATCGCAGAGTACAGACTCATGTAGCGTCCTCCTTGTATGACCCAGTAGATCAAAGATTTCACAATGTTACTCTGTTCCAAGGTCATGGTCTCACGCTTTGTCTATAACTGACCACTGATCTCAACGGTTCTAAAATTAATACGATTCTAAAACTCGTATATTTGAAGGGACTCTACGCCCTTTCCCTCTGATCAGTTTTAGGACCGTGTGTGACTCAATTGTGTAATCGGCGTCGGGAGGGGTGTACCGTGACCAACAGATGACCTTTACTCACAGCAAATTTCAAGGCTAGTATGAATCTGGGTCATGGCGTCTCGTATTAAGTCTGCTACTGACCACTCACCCACCCCAACGGTACTAAGATTCTAAAACCATAATGAGAATACCCTGTATCCCAAAACTTTTCAAAAGTACATAGTCATAACACATCATACTACTTGTACATTTCTTAATGCTCTAACATTACAAATACAATTATCAATCTATAATTATATAACTAATATGTGGGGCACACTGCCACATATAAAAATCATTAATTATCTTATTTCTTCTTTTTTTAAATCGGGTGCATGAGTATAAAATGGAGGAACAGCCATAACCCCATTTTCCCCATTTCACACAATGTCTTTTATTTATCGACCCTTTCATTCTCACATTTCCCTTCACGGAACATATTACTCACTCTAATCACATCACCGTTCATGTTTGCAATATTTACTATTTAACTGAATTGTTTGAGTCTCTAACTCTAAATGTATCCTTTAAACAATTTTTTTTTAAAAGAAACAATTTGAAATAAAAAAAAGAAAAAAAATATGAGTGGGGGTATTTAAGGACCACTACTACTACTAGTCACTAGAGGATTATTTTAAAAAGAGCCAAACATAAAATAGAATGACCTTGTACTCTGACTCACGAGTATGGGTAATTTTTCTTAGACTCATGTCTTAAGAATTATTAATTATCATTACTGTACTATTGGTCTGCAACAGATATTTGGATCCGTCAATCACAAACAACTATACGTCAATGCTGACTTCCCTCAGCCAATGGTTCTTTCGTCCAGTAACTACGTCATCGTTTCCCCGTTCACACTTGGTCATTTGTTACATGGTCAGCACTAATTTGCATAAGGGCATCCCCGCCCCTTTTGTCCGCCAGTACACCAAGTTAACTTGATTTAATTCCTAATCGCTGAATAAAGAAAGGGCTAGTGGTTATATACAGATGAACTGTCTCAGCTGCTGTATTATTACTTGAAAGTTTTTGAAATGACAGGACGACCTAGATTAACCAGAACGCATATTGTTGATCCCATTGAAGTAATTAACGATGCAGCCATGCGTGCCGAGACTTGGATAATGCGAACACTCTGCCAGGCAACAAATGATGTATTTACAACGATGGAATTCTTAGCCAAACGTTCACTATTAAAAAACTCACAATTATGCAATAACTGCAATGTTCATTGTATGCTAGCTGCGTACACCCAAGGAATCGACAAAAAAATGTGGAAATGTCCGACTTGCGGCTTACGCAAAAGTATACGTGATGGCTCCTTTTTCACTGGGAGCCATCTACCGTTATCAAAAATCGTCATTCTAATTTACTGTTTTGCTAACGATTTTCCGCAAGATCAGGTGAAATACGAAGCGGAAATTCAAAATCAAAATACAGTCATTGACTGGTTTAATTTCATTAGAGAGGAAATCGACATCCACCTCACTCAGCAAGCAACAATGATCGGTGGCTTTGACGCTAACGGAGAGCCCACGATTGTTGAGGTGGACGAGTCTAAGTACTTTCACCGCAAGTACCACAGAGGCGCTTTGCGTCAAGGACAATGGGTCGTTGGGGGAATTGAACGAGATTCAGGCAAGTGCTTTCTAGTGGAAGTCCAAGACAGAACTGCAGCAACCCTGGAAAATATTATAATTCAACATGTTTTTCCAGGGACTCACATAATAACAGATGGATGGGCAGGGTACAGAAATTTGGATCAATGGGCTAACGGTATATTTCTTCATTCTGTTGTGGTACATGAACGAAACTTCGTTGACCCCGACGACCCAACCATCCACACACAAAATATCGAAAATCTCTGGATGAGAGCCAAGCGAAAACTAAAAAGACAGTTTGGTACAAGTGCTGACTTGTTCCCCTCATATTTAAAAGAATTTCAATATCGTTGTAATTTCCCAAAAACTCAAGTCTTCAACGAAATTTTGATAGTGTTGAAAGGGAGATATCCTGTGTAAGAGTATTTAAATTTAAAGGTAAGATCTTTTAAAGCTTTCCTTTCGGTAACAGTTTTTCTTTGATTTACCTGTTGCTTAAAGTTTAAAGTACGAATCAATGTAGCATTTTCTTCAAGGGTTCAGCATTTGGACATCACCTTGTTCCATTATGTCAATGTAATACATATCATGCTTTGGAAAATTAAAATACATGACATACCCGCACACTTTTAAAAGCTTAGTTTAAAAAAAAACGTTGATAATTTAAATATTTTTTTTTATTTGTAATGTTTCTTTTTTTTCTTTTTCTTTTTTTTTCTTAAAAAAAATAAATTATTATTTTAAAATTAAGCACTCAGGCAAGTGCCGCCTTTGCAACTCGGTTGCATGAACCAAAATTTCTAAATGGGCAATACAAAAAAAAATAACTTTGAAGAAAAAAGAGTTCTCCATTCACATGCAATAATGGCTCCGTAAATCACAGAAGATGCTTGAAATATACAAATTTTTAATTTCGTACAAATTGTTAAATAATAATTTTATTTGAACAAAAATATTATATTTTAATTTTAAAATAGATTTCCTAAGACGGTAAGTTGAAAATTTTTTTGTTTGATGACCCAAAATGACCCGAAATCTAAAATGCGCTGAAATAAGGGATTACGTTGTTTTCTTATAAAAAGCGTCATCTGTATACCACTTAATTTTCAAAACAAATCGATACAACTTTTAAACGATTTTAAATTTCTTAACGGTTATGCGTTAGTTATACCAAACAGTATTTAATAAAAAAAATGTCTTGAGAATCAGTTAATTACGACTCGAAAGTACGAATATTTCATTTTCACCCGGGTTTTCCTCTTTCAAAAGAAAAAGGGCGGTTGTCCGAAAGGGCTGTACTTTTCAAATGCCCCCCAAATGCCTCCCCCAAATCGTGTGCCGCCCGTGGAGGACAGCCCGCCCTAGCTACGCCACTGGCCATAACACTGTGCCTGTGTTTATCATATGGTGTTTTTTCGGTGCCAAAACAAATACAAATCCTTGGAATCATCACCACATCAACCCCCCTCTCTCTTTTCCCTTTTACAAATAAAAAATATATCATTCTATAACAACATAACAAATACTAAACAAAACATTTTAACAGTTGCCAATATGATGATAACCGCATACACTTACCATTTAACTTGACACAGTTGAATTTGTCATTAAATGTTTTGAATCCCGGTTCACATTCACAAGAGTAGGAGCCCCTGATGTTCACACATATTTGGTTACACCTGTGTGTATTCTCAGTACATTCATTGATGTCTGCAAAGTGTTAGACAGGAATAAGAAACTGGTTTTGTGTGTGATTAAAATCTTATTGTGATCATATCTGTGAATGTTTTAAATTTTATTTTGATTTTCTCAAATAAACCTGTTTGGTTATGAGAACACTAAAAAATAACCAGTCAAACATCTACTTACATTAACAGATAATTTTGAATTCAAGTAACACAGTATGCAATCGTCCCTATTAGTACTACTACTACAAATAATAATAATTTGATAATTAATATAGCGCAGTACCCCAGCAAGCAGCTGGGCTCATAGCGCTTAACATATAAAAAGCAACACATATATGTTTATACAGTGGTACCTTGAGATACATGTGCCCTGTCATACGAGTAATTTGAGATACGAGTTGTCGAGCAGGCGAAGTTTTGTTTTGAAATACGAGCGAAATTTGAGATACGAGCACTCTCAGGAACTAACGACCGATGAATTACAAGAGCTACATTCACAGCATCATTCGGTAATTCTGCAAGAAATTGTTTTTGAGGAAGAGCCAGAGGTGGAGGAGGTTATCTCTACAAGTGAGATAAAATAGATCTTGGGAATGAGGGAGAGAGTTTCACAGTTCGTGGAATAGAAACACCACGAAAAAGTTGCAACTGATCGTGCATCGGAGCTATTAATGACACTTGCCTAAATCATTTTCACCGCATTCTGAAAGGGAGGAAGAAACAAACCTCCTTGGGCAGTTTTTAAAATTGTTTATTTATTTATTTTTTTAAATTTTCTTTTTTTATTTTTATTTTTTTTTAATCCGGCGAAAAAGGCAAAGACCAGTGAAGAGAAAAGCAGTGACTAAAATTAAGCATACAGTAGTATTTAAGTTGTGTGCAAGTTGTCGTGTCTTATCTATACAGACGCTCCTTCTATACAGAAGATTAATGCGTCTGCAAACCATGCCGGTCTGTTGGAAAGTGATGCAGCGTTCACAGGCCTCGGCTATAAGGGTTCCACGCATTACCCAGCCGCCTTTATTTCCCTAACTAATGTTAGGTACCCATGCGGAGCTGGGTGGACTCAGGGACGTCCTAAGCTCCGGTAACATATCCTTGCCTTCACAAGGATTCGAACCCGTGACCACTCGACCACCGTGCCCCGTACATGTAAGTGACCAAAATACAAATATGTGTAGCCGAGTGGTGGTGGCTATGAATTGTTAGTTTGTTTGTTGTTAATTACTTCACAATTAACACAAACAAGTAAATGAAATGCAGGTAGGTCGCGAGGACTATAGTTTGTATAATATTTATTTGAATTCTGAATACTTTCTAATGTTAGCACAGTAACTGATGTCTAAGTATTTTAACAATGGAAACACAGTGTACAGGTCTACTACAGCATATACTATCCCTGCAAAGCTAGCTAAGCACTGATCTCCGACTATCGTTCTACGGTGTTATTCTCTGGTCTTCTTCTCTAAAACACTAAACTCTCGCCTTATATCCTCGGTTTCCCTCGAGGTGTCAAAGTTTAATTTATTAACCTTCGATCCTTATTTTTCACCAAACGAATTCTTTCCCGGGTTTATCCGTGACTTTCTTGACAAGTCACAATGATAAATAACTGTTGTCTTTCTTACAACCAACGCCCCTTAATAGCTGACCCAATCAACCAGACGTGAGGTGTTAGGTGTGTTCCTCCCGTTCCGTGGTCCATTCAGAGTTCATTGATACAACGGCGTGGCCACCGGGCGTGAGCGCATAGGCGTTTTCCCACGTCCTACGTCTGACTCAGAATTCATTGATCAGATTTATGCGCATCTGACCACCCAACATCGGCGTGGCCGCAACTGAGCGTGAAAGCACGTGCCTTTCCTTACAAGCAACAATGATGTATATACACCAATTAATAGCTCACTCCTCTATCAGACGCGCGGTTTAAGCACGTTCTGTGGTCTATTCAGATTGCATTGTTACAAGGGCGTGGCCGCTTGATAGATTTATGAGCCCCTGGCCATCCAGCATCGGCGTAGGCTTACTGTAACATGCTAAACTATGGTGCATCTTATTTACTGTAGGCACCCTAACATTCTGACCACACTGCCACATATGTATGCTATGGCGGATTAAAGGGGGGGGGGCTGAACGCTTTAAGCCAGGGGCCTCCGAGGATTAGGGGCCTCCAAATTTAGTCTATTTTATAAGAAAGATGGACAAATGTTTGCATGAATTCCTGAAAATTTCATAAATTAAATAAATTACTTTTAAAAAAACTGATTTTATAGGCTCACTAAGAGAAAATATTAAAGATTATTCTTTTTATTTTTAAACTTCACCTTTTTCATGAGGCTCGTGTGGTCTTCAGGTAGAAAGTCGCCCTGCTGTGCAAGCGGTCACGCGATCGATTCCCGGCGTGGGCACAATTTTTTTTTAAAAATTGCATTTTTACACTCAATATTAGGATACTGGGCAACAGTTATTTCTTCATATTCCATTTTTTTCATGAATAATCTTTGGCTGGGAAGGCCGATCCCGTAGTACAGACTAAGTATGTTAAGGGAACCGATGAACTATTTAGTTACAAGTTACAGTCTTATATTAGCTGCTAGCAATCATTTTATTTAAAGGGACGCTGGCTGGATAGGGCCCCAGTTTGAATTGCAGCCAGGGGCCCCGTGCAGTCTTAATCCACCCCTGTATGTATGTACACTTTATAAAACCATTTTTGGAAAAATTTACATTCTCGTTTTTGATGTTTTTATACAATATTTATCATTTATAAATACCCTTTTTCTGATGCAAAAAAAAACGTAACAAAAACAATTATGTGTAGAAATTTTTTTTGGCTGGAACGGGTTAATGGAATTTCCATTAATTTCAATGGGAAAGTTGCTTTGAGCTACGAGCAATTTAACATACGAGCAATGTTACGGAACGAATTAAACTCTTATCTCGAGGTATCACTGTAAATAAAACATACATATCCTAACCACAACATGTAATGACATGATGGTGCACAAAAAATACCTTTATCATTTAAAGAAATGTTTGATTATTGTTAAATTCATTTTGAATTTTAAAAGTAAAATTTCTTTACCACTTTTCTGACCTACATAAATAGCTTATCATCCCGATTTACCATCAGATTTATTGAACAATGTTTAATTTTTCCTTACCCTAAAAAAATTACATCACCAATGTCTTTTAGGTGACTCATTTATTATTGGAAATTTTAACTGTTTTGCAAGTGTGTAGTTATGATAGTGTTAGTTTTGCTGATCAGTTAACAATCTATTTAGTGAGTGTACATATTGATGAGCCTGATGAGAGGTACAGCCAGAGGCATAGGAATGTAAGTGCTGAGGGGCAAGAATTAGGTAGAAAATGTTTTTATTTATTATTCAAGCAGAGATGCAGTTTTTTTTTAATCGGAAGGGATGACCAAGAGCTTGACCCTTCCCTGGTGGCATTAAACCAAGATATGTAACGAGATACAACAAAGTCCAGCTCAGAAAAATGTTTGTGAGTATAAATATGCGTGAATTTATAGAAGCAGCAGCTGAAACTCACCAACGCAAAGTAAATTCTTGAACAGACGAAAGCCCTCATGGCAAATACATCTAAAGCTGCCTATAGTGTTATTGCAGTCTCCATGTGTTCCACATACAAGAACTGACCTGTTGTAACACTCATTTATATCTGTTGTTTTAAAAGAAAATTTTGGAGAGATAATATATAAATATATATTCATTATATCGTAAATCAATTTATATTAATGCACATTCTTAAAATGTAAAGATAGATAATTTTAATAAAATCAAATAATTTCGTTATATTTTTTAAGCTTGAAAATCCATTAAATTAAAAAAATAGCATGTGGCAATAAGTTTAAACACACCCTTATATACTCACTATCTCTTGGATCTATATTAAAATTAAACACCTAACACATAAAGCAACATTCTTTCCAGGTAAAATAATATTAATAATTAAGGAGATTTTTAAAACACCCACTTTTTTTAGAAAATCATTTACATACTCTGTTTAAGTTTCTGTTATAAAATTTGATTTTACTTGTAAAGAATGTGATAATAATATTTAAAAGACAAAATATATATCTAAAAACATAGCACTCTTTGAATGCAATTGTACTCCATGCACGCCACTGCGACACATATAGCCCTGACTGTCAGGTACCTGAGCCAAGCACTCTCAACTACGGCTGTCAATATTGTTGAAAAAAAGCTGCCCGGGTACAATTTCGAAACGCCGCATTGTTTTCACCGTCATGACGGCTATACAATGCAACCTAGCCACCATCCATGCACCTCTTTTAACACAATAGCCAATGACATGCTTCCAGCAACACACTATTGTAAACTATTAATAGACTACAAACTTTTGTTATTGCTGTAAATGTCTATGGTCATACTCATAAACTAAATCTACAGTAAACCGAGCATTCAAACAAAATGTAACAATGACGTAATGTTCAGTCAGGTCATACGGGCCCAGCAGCTTGAATGGTTATTTCCGCTAGACGGCGGTTTAGCCTAACTATTTAATTAATAACTTTAAATACTGACAACTTTATGCGTCTAAATAAAATCATTTTTTTAAAAATCCTTTTTATTAACTCGTGGTGTCTGCTTGCTTACTTGCTTGTCGCCAAAACTTTTGATCGATTTTAACCCACTTCCTCTTAAGCTAGCAAGCTGAAATTTTGCAAATTGGTACTCACATACCATCCCCACAACGTCAGAGCCAAGGAAATATTTTTGAAAAACCGCACCATCCTCCTTGCGGACCCTGAGACAAACAACATTTTTTCCACCCCACCCCTCATTGTATTCAGGAGGGACAAAAATCTGCGAGACCTATTGGTTCGTAGCCGTCTGCTTATTCCGTCCTCCCATCTGGGCACCAAACCATGTGGTCGTAATCGCTGCAAGACATGTCCCTTTGTTATCCAGATGGACCAGATTGTCTTACATAAGGGGGTATTCAAGATTAGGAATGGCTATCTTTGTACCAGCCGCAATGTGGTCTACACCATTGTGTGTAAGCGCTGTCCTTTGAAGTACATTGGTGAGACGGGGAGGTTGCTCTCGTGCCGCCTAGCTGAACATGTACGTGCCATTAAACAAGACAAACAATGTCCTGTCTCCCGACACTTCAATGGACGTGACCACATGGGCGTCGATGACCTGTCTGTCACCGCCTTGGTGTCCTGTACAAACACACCCGGCCGGGTCAGTCTGGAGAATAGACTAATCCACGAGTATGGGACTCTTACACCACACGGGATCAATGTTGTGTTCGCACTGACAAGCTGATTGATTGGCCACACCCACCCTATCCTTTCCTATATAAGCTCTTACTTTTCTCTTCTTTCTTTATTCCTACTGGACTGCTTGGATTTCACCGCAGCTAAGTGTTTTTTCTATTATTATTCCGTGTTTTTCTTTTCATGTGTGTACTATTTATCCGTTGAGGAAGGCTCTTTGCCGAAACGTTCGCTGTTGTGTTACGTCTTGTCAGGCCTACTAATACCCTGTTTTTTTTATATCATAAATTTACTGAAATTTTGCTGGCAGTTTTGTGCCGATGATAAAAATGAAGTATCAAAATTTCAGATCGATCGCATGTACCGTAATTAAATTATTGAATTTTTATATTATTTTATTTATTTCTATGTATAATGTTATTTTTTGAGATAGAGTGTCGCGGTGCGTATTATATTGAACAACCTTTCCTGTCGCGCAATAAGGTGCGTATTTTATTGACAACACTTTTTATAAACATACTAGCAAAATATCATCGCTCTGCTGAGGTAAGTTAGGATTTCAGTTAGCGTTGAGAACCCGCGTGGCACAAATTCAAAACACCAATTGATTTCAATCTTGATCATGATGGATATACTACATATATTAACTTCACCGTCTTGTCTGTCTGTCTGTCATGATCCCACAGAAAAAAAGGAAAATTAAAAAATCCCTTCAAGTTATCCTATCGAGGTGATAATGTAATTTTTTGCGTATGTTACCATTGCGGGAGGGTACTCAACAACTTCCCAAAGTTTCATGCTCCTACGTACACGGAAAATTGAATATTTAATGATGAGTCTGTTTTATTTAGCTCATATTAGAAAAAACATACATTTGGGCCCCCGGCCCCCCAGTTAGAGATAATTTTATAATTTTTACACATCTTACCATCGCCGGAGGGTATTCAACAAATTTCCACAAATTTATGCTTCTACCTACACGGGAAGATGAGGAATTAGTGTTGATTCAGATTTATAAAGATCATATAAGGGAGAAAGCGTTTTTGGGCCCACGGCCCCCAATAGTGTGAATTTTAAAAATCTTTTTCGCCAATTATCGTCGTGAGAGTGTACTCAGCAAGTTCCCAAAGTTTCATGCTTCTACCTACACGGTAAGTTGGAGAATTAGTGATGAGTCAGTTTTTTATGTAAGAAAAAACTACATTTGTGCCCCCGGCCCCCAGTAAGTCATAAATTTAATATTTTTTTCACTTGTTACCATCACGTAAGTGTACTTATCAACTACTCAGAGTTTCATGCTTCTACCTACACGGGAAATTTGAGAATTTGTGATTTTCAGTTCTTATATAGCTCATATAAGGAAAAAACTTCATTTAGGCCCCCGGCCCCCAGTGTGTGATAATTTAAATATATTTTTTGCCCGTTATCATTGCGGAAGTGTACTCAACCACACGCCAAAGGTTCATTCTTCTATCTACTCGCGAAATAGGATAATTTGTGATTTATAATTTTAATACAGCCCATATAAGGAAAAAAATGGTTTTGGACCCCCGGCCCCCATGAGTGTGAATTTTAAAATTCTTTTACGCTAAGTATTGTCACGAGAGGCTACTTAACAACTTCCCAAGGTTTCATGCTTCTACCTACACGTGAAGTTGGAGAATTAGTGATGAGTCTGTTTTTAATATAAGAAAAAAGCTACATTTGTGCCCCCGGCCCCCAGTAAGTGATAATTTAAATATTTTTTGGGCTTATTAGCATCGCGGAAGTGTACTTATCAATTATCCAGTTTCATGCTTCTACCTACACCAGAAATATGATAATTTGGGATTTTCAGTTTTTATATAGCTCATATATGGAAAAAACTTCTTTTGGGCTCCCGGCCCCCAGGAAGTAATAATTTACATATTTGTTCTCCTGTTACCGTCGCGGGTTCGTACTCAACAACTTTCCAAAGTTTCATGCTTCTGCCTACTCGGGAAATGGGAGAATTAGTGATTTTCATATTTTATATAGGCCATATTAGGAAAAAAAAGCGTTTTGGGCCCCCATGAATTTTAAAATTCTTTTACGCCAATTTTCGTCGCGAGAGGCTACTCAACAACTTCCCAAAGTTTCATGCTTCTACCTACACGGGAAGATGGAGAATTAGTGATGAGTCAGTGACTGAGTGAGGGCTTTGCCTTTTATTAGTATAGATTCCTGATCGGTGCGCATTATATTAAACATGTTTTACGACACAACTGCAATTTTGTTTTTTTGGATGGTCTTGCGCTGCGTATTATAATAAACATTCTTTTAGTTACGTCTCGTACATAAAGAATTTATAGTCAAAAACTTGGTTTTTTACGGTTTTTTTAATTATTATTTCCTGATTAAAACATGCTACTGAAAACAAGAAACACAAGCAAATTAAATGTAAAGTGTGCGGGTTTCTAATTGGTGTCATCGGCTGCGAGTTGGCTCATTCAGCAAGCCGACAACTGTGGGTGGGCTTTGACAGTTGACATCAACAACCATTAACAAACCAATCTTTTAAAATTTACATCAATCCCAAAATATTTTCAACTATTTGTTTATGTCCACATTTTAAAAAAAAACAACGTTAATTTATTTTTTGTTATTACACTGAAAATCAGTCAACGACTGAAACATTTTTTTTTAAAAATCCAGTAATTTAATAGATCAGCTGTTCTTTTTAAATCCCTTATAAAATATTAACTTCGAAATCTTGTCTCTCTGTCTGTCGTCATCTCTCTCCGTCATTCGCGTGCGGGCGGAAAAACAAAAGTAAAAAATGAACAACTTCTCTTGATGCCATCGAGCTGAAACTTAACACATAGATTTGTGTCACCTAACAATGCATTGTATCAAAATTTCAGATCAATCGAAAGCACCGCATTTAAATTAATGCATTTTTAGTTTATCTATATGTAGCACTATATAGCCGCCTTATTTGTTTACATTTTACGGGTCATTTGTGTTCACGCCAGCCGTCGATGACCACAACTCGTGTGTAACACCAGGCGAGTTCACTCAGTTTCAGGCTGTAAATGTTTGTCGCGTTTCAACATAATCTTTAGTTATGTCTCATATATAAGTGATTTATAGTCAAAAACTTTGTTTTTACGGGGTGTTTATTTAAATCCCTTATATTAACTTCGAAATCTTGACACTCGCGGTCGGGTGGGACGCGGTGGTCGAGTGGCAGCGCACTGGACTGTCGTACCGATGGTCACGGGTTCGAATCCGTGTGAAGGCAAGGGTTTGTTCCCGGGGCCTAGGGCGTCCCTGAGTCACCCCGCTCCTAATGGGTACCTAACACTACATGTAGTTAGGCGGCTGGGTAATGCGTGGAACCCACAAAGCCGTGGCCTGTGAATGCTGCATCACTTGCCAACAGATCATCTGTCATGGTCTGTGGACGCAACTATCTTCTGCATAGAAGGAGCGTCTGTATAGATAAGATAAGATAACAAAAGTAAAAAATGACCCACTTTCCGTAATAATATTGAGCTGAAATTTTACACATATACTTCTGTTACCTAACAATGCATCGTATCAAAATTTCAGATCGATCGACTGTACCTTAATTTAATTCATGCATTTTTAGTTTATCTCTATTTAAGTCAATGTAGCGTCTGTTGTTGATTGCAATCACGTGCCTCTTGCTTGAGTTCACACCAACCATCCGTGACCAAACCACTTTTTACAGCCAGGGGAGATCAGCCGGTTTTAGTCTGTAAATGTTTGTCGCGTTGCAACATAATCAATACTTTTAATTATGTCTCATATATAAGTGATTTATACTCAAAAACTTTGTTTTTTACGGGGTTGTTTAATTTAAAGTGTGGTAGAGATAGGTGTGAACCGTGGAGTGACGAAGGTAGATAAAAAAAACATTGTCTCGTCGGTAACTCAATGTTATTGGTGTATTTTCAAAGCCAAGTTCATTTCCTGTCATAAAATAAAAGCAATGATGTTATTACTAAAGCATAAACATCGACTTTCTTTCATTTTCAGCCCCTTCTGCGGTGCGTTGGGGTTTTCCTTGATTCATTCCAAAGAACCAACATTTTATTTTGTGTTACGATATTTATGTTTCATGTTCAGCGAAAAAAAGATGTAAATAAAAAGGCTTGCGAGCCGCAGTTTGGCCACCGTTGGTATAGACCTTGCAGTCACATTTTCACGGATACCCGGGTGCAGTTTTACTACCCGGGTAATTGCACTGCAACGGGTACCTGGGTTTCCCGGGTACCCATTGACAGGCCTACTCTCAACATGCATAAAAATGTCACGTCTGTCATCTATCATTGTAGTTGTTGAAGAAAAAAGGTTTTTAAAGGTAAAAAGATAATTTAAGCCACATAATATTACAATATTTAGTAAAATAAAATAGAACATGCAATAAAGCTTTTAAATAAAATGTAAATTTAATTTAACTACTTATGTTTATTTATTTGTACTGATAGAGGCATTAGCCCAAAACATCTCCTCAGGATTTTGTCTAATAAAAAAGCATTAAATTATTATTTTGGTAACACAATTCGTTTTGTATCTTGTATTTTATAATTATATTTAATCAAGTATAACTGTATTTAAAAAATAATTCAAACTCATTAAAAAATGATAATGTTAGTGGGACTAAGGATTTCAGAAGGATTTATTAAGAATTAATCAGCATCAATTACCTTCACATTTGGTTTTATTGCTATTGAGCAGAAATCCTTGCGGGCAGTTAGTGCAAGTGTAAGCAAGGCCTGTGCTGGCCTCTTCCTCGGGTGTCTTGTCCAAGCATCCTGTGCCTTCAGGACAAGGCTGATAGGCACAGCCATCCTTGTCCTGCTCACAGTCCAAGCCTTGAAATTATGTGTACATCATAATAATGTGAATACATCATGATAATGGGGACAAATCATAATAATGTGGACGCATCATGATAATGTAGAAAAGACATGATAATGTAGAAAAGACATGATAATGTGGACACATCATGATAATGTGGATACATCATGAGAATGTGGACATTTCATGATAATGTGGATACATCATGATAACAAAATGATAATATAATAGTATTGATTTTACTCAATTTAGCCCCAAATTTTTCAACATAAAGATTCAGAAAAAAAAGAGAACCTTAATGGTAGAAACATCAATAGCATGTGACACCGATAGTTGCTTTTTTAAATTATGAGGAAAATGCCAAGTGCTATACTTTACTAAAAGGATTTTTAACGCTATGGTGAAACATGTGCTGCTATATGGAGCCGAGACATGGCGAACAACGGCCGTAAGCTTGACCAGGATCAAGTCCTTCATCAACAATTGTCTAAGAAGTATTCTCAGAATTCACTGGCCGGACAAAATCAGCAACCGGGAAACTGTGGAAGCTGACAAAACAGAAGCCCATTGAGGAATAGATTATTCAGAATCGATGGAGGTGGATTGGTCATACACTAAGAAAACCAGCTTCTAATACAAAAAAGCAAGCCCTGAAATGGACCCCCAGGGTAAGCAGAAAAGAGACTGTCCAAGAAACACTTGGTGCCGAGAATTGGAGGCAGACATCAAGAGAATTGGCCATGAATGGAAGATCCCGGAGAATCTGGCCCAGGTAAGAGATGCCTGTAGGTCTCTCGTAGGTGGCCTATGCCTTTGGAGGACTCGCAGACGCCGACTGTGATCGGTGGATGCCCCTCATGGACGAGAATGCTCAACATACTTTACTAAACATTAAGAGTTTATTTCAAATGTAAAAAAACATTTAAATTATTTAACAAACTATTTTTGTACAATATATTAAATAATCCACAAACCTGAGTACCCTGTATCACATTCACATGTGGCTAAGTCATAGCCAGTTCTTGTTGTCTTTCTGGTAACATTATAATTACAGTGACCATGGCTGCTGCAGGAACAGACAACAATGGGAATGGTGACAATTTCTGACTGAAGTCTTCTCTGGTCAACAACCGCTATTCTGTAAAACAAATACTGGCATAATAAAGTTCATGAAATACTAAAAATTTAATTATGATTTATTATTATCCAAAATACGTCAATGCTATTGGGCTATATTAAAAGATTTTCAAAATAAGTATCAAAATATTATGTCTCCAAGACTTCATGTGGTATCCTTGATATCGTAGTTAAATTCTCTATATAAGTAGTAAATAATGGAAGATGATTGTGTTAGAAATGAAAGAACCATAAAACAATGATTTACTAGAAATAATTTAAGCACAGGCTTTAATGACGTAAATCACTTATAAATAAGTAATATTTAAAAAATCTTTTTTTTAAAAAGGACACGCTTTTAACATAATCACTACTTTTAGTTATGTCTCATATATAAGGGATTTATAGTCAAAAACTTTGTTTTTACAGCTATTTTTTAAAACTTATATTAAAAACTCTTTAAAATTCACGTCTGAAGCCCACACATCTTTTTAAATCCCTTATATTAACTTCGCGGCCGTCTCTGTCTCTCTCTCATCATCTCATGGGCTCGGCGGGCGGAAAAACAGAAGTCAAAAATGACCCACTTCCAATGATCCGATCGAACTGAAATTTGGCACACGGACCCGTCTTACCTAACAATGCATCGTATCAAAATTTCAGATCGATCGCACGTACCGTAATTAAATTAATGCATTTTTAGTTTATCCTTATATGAGGTATGTAATTTAAAATCACGATTTGTTATTGTTTTTTTGCCACGTGAAAGTTTTGAGCATTGAGGCGACCCAACGAAACGACGGTGCGCTTTTGTTTACATTTTACGTGTCACTCTGAGCTCGGTCAAGCGAATCGGTGACCAGACTTTTCCCCTCTCCCCCTCCCACCCACCCCCCCCCCACCCCTCCCCCCCTAGGGTTATGAAGCAAACTTGTGTTAAGACAGATTCAGTCTGTAAATGTTTGAAAATAATCAATACTGTTAGTTATGTCTCATATATAAGGGATTTATAGTCAAAAACTTTGTTTTTACGGGTTTGTTTTATTAAATCCCTTATATTAACTTCACGGCGTCTCTCTCTCTCTCTGTCTCTCTGTCTGTCATCATCTCATGGGCTCGGCGGGCGGAAAAACAAAAGTCGAAAATGACCCACTTCCAATGATCCGATCGAACTGAAATTTGGCACACGGACCCGTCTTACCTAACAATGCATCGTATCAAAATTTCAGATCGATCGAACGTACCGTAATTAAATTAATGCATTTTTAGTTTATCCTTATATGAGGTATGTAATTTAAATTCACGATTTGTTATTGTTTTTTTGCCACGTGAAAGTTTGAGCATTGAGGCGACCCAACGAAACGACGGTGCGCTTTTGTTTACATTTTACGTGTCACTCTGAGCTCGGTCAAGCGAATCGGTGACCAGACTTTTCCCCTCTCCCCCTCCCACCCACCCCTCCCCCCTAGGGTTATGAAGCAAACTTGTGTTAAGACAGATTCAGTCTGTAAATGTTTGAAAGATAATCAATACTGTTAGTTATGTCTCATATATAAGGGATTTATAGTCAAAAACTTTGTTTTTACGGGTTTGTTTTTAAATCCCTTATATTAACTTCGCGGCCGTCTCTCTCTGTCTGTCTCTCTCTCATCATCTCATGGGCTCGGCGGGCGGAAAAACAAAAGTTGAAAATGACCCACTTCCAATGATCCGATCGAACTGAAATTTGGCACACGGACCCGTCTAACCTAACAATGCATTGTATCAAAATTTCAGATCGATCGAACGTACCGTAATTAAATTAATGCATTTTTAGTTTATCCTTATATGAGGTATGTAATTTAAATTCACGATTTGTTATTGTTTTTTTGCCACGTGAAAGTTTGAGCATTGAGGCGACCCAACGAAACGACGGTGCGCTTTTGTTTACATTTTACGTGTCACTCTGAGCTCGGTCAAGCGAATCGGTGACCAGACTTTTCCCCTCTCCCCCTCCCACCCACCCCTCCCCCCTAGGGTTATGAAGCAAACTTGTGTTAAGACAGATTCAGTCTGTAAATGTTTGAAAATAATCAATACTGTTAGTTATGTCTCATATATAAGGGATTTATAGTCAAAAACTTTGTTTTTACGGGTTTGTTTTTAAATCCCTTATATTAACTTCGCGGCCGTCTCTCTCTGTCTGTCTCTCTCTCATCATCTCATGGGCTCGGCGGGCGGAAAAACAAAGTCGAAAATGACCCACTTCCAATGATCCGATCGAACTGAAATTTGGCACACGGACCCGTCTTACCTAACAATGCATCGTATCAAAATTTCAGATCGATCGAACGTACCGTAATTAAATTAATGCATTTTTAGTTTATCCTTATATGAGGTATGTAATTTAAATTCACGATTTGTTATTGTTTTTTTGCCACGTGAAAGTTTGAGCATTGAGGCGACCCAACGAAACGACGGTGCGCTTTTGTTTACATTTTACGTGTCACTCTGAGCTCGGTCAAGCGAATCGGTGACCAGACTTTTCCCCTCTCCCCCTCCCACCCACCCCTCCCCCCTAGGGTTATGAAGCAAACTTGTGTTAAGACAGATTCAGTCTGTAAATGTTTGAAAATAATCAATACTGTTAGTTATGTCTCATATATAAGGGATTTATAGTCAAAAACTTTGTTTTTACGGGTTTGTTTTTTAAATCCCTTATATTAACTTCGCGGCCGTCTCTCTCTCTCTCTCTCTCTCTCTGTCTTGGGCTCGGCGGGCGGGCGGAAAAACAGAAGTCAAAAATGACCCACTTCCCATGATCCGATCGAACTGAAATTTGTAACACGGACCCGTCTAACCTAACAATGCATCGTATCAAAATTTCAGATCGATCGAACGTACCGTAATTAAATTAGAGCATTTTTAGTTTATCCTTATATGAGGTATGTAATTCAAAATTCACTGTTTGTTATTGTTTTTTTTCTGCCCAGTTCCACGTGAGTTTGAGTTGACGCCGACCGTCGTGTTGACGCCGACCGTCGTGCCGACACCCCCTCGCATCCCACCCCCATTTATTAAAGACAAGGGACATCACTCGGTGTCAGTCTGTAAATGTTTGAAAATAATCAATACTGTTAGTTATGTCTCATATATAAGGGATTTATAGTCAAAAACTTTGTTTTTACGGGTTTGTTTTATTGACCACTATTTTTTTTTATACCAAACACCTCATAAGCGCCCGCCCAACGTTTTGTATCACCGTGATATGTCCACGTGGTGAACTCATGGATGTCAACAAAGCAGACGGGTACCGTTGCTTATATATAGACTATAGATAAACTAAAAATTCAATAATGTCAATACGGTACATTCGATCTATCTGAAATTTTAATACAATGCATTGTCAGCCAAGATCTATCTGTGGTAAAATTTTGAGATCTCTAGGACCATCAGAAGTGGTTTAATTTTACGTTACAAGATTTGAAGGAAGGATACAACATACACACATTGTGACTTTAATAAAAGCGTGTAATAATAAAATTAGCAAACCTTGTGGGGTTTGGAGGAAAGGGAAACAAATGTGTTGCCTTGCTGGATTCAGGTGGAGTTATGGGACTTAATAAATTTATTAATAAATTAAAATTACACTTCAATTTTTAAAATTCTGGTGCCTAAAAGCTTATTTCCCTTGACCAAAACAATATTGGACTGGTTTATTCCATTCCCATTAAAAAAAAAGATTTCTCACACTCTTCTACTAATGAAGACTAATGTAGATGGCAACCTTTAAAAAGTTCTCTTACGTTATGATTTCAATGCTCCTGAGCTCCAACTGACAAATTAAATTTCTTTGCTGGATGACACAACTTTGATTATCCTGTGAACCATCAACAAATACAACACTAACATTCTCTCCGTCTGGATCGTAGGCAGTTAGGTTGATGTTGAAAGTGCCATTGAGGTGTACATTAATTGTTGTTGCATTACTTAGGATTGGGGCATTATTTGCTGGAAAGAAAAAAATATTTTATATTTAATTTAAAATACTGCTTATTTTTGCCCTCTTCAACTGTTGAAAGTTTGCTTGAATGAAATCATGACAAGATTCCTATTTTGAATGAACACTCCAGTGCGTGAAATTTAAATTTTCAAAAGATTATTGCAGAATACCATGATAGTAAAGAAAACATTTTCATATTTACAAAGAACTTGTAGCCTTAATGGGCAAGAAGCAGTGAGATGTAAACAAAAGGTGATCTAGTTAATTGTAACTAGGGGTTACAAATTTATCATAGTATAATAGCATCTGATTACGCAATTATAATAATAGTACAAATAAAAATTAAGAAGTTTTTATCCTTCTGGACTAATCTATCCAGTTTATAAAAATGTGTTAAGAGACTAGGATCTTTGGTTAAATTATTATAACGAATATTCAAAACACTTTTTAAAAAAAATTAACCATATCACAACCGTTCAAGTTTTTTTTTAAGTAGTCATTCAAATATTAAAAGTATTTTTATGTTTTTAGTGCTGTCCTTCACGATGTTATAAACATTTATTTATACCAACACAGGAAATTAAGGAACTATTAGTGTACTTACATATTGTGTTAACAATTGTATTCTGAGTATCATCTGACTTGCCCGATGTTTTTGCTAATTCTGGATTTCGAGTAGCAATAAAATCATAAACACACGGAATATTGTTGCCGTCACAAACTTTTTGAGCTTCATTTCGCAGTGTAGGGTCAGCTTCATCTAAAAATTGTGGCACAAAGTCTCTACCAGCTGTCAGATTTTGTCCATACTCTGACTTAAATAAGCTTCCAGTAATATCAGTTACCGCCCCTTTAAGAATAAAGAACAAGTAATACACGTTTTACAAAAGAACGCCTAAAATTAAATTATTTAAACTAAAGTAAACAATTTAAAGCAGATTCTAAGCATCTTAGTCATGAGCAACTATTGCCTCAGAGCAAAATATGCTTACATTTATATTCAAAGGTTTTATCAATATAAATAAGTGATTTAAATGTTGGGATCCTATTGAAGAAAAATACTCTGACTTAAATAAGCTTCCAGTAACTTCGGGTACTGCCACTTTAAAATAAAGAATAAGTAAAATAAAACAAACCCGTAAAAACAAGTTTTTAAATCCCTTATATATGAGACATAACTCGTGAATGTTCATTCTCTTTTGGGTCGAGCCGTTAGGCTCTTAGGACCCGGTTCATTTTATCGCAAGCGAGCCTCATCAAGCGGGCATCGCCGTAGAGGTAATCCTCTGCAGGTACCGTTACTTCTCCTTCCAAATCCCCGCACAGCTCGGGGCACTCTTCGAGTACGTGGGCCACCGTCTCCTCCGGGTGGCCACACAGCCGACAGGCCAGTTCCCTTCTAGTGTTAAACTTGTACAAGTAGCTTCGTATGGGACAATGTTCAGTTCTCATTCTAGTTATGAGCGTCTGATTGCTACGTCCAATTTTCCCACCAGGAGTCGCTTTTGCTCGGTCGCGGCATGTACTGGAATACTTTTCTGGCCGTGCTTCCAGACGCCCAGCCCTGAAGCCATTTCTCTCGGAAATGGTCCTTAAGCCACGATCTGACCCCCAGCTGGGTCATCGGGCGATCGGGTTGGGGCTGAGCTGAACCTTCTCTCGCCAACTTATCGACCCTGTCTGAATGAGGCTCGCCACTGTGCCCAGTGATGTACTGAAGGACTACTTTTCCGCCTCGTGCTAGGATTTCACCTACTGTTTCCAAAATGACACTGACCGTTTTCGTCTCCAGAGAGGATCGACCCACAGTCTCGAGCGAAAACCGTGAGTCGGTGAAGACTACGACGGTCGGGAAAACCTTTCTTCTTGCTAGACGTCGGCGCACTTCCTTCAAACCCTTGCAGATCGCCTCCAGTTCGGCGTCGTGACTACTGTATGCGGCTCCGCACGGCCCTGACAGTTCGATACTGTCAGGTCCAGGTTGAGGGTATTGAATTAGTACTCCGTATCCACTTCTGCCATCCTTGAAACGTGAGCCGTCCGTGAAGACTTTTACCACGCTGTCGCCATAAGCCTCGATTGTCTTCAGAGTCTCGTCTCGCTGGAGCTCGACGGGACTGGCTTTCGTCACCGCTGTATTTGCCAGTGTCAAACGTAGTTCAGGCAAGTCAAAGCTTTCATGTGGTCCTCGAGCAGGGACCAGTCGCATTCGTTCCCTGTGCTTGGGTATGGGGACTGAGTCTTCTAGTTCGTAGACCGTATCCATGAAGGATGGTCTTTTCAGTCGGGTCCTCTTTACCCATCGGTCTTGTAGTTGGAAGCAGGGTTCGTCATGCTCCAACCTACGGTATCGCTCTACCGTGGTCATGATTGCCTTTTCTCGCCTTTATCGCCAGGGGTTCTACGTTTGACATAATTTCTACAGCGGCTGTGGGTGTCGTACGCAACTCACCCGCATACAAACCGTAGAGCTTGGTTTTGTATTCGATCCAGCCCCTCTAGAGCCGTACGGCTCGCAAAGGCCTGGACCGGGAGGCTGTAGTCAATGGCACCCCTCACACTACCGAGATAGAGAGCTCTCAGTAATCTTACATCCGCACTCCCAACTAGTGCTAGCCAGTTTCTTCACCAGGGACAGTTTAGCTGTGGTTTGGCGCACAATTCACGTACATGGTTATGTAGTTGGACCTTCTGGTCCAACTTGATTCCCAAGTACGTTGGTGTCCGATCCCAATTCAATCTTTTCCCACATATCTGAAGCACCAACTCATGCTTCAGGGCATTCCGTCCATTTGTAAAAATGGAGTGGACCGTTTTCTCCGCATTGACTACTAGGCGCCATCGGTTGGCATAGTCTTCGATTCGATTCAGATCTTCCTGCAGCCGGTTCTGCAGTGTTGCGACGTCCTTTCCTGAACTCCATATAGCCAGATCGTCAGCAAACATGGCATTCTGCGACCCCAGAATACCTTGTAGGTCGTGGACGTAAGCTAAGAACAATGTACAACTAAGGGCGGACCCCTGTGGGAGTCCGTCATCCAGGCGCGCCTCGTTGGATAATGACTCCCCCATTCGGGTCTTGATCGTTCTGTCCGTAAGGAACGATTTTATCCAACTGTACATGTTGGCAGTGACACCTAACTGCTGCAACTTATAAAGTAGCCCTCCACGCCACACCTTTTAACCCGGTGGGTGGGGGTGGGAGAGGGGAAATGTCTTGTCACCCATCGCTGGACCGAGCTAAGCGTAACACGCAAAATGTAAACAACAGCACGCCGGTACACCTGGTTAAAACACGAGATGTGTTCACATTTGGCTGGGTGAAGTCAAGTGACCCGTAAAATGTAAACGATATCGACCGCTACATATAGTTTATATAGATAAAAATAAAAATGCATTAATTTAATAACTGTACGTTTGATCGATCTGAATGTTTGCTACGATGCATTGCTAGGTGACACGGGTCCGTGTGCCAAATTTCAGCTCGATGGCATGACGGAAAGTGGGTCATTTTTTACTTTTGTTTTTCCGCGGTGCCCGCCCAAGACAGAGAGACAGAGACGGCGGTGAAGTTGATATAAGGGATTTAAAAACAAACCCGTAAAAACAAAGTTTTTGACTATAAATCCCTTATATATGAGACATAACTAAAATTATTGATTGTGTTCAAACGCGACAAAATATTTACAGACTGAA
The DNA here is from genome assembly GCA_944989445.1 of Ampullaceana balthica. NCBI lineage: Eukaryota > Metazoa > Mollusca > Gastropoda > Lymnaeidae > Ampullaceana > Ampullaceana balthica. Next base: position 37,743 of record CALYLW010000608.1, on the reverse strand, counting down.
TCGGTCTTAACTCAACTTTGCTTTATAACCCGGGGGGTGGGGGTGGTAGAGGGGAAAGGACTTGTCACCGATCGCTGGACCAAGATCAGCGTGACACGCAAAATGTAAACAAAAGCACGTCGGTAAACCTGGTTAAAACACGAGATGTGTTCCCCGAAGGCTGGGGTGAAGTCAAGTGACCCGTAAAATGTAAACGATAGCGAACGCTACATATAGTTTATATAGATAAACTAAAAATGCATTAACTTAATTACGGTACGTTCGATCGATCTGAAATTTTGATACGATGCATTGTTAGGTGACACGGGTACGTGTGTCAAATTTCAGCTGGATGCCTTTATGGGAAAAGAGTCATTTTTTACTTTTGTTTTTCCGTGGTGCCCGCCAAAGACAGACAGAGAGACAGAGACGGCGGTGAAGTTGATATAAGGGATTTAAAAACAAACCCGTAAAAACAAAGTTTTTGACTATAAATCCCTTATATATGAGACATAACTAAAATTATTGATTGTGTTCAAACGCGACAAAATATTTACAGACTGAATCGGTCTTAACTCAACTTTGCTTTATAACCCGGGGGGTGGGGGTGGTAGAGGGGAAAGGACTTGTCACCGATCGCTGGACCAAGATCAGCGTGACACGCAAAATGTAAACAAAAGCACGTCGGTAAACCTGGTTAAAACACGAGATGTGTTCCCCGAAGGCTGGGGTGAAGTCAAGTGACCCGTAAAATGTAAACGATAGCGAACGCTACATATAGTTTATATAGATAAACTAAAAATGCATTAACTTAATTACGGTACGTTCGATCGATCTGAAATTTTGATACGATGCATTGTTAGGTGACACGGGTACGTGTGTCAAATTTCAGCTGGATGCCTTTATGGGAAGTGAGTCATTTTTTACTTTTGTTTTTCCGTGGTGCCCGCCAAAGACAGACAGAGAGACAGAGACGGCGGTGAAGTTAATAATATAAGGGATTTTTAAAAAACCCCTTAAAAACAAAGTTTTTGACTATTAATTCCTTATATATGAGACATAACTAAAAGTATTGATTATGTTTAAATGCGACAAAGATTTACAGACTGAATCTGTCTTAACTCAACTTTGCTTTTAACCCGAGAGGGGAAAGGTCTTGCCACCGATCGCTGGACCGAGCTAAGATAGACAGAGAGACAGAGACCGCGGTGAAGTTAATATAAGGGATTTAAAATTTGTTAAAAAGAAGGCCTACTATTAAATTACTTCAGTGTCTATTTAAAATTCAAACTGAAGTAAACTAAGTAAAGCAAAAACTAAGCATTTTAGTCACAAGGAAAAATGTTATTGTAGTAAAAAAAAACCTTTACATTTACCGTTTAGGTAAAGGTTTTTACAAAGAAAGATAGCTGTAAATCTTGGTCTCCTACTAATGAAATGTTGATTTTTATAAACTAACAGAAATAACCAAAAACTTTTGTTTTTTTTGCCATTTATTTTAGTTCTCTTTTTTATAGTAAGGTTTTATACATTTAAAATGTTTGAAATTGATTTCTGGGATCTCTTAAATTAGTTGTTAAACTGCTTTTGTGAAATCTTCAAATGATAGTGCTAAAAATGTTGGTTGTTGGAATATTTATCTTAAAAAATGTTAATTATTTCTCACTGATTATTATTGGGAAAAATAAACAGGATAAACGTTTTTTTTCTCCAGTTAATAGGAACTACAGTATTTGTTATATTAGGGGCCATACATACATAACGTCATTTCCTTCTTTTTTCTCCTAACAACACCCTGTATATCAAATATCTGCGACTTTGTCTCTAGGACAGTGGTTCTTAACCTAGGGTGTAAGAACCACCGGCATATGGGATGACTACAACAAAAAATACTCGATGCAAAAGTTAGTTGCTGCTGCCTTAAAAACAGCTTTTGAGGATAAAAGTTAGTGGGATCATATTTCAAATAAATAAAACAACACTAGTTAAATTTATAGGGATATTTTCAATCAAATGTTATTACAAATTAATTTACTAATTTACAGGAGGGAATATTGAGAGGTAATAATCCTTGTCTTTAAAAAACTTTTATAAGCCCCAACCCATTTTTATTCACTCCCTTATTCTAGTAACTCTTTTGAAGTGTTTTCACATAAATGCTCACAAAGGTCAATGTAAGTTAGGCCTAGATTCTTTAGTTCTGCGTTGTCATGCAACATGATTGGGGCCATATTTGAGCACCTCACAAATTTGTACTGGTTCTCTTATCAATAATAACTATAGTGACAGTAGTTTATTTCCTTTATCTTCTAATCTTTATGAAGTTTTAAAAAAGTAGATGTCATTTAGTGATTTTCAAAAGTGTATCAAATTAGTTGGACGTAAGTGATTAAATCCACCTCATTTAAAAAAGAAATTAAATTGTGATGTCTTTTGTGGCTTAAACATTATTCATTTTTTGTGTCTAAGCCTTCATTTTAGCCCACAAGCAAAGTGTTTAAATTCATTATAATTTTTTTTTAACAAAAACGTTTCAATGAATCATGACTGACTTACATGCTTTTCCAAAATTAAATTTATCCCTCTCAGTTGCATTTGGGTTTAAAGGATTTCTGCCATCAGGAAACTGGTAGTCATCAGCCTTGTTGTCATTGAAGTTACCCAGCAGTCCTCTGGTCTTATTCTTGTATTTGGTGTCTAAGACCACAGAGAACTCCAGCAGCTTGTTGGTAAGAGTTACATTAACTGCCACACCTGGATATGTAGGAAAATTATACATCTTTCATATTTCATTTTTACAATTTAGTGTACATTATTTAATTTTAATATACAACATGTTTTTAAAAATTTGATCATGAAATAAAATAAGTGTGGACTGATGACTGATGATATAATATTTAGAAAAGTAACAATACTATGACCGAAGCAGTTTAATCAAATAATACTACTGCTGTTAGTCAATTAAAAATTTGGGAAATTTTCGGCAAATTGATTTTACCAAGGATATATATTTAGTTTATTAAAACTGAAAGAAAATTCTTAGCTTTGTCAAATACAATATATCATTATTCAATAAAATATTACAATTTTACTAAAGATGTGTCATGTCAAATTTGATTATGATCCCTATATTTAGTTAAACCAAATATTTAAAAAAATTGGAAGGGTGAAACTTACTGTCAGATGTTGAGATTTGAAGAGAGTCATTTATGTTTCTCAAAATCATGCCATTTACGGAGGCATTAAACTGCTGCTCACTGTAGTAACGGATGCTGTAGTCTTGGTCATTGCCATAAATTATCATTCCTAAAACAAACAATAAAGAATATGCATTAGTAATAAAATTATTAACCCCTCACTGCTGATAAATTAATAACATGTGGCTTTTTGGGCGATTCGTACACAGATGGTTAAATAAAGATTTTAAAAATGTTTAAAATATCCTACTTGTCCCATTATCATTCATGGATATTTTCACTGTGTCTTTGTTTGTGCTCATCATTGCTAGTGCACACCAGATTGTATGGTCAATAAGATTTCCACTACTGCCTACTGCACGACATGTTCGGCCCTGTGCACCAGAATTCAATAAATAAAGCAGAGTTCGGTTAATAGTTGAGTAAGCATGTGATTCACTTTGAGTCCATATACCTCTGAATATATAGTATAAAAATGTTAAAATTTCTTTTCCTGGATTAAATATAAGGTGATGATTTTTCTACATTTGAAATATATAAGGATGTGTTTAAATAGAAAACCATAATTAAAAATGTATCTCAGTACTCAAAGTAAAAATGAATTATGCATATAAAATACAGTGGAACCTTTTATAATGAGCATAATTCGTTTCAGAGTCTTACTTGTTAAGTGAAGCACTCATTAAACGAAACAATTTTTCCCATACAAAGCAATGTAAAATACAATAGTGCACTCCATGCTGAAAAAATAGTCATTTTTTCAAAAACTTGTGTTAACATTTATTCAAATAAAATTACTTATGAATTTTTATAGAGTGTAACAAATTGGAATGCAATTTAAATTTGAAACAACGAAAATAAAAATATGAATTTATGACAAATAATCAATCATTTTTAACTAGAAAACTGTCTAAAGACATTTTGTTTTGCCACGCTTCGAAATTTGACGAAAGTGTGTCGTATCCATTTCGTAGACGTTCTTGACACTCCCTTTGAAGCATCCATCTCCTTAATTTTGTTTCTGTTCTTGAAAATAGTGCAGATTGTTGATGTTGGCCGATTGTAAATGCGCGCTAGATTAGCCACGCTCACACCTTATTCTCGCTTTTCAGTGATTTTACGTTTCATGTCGAGTTATTTTTTTCTCTCTTATTATTGTCTTCTTGTGTTTTTTTCAAAGACAATTTAGCACAGGTTATTACACTTTCATTATTAAAAAAATACGATTACTGTCTGAATTTAAAATTTTTTAAAACGAATGATCACACACAAAAACAATACGCAAACTGATAGACCGAGTGCTAACCACTTACTGATGCATCGTGGTGGAAGTGCTTGGTAACAAATAAATTTCCAGGAAAAAGGGAATTTCCCTTTCTGCGTCAGTCGTTATCCGAATTGTTTGCTCGATAAGGGAGCAACTTTTTCACAATTTTTTTTTGCTCTTTATGCGAATTACTCATTATGAGAGGTGCTCGTGATGAGAGATTCTACTGTACTAATAGATTAACAATCAATTAAGACTTGACTTGAGGATTATATTTTTATGCTCGCACAACTTTATTAATTATATTTATTAAATGGTTTTTCCCCTTACCTGGATCTTGAAATCGACATCTTTATCATTTATCTCTAAAATTCTGTATACTCCTTCCCCATTAAAAATATATGCTTCCTGGTCCAAGGTAATAACATGGGGATCACCAAACAGTAAAGCTTGATTTGAAGAAAGAATAGGATGAATGATTATTTGTGTGTTTGACCAACAGAGCAAAGCCAATATATAGCTAGACTGGTATTGGTAGTATACAATATCTAGTAACTTTTAAGTCCATTGTGCCAAATAATCTCATTTTTTAAATTTTATTTTACCTGGCTGTGTCATAAATTCAAAACTATTTTCAATTATTACCATGTAATTCTGGCCTTTAACATATTTGATTAAATTAATCTTTTTCGTAGAGATAGAACTTTGCCTAGATTTAAAGTAACATGCAAAAAAGTTTCTTCTCAAATCAAATTTAGTTTAAATTATGATGACGTTAAAATTTATAGATATCCATATTATCAGGGCCGGTCTTAGCAAATGCGGGGCCCTATGCGGCTTAGTATGCGAAACGGATTGCGCGGGGCCTAGTTTGGGTAGGGATAAGGAATTAATAAGGATAATAAGTGAACATTAAGATAAGTGGGGCCTATGATGGCGTGATGCCCACTGCGGCCGCTTAGGTTGCAAATTTAATACTGCAAAGAAAGGGGAAAAAGAACGGACACAAACAGCTGCACGAATAAATCAGAACAAAGTGAGTGAACGTAGTTCAATCAACCGTAATATAGAAATAGAATGCATCTTGTTTGCTCTTATTTCTGGCGAATTATATATATACTAGTGTATCACCCGTCAAAAATGACGGAAGTTTTCAAAATAATTACACATCAGATTTAAAAATAACGTTATACAGAACTTTCGTTTATTTTATTTATTTTTATTTGATTCATTTAATTTATTATCTGGTGTATCGTGTAGACGCTTTTGTTGAATTTAGATGTGAGTACTGGCAGTATCTATATGTATATTTCACCATAGCGAGTATATGCAAATAAGCACGACGAATGACCCTCGCTGCGGTCGTCCAATCACATTTGGCAAGCGTAGTGGGATGAAAAGAAGAAAAAAAGGGGGAGGGGGGACAATGCTTCTTGCGTTCATGTGTGTTGCCCTTCACAGAATAGCATATGATGCGTAGTGCAGTGGTTATCACGTCCCCCATACACGCGGAAAGTTTTGGGTTCAAGCCCCAGCAGAAACATTTTTTTATAATTTAAAAAATGTTTTTTTTTCTGCCCGTTCTTTTCTTCCTTTTTTTGTGAACATGACTAACCCTCGCTAGGGTCAGCCAATCACAGTTTATGGTTAGCAAGGGATGGTAGTAAAGGGTGCAGGGCAGGTAACAACAACCGAAGTTCGCATGTCTCCAAACTTAATCACTTTTTTTCATTACTTTGTGCTGCGGTTTGTGTCCGTTCTCTACACCCCCCCCCCTGTTCTTTGAACTGTCTATGATGAAGAATTCTGCGGCGTTTACTACGCCGTGGGTCGTATCTAGCGCAGAATATCGTGAAGATTACTTTAAAAGAAATACGATTTTGAATACATTCCACTACATGCTGGTAATTCTAATCATAATAATACTAATATTAATATTTTTGCTCTTTGGTAAATCATTGTTATTATTAGTTTGGCTCTGTTTTTATTTTACAAGCTCAATGTCATGAATGTAAACGCACGTAGCCATCTTTTTGTGATATTCGTTTAAGTGGGGATAAGCAATATTCCCTCTAAATTGCGCGGGCTGCTGTTGCGCATCTATTTTCCCGATGCACTTAAAAGTTGCCGCGCTGAAATTTTTGAAAAGGGTATATATGTGTGATTGTGGAAAGTATAATTTAGAACAGAAAAAATAAATAAATGCTGCACAACTTAGCGCAAGGAACAACGAAACCTTGTGGGAACATTGGTGATAAGTCAGTAATTTTGAAGAAATTTATTGTTAATTTTTACTTGACTTAATTTGTCTAAGATGGATATAAATTATTTCAGGCGTGAATTTCAAAATCTTTAGCCGTGGTTTTTAAAATATAAAAAAATATGATTTCCCCATGCAGCTAGATAGATCACGAACTTTATTGTTTATTTTTTATTGTTGTACGAAAAAAATTTAAGGCATTGTGTACTGTATATAAGGCTATTTTCGCTCATTACACAAGAACATTGTGTTGTTAAAAATTTAATTTGACTCCTGGACATGTTTTAGCAGATAAGTATTGAAAAAGCATTTACACTAGAAAATTGCTTTACATCTGTCTGGTCGTCAGCAGTTGTAGCACGAAGTTCTGTCATAATAAGATGATCGTTAAGTACAAGACATATTACAGGCTTCAATTGACGTGACGCTTTCTTTGTTAAAATCAGAACGTAGTCGGCTGCTGACCAGTTTCAACCTTAACTCAGCATGCTTTTCTATTTCTTAATTCCAATAAAGCCCAAATTATTAATTTCAACCCTTTGTTTCGGCCAAGATTTATTATTTTTTATTTCGGCTGGTAATTATTTTAAAAAGTTTGTTCGATTATTCAGCAACAAATTGAATCGATTAATCGATTAAATTCCATTAATTATATTTTTATAACGCATGTATAGATCTCGTTAAGCTGCGATTCATTATTTTGCTAAATCGGTTAAGTCAGGGTAACTCTATGACTCCCAAATTTTGTGACGTAACACAACATATTCGTTCTGCTAAGCAAGAAATAAGGAAGAAAAAGGTTTTTGTTTTCTTATGCACGTCTAAATAAATAATATTATACGAGGGAAAAGTATGTGAGTAACAAAAATACAAAATATAAAAAAATTGGGAAAAAAATATAAATATGTTCTTAAATTTCAATCGAAATTTAATCGATCAAATTAATTTAAATGATTGAATTTTTTAATGATTAATCGATCATTTCCGCAGCCCTATTTTTTATTAATTTTTTTTATTTCAAAAGAAAAGTTTTCATTTCATAAATTGTTTGCGAGTCGCAGTGCGAACACAGAAAAGCCGCACGTGGCATGTGAGCCACAGTTTGACCACCATTCACCTAAATTAAATTGGGAGAGGCGGCATTGTTCAATTATTTTTTAAGATGGTTAAACAGCATGTAGCTGTATCCTTACCTCTAGCCCATTCCGTGGCAACACAGGAACGAGTTGGTCTGAGAGTGTAGTAAAGATCGCAGAGGTCTGACAGATCACAGCACCACCTTTTAGGAATGACGTCATTTATCACGTGATTACCTAGCTGACACCCGAGGGAGTTGAATCGTTGGAGGCTCCCAGCTTTTGGTCGCCGATTTTCAAAATTAAAACTTCCATCTAGACGATAGCAACATCTCTGTGGTGAAAATAAATCAGGTGGTGAATGACTGATCAATCAGGAACGGATAGATGGTGAAGAAACAGGTACAGAAGAAACAGCTAAGAAACACCACAAAACTATAGAATAAAGAAAGGAAATGGACATACCCTTCCGTATTCCCCGTAAATAGGAATGACCTCATAGCAGCGTTCATTTTCCAGGGATCTTAACCAAAGACCACTGGCGAATGCAGCAAATTCGTTGCAAGGGCAAGGGGGGATTTGTTCGTTATTTCTGTTCACCGCTAGTTGATACACAAATATATTTTAAAAAACACATAAAGATTGTTTTATGACGATGAAATACGATGGGTGTGTACATATGTACACACTATCCCAACAAACTGTCGGGTGGGGTCCCAAAGCTCCAGCAGCAGTCATGGGGACTTGGATATTTAAGGGGCCCATTGTGAGTTGGGATTATTTTTTTTTAAATGTATAAAAGCAAATTCCCATGCAGTGTGAATAAATTCGTAAAATTGTGAGAAAAGGTTACGGGATGTCATATATCATATTTAGAGAATAGGACTTCGATAAAGCTTTTTAATAAAATACAAAATACACAAACGAATTGTGTAAGGAAAGCAATAAATTTACGCTTTTTTATTGAACTAATACAACAGTAAACATCTCGACTAATGCCTTCTTCAGTACAATTAACATACAGAACTTACATATACTTTAAAAATTATATTTAATTATTAAGACATACTAAATCAAGAACAATAGTTACGTAAGGATAAAAGTAAATTGGAAAAAAACAAACAATGACAACGCCTTTCCTTCTCATTTTGAGAGAATTTATTTTTTAATTCTCATTTTTATCTAATTCACTCATCCATCTAAAATTCTATTGCATTGTTTAAATATTTAAATAATAATGACAATAAAAAATAATACTATAGCCATTAATAAAAACTACATTTTTTATAATCAGTTTTTATAATGTTTATTTGTCTGGAGGCGCGAAAGTTTGACTACATAATACATGGAAGAATGAATCAATCATTTGAACTCGAGATCTGAAATTCGAATGAACAAATATTCAAAATCAGAATTATTACCTGGCAAGTCATTCAGATTAGCACGGTACCAATCCAGACATTTCACTTTAAAATTTTCCCTCTCTCCTACTTTGAAGAACCAGCGGCCCATAGCTTGAAAAGAGAAGAAAATCTTAAATATATTGTGCCTAAGCGCGTCCGTCAGTCAGTCAGTCAGTGTGAAGCCCCTAAGCGGGATGACTCCGGATAATAGAATTAACTATCCTATATAATAAAAGGCAAAGTTCTGTCCGTTCTGTCCCGTTATCTATAGCGATTGGTCTCTCAAACACACATGACTCCTACAGCCAATCATATCAAGTTTACGCGGACGTTGACAACGAGTTATTTTTGGTGCAGTATTTCTTCCAAGACTTTAGTTGAGTTATGCGCGTTGGGATTTATAGTCAAAAGCTCTGTTTTTACGAGTTATTTATTTTAACTAAAATGAATAGTATTTTTGACGTGATGCACATATATGCCGGTCGAGACGGCTGTTGAAGGGGAGTTACAACATGCCACCGAACGGTGGCGGAACGTCCTTGGACGGGCTTGGTTGCTCGTTTAAAATAAAGACGTAAAAATATTAAACATTTTGGTGTCAAAATTAACAATAAGGCGTTTCTCGCCATAAAATATGGTGACGTGACGTCATAGTTTGAGCTCATATTAATCTATATATATAAATATAAAAATGAAAGTACCGGTATGTATGTATGTATGTATGTATGTATGTATGTATGTATGTATGTATGTATGTATGTATGTATGTATGTATGTATGTATGTATGTATGTATGTATGTATGTATGTATGTATGTATGTATGTATGTATGTATGTATGTATGTATGTATGTATGTATGTATGTATGTATGTATGTATGTATGTATGTATGTATGTATGTATGTATGTGTGTATGCATGCATGTCTTTTATAGCTGACTAAACCATTCATCTGATCGCCATGAAACTTTTGAAGACTTTTTAGTACGCTCCCTTGATGGTAATAGGAAACTTTTTTTTTCAAAATTTAACACTCATAGGGCGCCGGGGGCCCATAGTGTGATTTTTTCATATATTATTTATATATAAAATTAGTTTAAGCGTTAGAGATTTGGGAAACTTGTGGATCTTAATAAAACATTGTATGTAACAACTTGGTAGCGAATATTGAGTTGCTATAGGGCACTAATTTTCTAATGTCTATTTCTAATGACTTAAATCATTTATATTCGAGACATAACTAAAAGTATGTTCATTACAATACGCAGCGCACGACAATCCAAAAATGTATTTTTTTAGTTATGTCTCGTAAAACATGTTTAATATAATGCGCACCGACCGGGAACATATTTTTAAAAAGTATCGTCAATATAAGACGCACCGCACAGCGTGACAGGAATCTATACTAATAAAAGGCAAAGCCCTCACTCACTCACTCACTGACTGACTGATTCATCACTAATTCTCCAACTTCCCGTGTAGGTAGAAGCATGAAACTTTGGGAAGTTGTCGAGTAGCCTCTCGCGACGAAAATTGGAGTAAAAGAATTTTAAAAATAACACTCATGGGGGCCGGGGGCCCCAGAAACGTTTTTTTTCCTTTTATGGACTATATAAAATTTGAAAATCACCAATTCTCCCATTTCCCGAGTAGGCAGAAGCATGAAACTTTGGGAAATTGTTGAGTACAATCCCGCGATGGTAACGGGAGAAAAACTATTTAAATTATCACTTCCTGGGGGCCGGGGCCCCAAATTAAGTTTTTTCCTTATATGAGCTTTATAAAAACTAAAAATCACTAATTCTCCTATTTCCCGTGTAGGTAGAAGCATGAAACTTGGGGTGGTTGTTAAGTTCCCTTCCGCGAAGGTAACAAGCAAAAAATATATTTAAATTATCACTGAATGGGGGCCAGGGGCCCAAATGTAGTTTTTTTCTAATATAAAAAAAGGACTCATCACTTATTCTCCAACTTCCCGTGTAGGTATTAGCATGAAACTTTGGGAACTTGCTGAGTACACTCTCTCAACGATAATTGGCGAATAAGAATTTTAAAATTCACACTGTTGGGGGCCCAGGGCCCAAAAACGCTTTTTTTTCCTAATATGGACTATATAGAATATGAAATCACTAATTTTCTCATTTCTCGAGTAGGCAAAAGCATGAAACTTTGGGAAGTTGTTGAGTAAAAACCAGCGATAGCGACGGGAGAAAAAAATAAATAAATTATCACTTCCTGGGGGCCGGGGGCCCAAATGAAGTTTTTTCCTTATATGAGCTTTATAAAAACTAAAAATCACTAATTCTCCTATTTCCCGTGTAGGTAGAAGCATGAAACACTAGGTAGTTGATAAGCACACTTCCGCGATGGTAACAAGCGAAAAAATATTTAAAATAACACTTAATGGGGTCCGGGGGCCCAAATGTAGTTTTTTTCTTATATAAAAAACTGACTCATCACTAATTCTCCAACTTCCCGTGTAGGTATTAGCATGAAACTTTGGGAAATTGCTGAGTACACTCTCTCGACGATAATTGGCTAATAAGAATTTTAAAATTCACACTGTTGGGGGCCCGGGGCCCAAAAATGCTTTTTTTCCTTTTATGGACTATATAGAATATGAAATCACTAATTTTCTCATTTCTCGAGTAGGCAAAAGCATGAAACTTTGGGAAGTTGTTGAGTACAATCCCGCGATGGTAACGGGAGAAAAAATATTTAAATTATCACTTCCTGGGGGCCGGGGCCCCAAATTAAGTTTTTCCTTATATGAGCTTTATAAAAACTAAAAATCACTAATTCTCCTATTCCCCGTGTAGGTAGAAGCATGAAACACTAGGTAGTTGATAAGCACACTTCCGCGATGGTAACAAGCGAAAAAAATATTTAAAATAACGCTTAATGGGGTCCGGGGGCCCAAATGTAGTTTTTTTCTTATATAAAAAACTGACTCATCACTAATTCTCCAACTTCCCGTGTAGGTATTAGCATGAAACTTTGGGAACTTGCTGAGTACACTCTCTCGACGATAATTGGCTAATAAGAATTTTAAAATTCACACTGTTGGGGGCCCGGGGCCCAAAAATGTTTTTTTTCCTTTTATGGACTATATAGAATATGAAATCACTAATTTTCTCATTTCTCGAGTAGGCAAAAGCATGAAACTTTGGGAAGTTGTTGAGTACAATCCCGCGATGGTAACGGGAGAAAAAATATTTAAATTATCACTTCCTGGGGGCCGGGGCCCCAAATTAAGTTTTTTCCTTATATGAGCTTTATAAAAACTAAAAATCACTAATTCTCCTATTCCCCGTGTAGGTAGAAGCATGAAACACTAGGTAGTTGATAAGCACACTTCCGCGATGGTAACAAGCGAAAAAATATTTAAAATAACACTTAATGGGGTCCGGGGGCCCAAATGTAGTTTTTTTCTTATATAAAAAACTGACTCATCACTAATTCTCCAACTTCCCGTGTAGGTATTAGCATGAAACTTTGGGAAATTGCTGAGTACACTCTCTCGACGATAATTGGCTAATAAGAATTTTAAAATTCACACTGTTGGGGGCCCGGGGCCCAAAAATGCTTTTTTTCCTTTTATGGACTATATAGAATATGAAATCACTAATTTTCTCATTTCTCGAGTAGGCAAAAGCATGAAACTTTGGGAAGTTGTTGAGTACAATCCCGCGATGGTAACGGGAGAAAAAATATTTAAATTATCACTTCCTGGGGGCCGGGGCCCCAAATTAAGTTTTTTCCTTATATGAGCTTTATAAAAACTAAAAATCACTAATTCTCCTATTCCCCGTGTAGGTAGAAGCATGAAACACTAGGTAGTTGATAAGCACACTTCCGCGATGGTAACAAGCGAAAAAAATATTTAAAATAACGCTTAATGGGGTCCGGGGGCCCAAATGTAGTTTTTTTCTTATATAAAAAACTGACTCATCACTAATTCTCCAACTTCCCGTGTAGGTATTAGCATGAAACTTTGGGAACTTGCTGAGTACACTCTCTCGACGATAATTGGCTAATAAGAATTTTAAAATTCACACTGTTGGGGGCCCGGGGCCCAAAAATGTTTTTTTTCCTTTTATGGACTATATAGAATATGAAATCACTAATTTTCTCATTTCTCGAGTAGGCAAAAGCATGAAACTTTGGGAAGTTGTTGAGTACAATCCCGCGATGGTAACGGGAGAAAAAATATTTAAATTATCACTTCCTGGGGGCCGGGGCCCCAAATTAAGTTTTTTCCTTATATGAGCTTTATAAAAACTAAAAATCACTAATTCTCCTATTCCCCGTGTAGGTAGAAGCATGAAACACTAGGTAGTTGATAAGCACACTTCCGCGATGGTAACAAGCGAAAAAATATTTAAAATAACACTTAATGGGGTCCGGGGGCCCAAATGTAGTTTTTTTCTTATATAAAAAACTGACTCATCACTAATTCTCCAACTTCCCGTGTAGGTATTAGCATGAAACTTTGGGAAATTGCTGAGTACACTCTCTCGACGATAATTGGCTAATAAGAATTTTAAAATTCACACTGTTGGGGGCCCGGGGCCCAAAAATGCTTTTTTTCCTTTTATGGACTATATAGAATATGAAATCACTAATTTTCTCATTTCTCGAGTAGGCAAAAGCATGAAACTTTGGGAAGTTGTTGAGTACAATCCCGCGATGGTAACGGGAGAAAAAATATTTAAATTATCACTTCCTGGGGGCCGGGGGCCCCAAATTAAGTTTTTTCCTTATATGAGCTTTATAAAAACTAAAAATCACTAATTCTCCTATTCCCCGTGTAGGTAGAAGCATGAAACACTAGGTAGTTGATAAGCACACTTCCGCGATGGTAACAAGCGAAAAAAATATTTAAAATAACGCTTAATGGGGTCCGGGGGCCCAAATGTAGTTTTTTTCTTATATAAAAAACTGACTCATCACTAATTCTCCAACTTCCCGTGTAGGTATTAGCATGAAACTTTGGGAACTTGCTGAGTACACTCTCTCGACGATAATTGGCTAATAAGAATTTTAAAATTCACACTGTTGGGGGCCCGGGGCCCAAAAATGTTTTTTTTCCTTTATATGGACTATATAGAATATGAAATCACTAATTTTCTCATTTCTCGAGTAGGCAAAAGCATGAAACTTTGGGAAGTTGTTGAGTACAATCCCGCGATGGTAACGGGAGAAAAAATATTTAAATTATCACTTCCTGGGGGCCGGGGACCCCAAATTAAGTTTTTTCCTTATATGAGCTTTATAAAAACTAAAAATCACTAATTCTCCTATTCCCCGTGTAGGTAGAAGCATGAAACACTAGGTAGTTGATAAGCACACTTCCGCGATGGTAACAAGCGAAAAAAATATTTAAAATAACGCTTAATGGGGTCCGGGGGCCCAAATGTAGTTTTTTTCTTATATAAAAAACTGACTCATCACTAATTCTCCAACTTCCCGTGTAGGTATTAGCATGAAACTTTGGGAACTTGCTGAGTACACTCTCTCAACGATAATTGGCTAATAAGAATTTTAAAATTCACACTGTTGGGGGCCCGGGGCCCAAAAATGCTTTTTTTTCTTTTATGGACTATATAGAATATGAAATCACAAATTTTCTCATTTCTCGAGTAGGCAAAAGCATGAAACTTTGGGAAGTTGTTGAGTAAAAACCAGCGATAGCGACGGGAGGAAAAAAAATTAAATGATCACTTCCCAAATGAAGTTTTTTCCTTATATGAGCTTTATAAAAACTAAAAATCACTAATTCTCCTATTTCCCGTGTAGGTAGAAGCATGAAACTTTGGGAAGAGTAGTTTTAAGTACACTTTCACGATGGTAACAGGTAAAAACAATATTTAAATTATCACTTACTGGGGGCCGGGGGCCAAAATGTAGTCTTTTCTTATATTAAAACTGACTCATCACTAATTCTCGGACTTCCCGTGTATGTAGAAGCATGTAACTCTGATTAGTTGATAAGTACACTTCCGTGATTGTAACAGGTGAAAAGAATATTTAAATTAACACTTACTGGGGGTCAGGGGCCCAAAAGAAGTTTTTTTCTAATATTAAAAACTGAATCATCAAGAATTCTCCAACTTTCCGTGTAGGTAGAAGCATGAAAATTTGGAAAGTTGTTGAGTAGCCTCTCGCGACGAAAATTGGCGTAAAGGAATTTTAAAATTAACACTCATGGGGCCGGGGGCCCAAAAAACGTTTTTTTTCCTTATACGGACTATATAAAATATATTAAAAAAAAACAAATGTTCTTATTTCCCGAGGAGGCAGAAGCATGAACCTTTGGGAAGTTGTTGAGTACAATCCCGCGATGCTGAAAGGCGAAAAACAATATTTAAATTATCACTTACTGGGGGCCGGGGGCCCATATGTAGTTTTTTCTTATATTAAAAACAGTATCATCACAAATTCTCCAACTTCACGTGCAGATAGAAGAATGAAATTTTGGGAAGTTGTTGAGTACGCTCTCACGACGAGAAATGGCTGAAAAGAATTTTAAAATTCACACTTTTGGGGGCCGGGGCCCAAAAGCGTTTTTTTTCCTTATACTGAAAATCGCCTTATTCTCCACTTTCCAGTGTACATAGAAACATGAATCTTTGGGAAGTTGTTGAGTCCACTCCCTCGATGGTAGCATGTAAAAAAAAATTATTAAAATTATCACTCAATGGGGGGCCGGGGGCCCAAATGTACTTTTTCTTATTTAAAAACTGACTCAAAGCAAATTCTCTGATTTCCCGTATAGGTAAAAGCATGAAACTTTGGGAAATTATTGAGTACACTCCCGCGATGGTGAAACAGGCCAAAAAATATTTAACTTTATCACTCACTGGGGGCCGGGGGCCCAATGTAGTTTTTTATTATATTAAAAAGTTAATCCACACAGATTCTCCAAACTTCACGTGCAGTTAGAATCATGAAATTTTTGGGAAGTTGTTGAGTACACTCCCGGGATGGTAACAAGCGAATTTTTTTGTTTAATTATCACTCACAGGGGGCCCGGGACACAAATGTAGTATTTTCAGCTTATATGAGCTAAATTACAAATAAAAAATCGTTGGATACTGTGTAAACATATTTTTACAAAACTTGGAAGATAAAAACTTGATGGCCTATATTAAAATTCGTTAGGGCATTAAAATTATATTTTTCAATATTTTGTTGCCGAGGGCTTACTAAAATCCTAACTTCCGCAGCATAGCGCGGGTATTTTGCTAGTTTATTAATAAAACAAACCCGTAAAAACAAAGTTTTTGACTATAAATCCCTTATATATGATACACAACTAACAGTATTGATTATTTTCAAACGCTACAAACATTGACAGACTGACACCGAGTGATGTCCCTTGTCTTTAATAAATGGGGGTGGGACGTGAGGGGGTGTCGGCACGACGGTCGGCGTCAACTCAAACTCACGTGGAAGTGGAAGAAAAAACAATAACAAACAGTGAATTTGAATTACATACGTTAGATAAGGATAAACTAAAAATGCATTTATTTAATTACGGTACAATCGATCGATCTGAAATTTTGATACGATGCATTGTTAGGTGAGTCGGGTCCGTGTGCCAAATTTCAGCTCGATCGGATCACTGGAAGTGGGTCATTTTCGACTTTTCTTTTTCCACCCGCCCGCCCAAGACAGAGATGATGAGATGATGAGAAGATGATACGGCCGCGAAGTTAATATAAGGGATTTAAAAAGGTTGTTCAATATAATACGCACCGTGACACTCCAGCACAAAAATTAACATGCTACATAGAGATAATCTAAAATTTCATTGATTTAATAACAGTATAGTCGATCGATCTGAAATTTTGACAGATCATTTTTACTATCGGCACGAGTTTGCATGCAAAATTTCAGCTCGCTAGCTTACGAGGAAGTGGGTTACAAATCGATCCAAAGTTTTTTTCGATATTCAAGCAAGGCCTCAAGCAGACACCAAGAGTTAATAATATAAAAGATTTTAACTAAAAAAACCTGACACCCGAGGGAGTTGTATCTTTTTTCAGTGCTTTTTGTCTAGCGAAAAATGTTTGGGAACTCATTTCACATCTGTTTTTTAACTTATGTCAGAAAATACTATAATAG
The DNA here is from genome assembly GCA_944989445.1 of Ampullaceana balthica. NCBI lineage: Eukaryota > Metazoa > Mollusca > Gastropoda > Lymnaeidae > Ampullaceana > Ampullaceana balthica. Next base: position 20,432 of record CALYLW010000608.1, on the reverse strand, counting down.
TCTATAATTTTTATATTTATATAAATATACAAGAATCTGGCCCAAAAAGGTATGGGAACTCAGTTCCCATGAGTTCCCACTGAAAAAAAGCACCTTCTTTTTTTTTACTATAAATCATTTATATATGAGACATAACTAAGGCTGTGACTACACTCCACGCAAATTTCTCCAATCTAGTATACGCTCGAACGCGCATCTGAAACCTCTTGAAAAACAAATGCAATAACAAAGTGTGCATGGCTACATTGGCAGACTCAAAAACGCCTGTACACGCTGTGTTCGCGCGAATATTTTGATTTTTACAGCGGTATCGCGCGAATCTGCTTACAAAAGTCAACACGATGGCGGACATTTTTGCCAAATCGTCCAATTTTATGTCTGTAAATGATCATTTAATAAATAATAATTGGCTTTCGTGCATGATTTTCAAAATTTAAAACATTATATTTCCATTTTAAACTAAAATTATTTTGATTTTTAGTATGGATATTAACAAGTTACCGGTAAATACTTAAGTTCATGATCGCCCACTCCTCTCATTAAGTCGAAGTGATACCACAATGAGAATTGTAGTAGTAATAATAGGAATGTTGGAAGGAAACTTTGGCTTGAAATTGCAGACGAATCTAATTCTACAAGTAAGTAAGCTACAACTATTATTGCAGATGTTATTTATTTAATTCAATCAAGAATGATAGATAAGTGAGTCAAAAAATAATTATAAAAATATTAATTTTACGACTACATCAAGTCCAAGGGGTTAAGAATTTAATTAGGTCAAGACGATTAATGTAGGTGATCGACTTTTAAATATAATTTTTAAATCCTTTATATTAACTCGTGGTTTCTGTTTGATTGTTTACTTGATTGCTTGCTTGTCGACAAAACTTTGGATCGATTTTTAACCCACTTTCTCGTAAGCTAGCGAGCTGAAATTTTGCAGGCAGTTTTGTGCCGATTATAAAAACGATGTATCAAAATTTCAGATCGATCGCATGGACCGTAATTAAATTATTGAATTTTTAGATTATTTTATTTATCTCTATGTATCATGTTATTTTTTGAGATAGAATGTCGCGGTGCGTATTATATTGAACAACCTTTCTGTCGCGCAATAAGGTGCGTATTTTATTAACAACACTTTTTATAAACATATTCCTGATCGGTGCGCATTATATTAAACATGTTTTACGACACAACTACAATTGTATATTTTGGATGGTCTTGCGCTGCGTATTATAATGAACATTCTTTTATTTACTTCTCGCACATAAAGGATTTATAGTAAAAAAATTGGTTTTTACGGGTTTTTATATTTATTAATTTTAAGCTTCAAAATTAGGTTGAAATAGTATAGCCTATAACTATATGCATTTTTGTATACTTATTATTTTACTTTAAATTATTAATATATTGGCTAAAACGGAATCAAATAACAAAATATTATAAATTAATGAAGCGAAATACTTTTTCACTATTTAAACAACTTTTGTTCCAATTAATTCTAAGCAATTATTTTGCATATATTATATATACTTACTAGGGGTAGTAGTAGTAGGGCGCCTACGGCACCAACTATTTTTTTTTGTTCAAAAGCCCAAGTAACTTATCCTTGTTTGATAAATACGAAATATTTAACTTCTTGAAATGTACAGAAAGTATTTTATAATTATAATTCCTCAAATCCTCTTTTTACATCGTTCCCTTTTGCAAAATTAAAATATAAGCTAAAACAACTACGTCATATAATATTTTTACGGCAAGAATCTTTTAATTAATAATTATTGTGCACACCTCCTGATGCGCACCTTGTATATATATTTAAATATAAGCTCAAAATGACATCATAGCGTTACGATATATACTCGATCCAACCAACCTGTGACTTATGCTATTATTTTGTTTATAATTTAATATTACTATTATAATATATATTTAAATTTTTGAATATTATATTAAATGTAGCATTAGGTAAATACCCCATAATATTAAGTTCAAAATTAATACTTAAAATGTTTTAATAATATTCTAAATGTCATGGAAAGAAAACAACAAGATTTAAAATTTAATTGAAAATACACTGTTACACTGTAGTTTTACAAGTCGTAATAAATAAAAATAAAATAGAATTTTTTACTATTTTTAACAATAACATGTAACTGTTGTAAAATTTATTCAATTTTTTATCAACGTGGTGATTTAAAAAAAGTTATTGTTTAACTTAAACTTTCAGAATTTATTGTGTATAAAAATGATTATTTTCAAGACTAATGTTTATATTTTTTTTAAACAATTTGTGTAAAAGCAACCTTTTTCTTCTTTTCAGCCAATGTTGTAGAAAAAAATAGCAAAGCTTAGGAGAAAACTTTTGTAAAGAGCATGTTAAAAACAACAAGACCTCTTACAGATAGTTTAGCTACATTTAATGGACAAAACTCTTCATGTAAATTCCATAACCAGATATAACCACAAATTTCTGTGTGCTTGAAAGGAGTTTTAAACTCAAATTACATGACGATATAAGACAATAAAATAGTTTATAGTAGTTATAGTCATGTGAAATTTATTATTGTTTAAATATCAAATACAACCAGATGAAGTAGAAAGACGCATTTATGATTTAATTGCAATAATGAACATCATCGTTTACGTATCAAAATTAGAAAAGAAATTAACTCATCTGAATATTTTAACAAATTTTTCGAAAATAAATTATTCAAGAAAAACATTTTCTATGTATGTTTTATGTTTACATTAAAGAAAAACATCTATAAACCTATTTGTATGTGATTAATAAATTTTAATGCAATAATGGACTTTTATTATGGATGATATAATAATGTGTGTTTAAATAGCGAAAGGTATAAAGGTTAAAGGTTGTTGTCAAGACAAACAATGAAAATCGCGTGATATCAGCTGAAACAAACGCTTGCAGTGTAGCCACCCTCAAAATTACTTTTCAGATGCGCGTTTGCCCGTATACTAGATTGGCGAATTCGCGTGCAGTGTATCTACAGCCTAAAATAATGCTCATTATAGCGCTGCGTATTATAACTAAAGACAATACTAAAATCCAAAATTTTAGTTATGTCTCGTAAAACATCCTATATAATAAAAGGCAATTTTCTGCCCGTTCTGTCCTTTCCTCGATAGCGATTGGTCCCTCAAACACACATGACTCCTACAGCCAATCATATTGAACACGTTTACGCGGACTTTCGAAACGAGTTATTTTCGGTGCAGTATTTCTTCCAAGATTTTATTTTGAGTTCTGCGCGTTGAGATTTATAGTCAAAAGCTCTGTTTGTACGAGTTATTTATTTTAAGTATAATGAATAGTATTTTTAAATCCCTTATATTAACTTCGCGGCCGTCTCTCTCTGTCTTGGGCTCGGCGGGCGGGCGGGCGGAAAAACAGAAGTCAAAAATGACCCACTTCCCATGATCCGATCGAACTGAAATTTGGCACACGGACCTGTCTGACCTAACAATGCATCGTATCAAAATTTCAGATCGATCGAACGTACCGTAATTAAATTAATGCATTTTTAGTTTATCCTTATATGAGGTATGTAATTCAAAATTCACTGTTTGTTATTGTTTTTCTTCTGCCAGTTTCACGTGAGTTTGAGTTGACGCCGACCGTCGTGTTGACGCCGACCGTCGTGCCGACACCCCCTCACATCCCACCCCCATTTATTAAAGACAAGGGACATCACTCGGTGTCAGTCTGTAAATGTTTGAAAATAATCAATACTGTTAGTTATGTCTCATATATAAGGGATTTATAGTCAAAAACTTTGTTTTTACGGGTTTGTTTTATTAAATCCCTTATATTAACTTCGCGGCTGTCTCTCTCTCTCTCTCTCTCTGTCTTGGGTTCGGCGGGCGGGCGGAAAAACAGAAGTCGAAAATGACCCACTTCCCATGATCCGATCGAACTGAAATTTGGCACACGGACCCGTCTTACCTAACAATGCATCGTATTAAAATTTCAGATCGATCGAACGTACCGTAATTAAATTAATGCATTTTTAGTTTATCCTTATATGAGGTATGTAATTTCAATTCACGGTTTATTATTGTTTTTTTGCCACGTGAAATTTTGAGCTGATGCATTGAGGCGACCCAACGAAGCGACGAGCGCTTTTGTTTACATTTTACGTGTCACTCTGAGCTCGGTCAAGCGAATCGGTGACCACACTTTTCCCCTCTCCCCCCCACCCACCCCCCCCCACCCACACTAGGGTTATGATGCAAAGTTGAGTTAAGACAGATTCAGTCTGTAAATGTTTGAAAATAATCAATACTGTTAGTTATGTCTCATATATAAGGGATTTATAGTCAAAAACTTTGTTTTTACGGGTTTGTTTTTTGACGTGATTCACATGTATGCCGGTCGAGACGGCTGTTCGAGGGGAGTTACAACATGCCACCGAAAAGGGGCGGAACGTCCTTGGACGGGCTTTGTTGCTCGTGATTAATATAATGCACACCGACCGGGAATCTATTTTTAAAAAGTATCGTCAATATCGGGGGTTAGCAAACTACGACCCGCGGGCTGCATCCGTCACGCCAGAGTATATTATGCGGCATGTAGACGTAGACATGCGCATGCAGCGATCTTATGTCGATGTTAATTTTCATTGTTGAGAATTTTCTCTATCTTTTTAAAATTGTATTCCGAGTATTTGATTCGAATCTAGGGATATTAAATCAGGTTTATGTCTCAAGAATTGATTAATGATCATTAGTCATTAATTGTTAACATCAATATTCGAAACTGCATTTCAGCTCCAACGTCAACTGAAGTGGCTTTTTGTATACGATTTACATAATGGCAGTTTTTAAAAACAATTGTAATTTAAAAGTGAATAGACGTTGATTGAAACATGCATGCTGCTAAAAAAGAAAGATTGAAGACGAATGTCGATTTTTTAATGACGAATTAACCACTAAATATTGCTTCACGAGCATTGGCAACAAAGCAGTCGGCTTGCTGTGCCGTGATTGGATGAGGGTCTTTAAGGAGTGAAAATTAAAAAGAAACTTTCAAAACAAAGCATTTGGATTTCGGGCACAAATTTAATGAACGAAGAGAGAAAAAGAAATTGCGAGGAGATGGTTAATAATTTAAAGAAGCATCGAACTGTTTTCACCAAACAGTCTTTGATACAAGAAATAAAGGGATTTGTTTGTGACTTTGTTAATAAGATTGTTAATGAAGAGTGGAAGTCAGACTTCATATTTGCTATTGAAATTATGGAAAAGTTGACTGAACTGAATGTCAAACTTAAGGGTAATAGCTTGTTTTCACATACAATGTATGTGAATGTTAAATCGTTTCAGGCAAAGCTCTCTTTGTTCTCCAGGTGAAAACATGTTTTGCCATTTCCCTTTGCTGAAATAGAAAACCATTTCGGGTGAAAAGGCTGACAAGTACAAGTCTCTGTTAGATGCCATGGCTGTTGATTTTGAAAGGAGGTTCTGAGATTTCAAGAACCCGGAACATGTCCTCAGGTCGCAATTTAGCTAATTTAGCCCCAGAGGATATACAGTTAGAGCTGCTTGACCTAAAAGCAGATTATGACCTGAAGGAGAAATTCAAGTCAGTTCTTCTGCTGGAGTTTTATGAATGTAAGCCAGCATCAGCATCTTCACACTTAGAAAAAACGTTGCTGCCAAACTTTTGTCACTATTTGGGTCCACATACATCCCTGAGCAAGCTTTTTCTTGCATGCAAATAAACAAGTCTAAGGACAGATCAATGTTGACTGACTGCAATTTGAATGCAGGCATGCGAACCACAACAATAACCTGGTTCCACAGTTCAAGAATTTTATTAAAAATTGTAAACAGTTACATACTTCTTATCTTATCTTATCTTATCTTATCTGTTTACAGACGCTCCTTCTATACAGAAGATTATTGCGTCCTACGCTTATCTATGGTTTGTGTTTAGTCCTGCATTTCCATTAGAGATTTAAATGTTGATAAAGTGTTGGTTTTCCTGGATTCTTCAGGCAACCCATTCCACGCCCGAATTCCGGACGGGAAGAAGGAAAACTCTCATTAATGATAATAGTACTCTATGGTCAGCTTGTGTGTACATTAAGTTCCTACTTCTTCATAGTTATTATGAAAGTTAAAAATAAACTTTTGTTGAAATAATTATGAATAGTAAAATCGTATTATCAAATTAGAAACTGTTTCATTTCGTATTTTAAAATGTAATGTACATGTGTACTAGCGTGTGAATGTGATGTAAAATGGAATGAACATGGTTATTATCATTAATTTATATTTGGACGTTGTCTATTGTAATTAAGGTAGACAAAATATGTATGCGGCCTATAAAAATACAGTTTTCAATGCGACCCTCCGTAGAAAAAGTTTGCCCACCCCTGATCAATATAAAACGCACCACACCGCGTGACAGGAAACGTTAAAAAGGTTGTTCAATATAATACGCACCGTGAAACTCCAGCACAAAAATTAACATGCTACATATAGAGATAATCTAAAAATTCATTAATTTAATTACAGTACATTCGATCGATATGAAATTTTGATAGATCATTTTTATCATCGCCACCAGTCTGCCTGCAAAATTTTAGCTCGCTAGCGTACCAGGAAGTGGGTTAAAAATCGATCCAAATCTTTTTCGGCATTCAAGGCATCAATCAAGCAGACGCCATGAGTTATAATAAATGATTTAATTTTTTAAAAAAGTTTTTAAAAAACATTTTTTAAAATAAAAATCCTAAATATACTGTAGCCGTGTGTAGGCTTCTAATATACAGTATTTTATAGTCAACAATAAGATGGAGGATTATAGCTATACAAAGTTTATTTGTTTTTATAATTCTGCAACCAAACACTTTTACGTTGAGGCCGGAACAACACACAACGCACCAATACGTCACTCAGTCACTACTTCCCAGTGCATCTCGGTTCGTTGCACATGGTGCGGCGCTATGTGGGTACTATCTGGGTATGCACAGTATGTACACTATCACAGACCAGGGGCAGTGTGTTACTGGCCCACCGGCGTGTCCCTGCAGTAAAACATACTCTAGCAGACGGCCACAGTTTCCCCAGGCCCCTGAATGCCAGCGCCCTCGCTGGTCAATACATAAAAAAAACGTCACATATAATGATAAATTTGGATAGAACTCTAGTTTAAAACCACAGCATGTCTCAGTAAGCCCTTTGCTGAAAAGGACGAAAAATTAACTGCGTGCCACACAATGCAAGAAGGATATGGACAAATAACAACAACACCATGATTATAACTAAAGTTAAAAAACAACAACAACAAAAAGTCAATGATATAATTATGTTGTGGTGTCATCACGTCATTGTTCATGGGGTACCTCATAGTGTCATTCTGTGTTCTCGTCTAGGGACGCATGTGCTCTACTGTGGTTTACACGGCTTGCGAGACGGGCTGACCTGCGCTGCGGGGTTTGAGGGGGTAGATTTGCCTCGTCAACAGTGTGACTATCTACTAAAGCGCCCCGCGGTCTTGCCCGGTAGCAAATCATGGGATAATCCTCATCACTGTCACTTTCGCTGGTGTGTTTGTGGGGCATGCATCTGACCTTGGTACCAGGTCAGAGAGCGGTGCTTCAGCCAGCAGAAGGTCTGCTCTGTTGACCGTTCGTTCTGGCCCTCCGGCAAGCGGCAGCAGTTTATACAAGTGCTTGTGGGGTAGGCGTGCGGTGACGCAATACAAGTCGGGCTGCCAGATGTCTTGGATTTTATTATGACCCAAGATTCGATTTCTGACATAGACGAAGTTCCCGACTGATAGAGGGGGGTCACGTTTTTTCGTCCGTGACGCTGTCTCTTTGGCCACTTTGACCCTCAGATTCCGTGGGTCCTGGTGCTTCTTTTTATTACGGCGCTTGCTGGGCCGTGGGTGACGTACCTTTGTTGGCTGTTTACATATTGACGACATGTTTTCCTTGTTCTCCTTGGTAAGAAAACTGGGTGGGCTAAAACTCTGAGTGACAGGTGCAGTCTTTGGCACGGTCTTTAATTCACAGCTGGCAGCTGTTGATGCCAGAAACTGTGGTACTTGGTTGGCATGGGGTAGCCAAACATTTTAGCACATTCATGCCAAGCAGCACTGGCGCCTCTTTCTTTCGCACATGCGTTGCTCGGCTTATTGATGTTGGGACAACTAGGAAGGGGACGTTTCTTAAATACTGCCCGAACATTTTCACGTCGAGAGTTGTTACCCCGAGGTATGGTACTTCAGCCCCATTGACGGCTTGCAATGTGATGCAGCCTGTGTCAAGGGTGAGGTGGCCAAGATGTTGAGATGCCCAGGAATCAGAAATTGTGCTTACCTCGCTTCCAGTGTCGATCAGCGCCGCAACCTGGCGACCATTTATGGCTATATCCAGGGTTGGGCTGGCACCAGTCATCCCTATCGACTTCACTGTTATGCGTCGGTTAACAGCAGTGTGTGAAGGATAAGGTCTTCCGGACGAAAGGTTGCTGTTGAGGCAATTCATGGTCTGGCTGTTGCTGACGTGTTTGTTGCTGCTGCTGAGGATGTTGTTGGGGTGCACCATTTTGGTGGGAGACGTACCTCTTTTTGGCCTGGCACTCGTCTTCTATGTGACCCTCTTCGACTGCACCACATGCAGGTCAGGGTGCCCCGCGGAGATGGTCCCATGGGGTTGAGTGGACTGTCTGCGTGCGGGCTGCCGATGTCGTCGTGGATCCAGACTAGGCTGTCTGGGAGCTGGTGGACAGTGGACACCGTAAAAGTCCATGTCCCCTCGCTGCTGGCGAATCGACTGGTGGAGACTGTCTGCCACAGCTGCGACCTGCTGGTCTATGTGGGCCCATTAGTTGTTGTGTCATATGTGTCCAAGTCGGGGAGAGGTACTGCAGAGAGCTGAGCAGCTGCGGCGACGTCAGAGAAGTCCTCTCTCATCCAGCGTTGAGCCTCCTTCCGGACTTGCTCATAAGAGCTGCCAGCGTGCAATATGGCATATGCTCGTATGTCACGACGTAGTGCGGCTGGCTGAAGGCCTTGGATGAAGGCATCTCGGAGCATGTCGTCCGCCAAGATGTCAGGTCGTGCAGAGTTCGCCAGTTGAAACAGACTTCTAAAAGCCGCTTAGTAATCGTCGACTGTCTCACCCAGGCCCTGTTAACGTCGGTAGAAGGCTGCTGTTAGAGTGATTGCGTCTCTCTGCTCACCCCATGTCTGCACTATCAGACGTAACAGTTTCTCAGGGGTATTGATCTCCTCCGGTGCCCGGTCCAACACTTCCTGGCGGGCACGCCCCTCTAAGGCGCCTATGATCCAGGTAACCGCAGCGGCAGAGGGCATGGGCTGTAATTGTAGTAACAGCCGTGCCTCTTTCACGAAGGGTTCTGCCCCGCTGTCACCCGTGAACTTCGGTAGCTTTGGCAGACGACTAAACTGCATCTGTTCCTGTTCCATAGCCGAGAATTTCAAACAATTCACTACTTATCACAAACTATCCTCACTTTAGAACCCTGCTCGCAGCGCCAAAACTGTAGCCGTGTGTAGGCTTCTAATATACAGTATTTTATAGTCAACAATAAGATGGAGGATTATAGCTATACAAAGTTTATTTGTTTTTATAATTCTGCAACCCAACACTTTTTACGTTGGGGCCAGAACAACACACATCGCACCAATACGTCACTCAGTCACTACTTCCCAGTGCATCTTGGTGCGGTGCACATGGTGCGGCGCTATGTGGGTACTATGTGGGTATGCACAGTATGTACACTATCACAGACCAGGGGCAGTGTGTTACTGGCCCACCGGCGTGTCCCTGCAGTAAAACATACTCTATCAGACGGCCACAATACGATACATAACTAAAATTATGTTCATTGTAATGTGCAGCGCACGACAATCCAAAAATACCAAATTTTAGTTATGTCTCGTAAAACACGTTTAATATAATGCGCACCGATCGGAAATATAATTTTTTTTTAAAGTATCGTCAATATAATACGCACCGCACAGTGCAACAGGATTTTTTTTAAAAAAAAGATTGTTTAATATAATACGCACCACAACACTCAAGCACAAAAATAAACATGCTACATAGATAAATAGAGATAATCTAAAAATTCATTAATTTAATTAAGGTACAATTGATCGATCTTAAATTTAGATAAATCATTTTTATCATCTTCACGAGTCTGCCAGCAAAATGTCAGCTCGCTAGCTTACGAGGAAGTGGGTTAAAAATCGATCCAAAATTGTTTCGACATTCAAGGCCTCAAGCACACTCAGACACCACTAGTTAATGTAATATAAAAGATTTTAAAAATGGACATAGTAAAAAGAGCGGTGTTTATTTTTAATTTGATTTTTTTATAATTTTAATATCCCGCTGTGTGTGTGTATAAGTATATGAGTGTACGTGTGTGTATCAGCGAGTGTTTGTGTGTGTTTGTGCGTTTTGTTATGAAATAAATGTGATGAAATGGGTTATTTTAATGTCTGGTAATGTTGCGCCTCTAACAAGACTACGTATTTCTTTTTTTAAATTTTAAAGAATTAATATTTGTTTGCAAATTATATCTCTGCACTGTTTTCTGTATGAATTTTCGAGATGTATATTATCCAGCTGTACAAAAAATGTATTTGCTTTAAACTGTCTCCAAATGTCTACGTTTATTTTCAACGTTATCTACCTAACGCTTTGTTTACAAACCATAGTCACTGTTTTCTTTAGTGTAATAATTTAACAATATTTATATAATATTATTTTGCTTATTATCAAAATGCACAGTATCATTTTACCACTTTTCGTTATATCTTTATATACGCTTAAATTTAAATACTTTGTGTACAAAGTTAGTTATAAATAATCAAATACTAATCATTTATTCTATGCATTAGAGATAGAAGGCACATGACTGAAACCAAATACCAACCAAACACTACAGCTTAGCCACTGTTAATATTCTTTTTGCATAAATTAAACTAAACATGCAAGGTAAATTAAATTTGTAAATGTACAAATGCATAGTGAACGGCATTTGGTGCATGAAGCAAGTCTTAGTGTTAAGTGATGAAAGCAGTGCCAATGTTTCTTAGGTGGGAGATTTACTTCCCTTAGATGCATAAATAGTTTACGTATTTTTTTTTCTGCAACGATTGCTGGAATAGATGGATTTAAAAAAAAGGGTTCGGTACTGTTGAAGACAAAATGGATTATATATAGCAGTTACATGCACTGACCTAAGAGTGTGGGTAATAAGTGGAAATGTCATTGTTATATTGATTGGCAACTTTATTTTGCGTACCACGTAGCATAGCACGCGCATTGCACCCGTCTATAAATAGATTTTAAAAATTTACTTCTGTTTTTATAATTTGTATATTTCATAGTTAAAAACATATAGATGGGCAAACAGATGAAATGTCACCCAGGATGTACTCCAGAAAGGGGCGTGAAAACACACACACAGGCTCACACCCTAAAACCGCAGGTACATCCCTGCAGTTTCTACACCAACGGCATTTTAAAAATTAATAATAACTATTTTTTGAAGCTTTCTATAAGTCTTAAGTAAGATAAGTAATCACACCCAACGACCAGAGAATAAATTTATTTCTCACCACCAGTGTTGCCCCTGATCTGGTCAAACTTATAGTAACTTTGCCTTTTGGGGTCAAGGTTGACGCTTCCCCACCCCACCTCCACAGGTCGGGCCATTCCTGGGTCAAAGTTCATCTTTCCAACGCTGTATATGTACAAAACGTATGTGGTCTCGCCGTCTGTGATCAGGACACACTGGAACGACACACGCTGTCGAGCAAATATAATATGTCATAAGTGATTGTTTTGTTCAACCATTTTTGTTCCCCCAATAGACAGTATTGTTCAACAATCAGATAGCCCTTCTCTAATAGGTACATGATTTATTCCAACCCTCAGATGGTTTAGTTCAAACAGTAATTGTTTTGGGTTGTTTTTTTTTGTTCATGAACGATGAACATTTAAAACTTTTAAAATAACTTTCCTACCTCAGGCAACAGGGGAGATATTCACACCCTGGCTTGTGATAAAACGTGTATTTTGAAAACAGGTGCGTACAAAGGATTGGGTGAGGCTATATTCTCAAACGTAATTTCGTCGCCAGAAGCATGGTTGTTTCTCGAGTCCTATAAAAATATATAGTATCGTTTTTGGAGGAAAAAAAACACCTTACCTCGTCGCTTGAAGAATCGGCGGGAACCTCCACCCACGTGACAACAAGAACGCTCATTGCGTCATAAGACTTCTTTTCGTTGGAATATCTGACAACCTCTGCGTTAGTGGCTCTGAGGATTTCCTTTACCTTTTCGCTTGGGTTTTCATTTTTATAGAGCTTAACAAAAGGAACAAACAAATATAATCTTACAAACAAATAAAATCGTACAAACAAATATAGTCTAACAAACAAATATAGTCTAACAAACAAGTATAGACTAACAAATAAATATAGTCTAACAAACAAATATAGTCTAACAAACAAATATAGTCTAACAAACAAATATAATCTAAAAAACCTATAAACTAACTGTAGCCGAGTGTTCGCTTTAATTTCAACAGGTACACACCAAACAAACCAAGTGTAGGACTTCAGGAAAACCGTTTTAATTCAACTGTCACTCTCGCGTCACTACTTTCTCTTCTATACAGTGTGTCTTGGTGCGGTGTGCATAGTGCGGCTTGGTGCGGGTTTGCACACTAATACAATCACCCCTGGTCTATGAAAACCAGCGTCCTTTTCTGGTAAAATATAAGTATTTTTGAGCTTACATTACACTCATACGTGCTGATCTGCCAGGTTTAACAGGGGTGTTAAGTGTGTCCCTGCACCGGGCCGATTATCTCTGGGCCGCACTGTAGAGATAATTACCCAATCCTATTCGTCGTCTCACACTTTCAGATCTCGTCCCTGTAATAGAATCCCACTAAGTCCCTCACGACTGGGATCAGTTTCAAGAATGACAGACTTCATGAAATCGGCATCAGTTTCAAGAATGACAGACTTCATGAAATCGGCATCAGTTTCAAGAATGACAGACTTCATGAAATCGGCATCAGTTTCAAGAATGACAGACTTCATGAAATCGGCATCAGTTTCAAGAATGACAGACTTCATGAAATCGGCATCAGTTTCAAGAATGACAGACTTCATGAAATCGGCATCAGTTTCAAGAATGACAGACTTCATGAAATCGGCATCAGTTTCAAGAATGACAGACTTCATGAAATCGGCATCAGTTTTAAGAATGACAGACTTCATGAAATCGGCACCAGTTTCAAGAATGACAGACTTCATGAAATCGGCATCAGTTTCAAGAATGACAGACTTCATGAAATCGGCATCAGTTTCAAGAATGACAGACTTCATGAAATCGGCATCAGTTTCAAGAATGACAGACTTCATGAAATCGGCATCAGTTTCAAGAATGACAGACTTCATGAAATCGGCATCAGTTTCAAGAATGACAGACTTCATGAAATCGGCATCAGTTTCAAGAATGACAGACTTCATGAAATCGGCATCAGTTTCAAGAATGACAGACTTCATGAAATCGGCATCAGTTTCAAGAATGACAGACTTCATGAAATCGGCATCAGTTTCAAGAATGACAGACTTCATGAAATCGGCATCAGTTTCAAGAATGACAGACTTCATGAAATCGGCATCAGTTTCAAGAATGACAGACTTCATGAAATCGGCATCAGTTTCAAGAATGACAGACTTCATGAAATCGGCATCAGTTTCAAGAATGACAGACTTCATGAAATCGGCATATCCCAATGTGCGGGCAGCTGTGAGAATTACTTTAAGCTCCTTCCTAAGGCTTAGCTATTTTAACTGACTTCTTGTTAGACTTTTTGCTGCCAAATGTAACAAGAGCATGAAGGGGTCCAGTCATTTTTGCAAATCCCTTTATAAACCGTCTGAGATGGTTAGCAAAGACCATAAAACTGCGCAGCTCTGTTGCAGTAGTTGGAGTCGGCCAGTTTCTCCCCGCCTCCACCTTAGCAATGTCGCAGCCAGTGCCCTTGGCTGAGATGTGTGTCCTAGGAAGTTTACATCCCGCCTCGAAAACTGACATTTGTCTGGACGTAGTTTCACACCACTGTCTACGACAAGCCCCAACAGTTTGTCCAGGTGTAAAAAGTGGCGTCAAACGTTTTGAGTAGACCACTAGGTCATCTAGGTTAACCAAGAGAAATTGAAAAAGAAAGTCGTTCATGGTAAGTTTCATCAAACGTTGGAATATAGCCGGAGCCTTAGTGAATCCCATTGGCATACAGGTATATTCAAATAAGCCCTTACGGGTAACAAAGCCGGTCTTTTGTTGGGCATCTAGATGCATGGCTATCTGGTGGTAGCCGATGGCAAAAATCTAGAGTGGAAAAAATTGAACTCCAACCAATGTGTCAAAATATTCATGTACACTTGACTTTTCTTTTCTATTTTGTTTTTTTAAAAATAGTTTTATCGCAGTCCCATTCTATATGACATATTATTGTTTCCCTAAATAGTGTCATGTACCCATTTGGAGCTGGGTAGACTCAGGGACACCCTTAGACCAAGGAAAAATCATTGCCGTCATACAGATATGAGCTTGTGGTTCTCTGAACCCCAGCCGAGCGCACATGCTGTTCGCCCACCGTGCCCGTTGATATGAATAAAATAAATTTTAAAAAATAAAAAAATGAAAAAGGTAGTTTTCATAGAATTCCCAAATACATTTATGAGAGTATGGAGAAGATTTGCTATTTCGGTGAAATATCACATGTGCAAGTGCGTGAACATTAACAATTAAAATACTAGACATGGGATTGATAATATATGTTGAAATATTTTTAAAGAAATATGCTAATACCTGTCATGAAATAAACATTTTGATGTAACTTTCTCACAAATAAATTCTAAAAGCAAAACTCTTAAGTAAATTGACAAAACAAAACTGACCACACATGATGACTAGCACACCCACCTGGTAATAGATTTCTGCCTTCTCGTCGCCTGTCACTAGATCAAGGTCTGTCCAGTAAACTGCTAGCAGCGATTGGTTGGGAACTGGCATTCTGGTCGGTGAGAAACTTGAGTTCTCTTTCCCAACACTGAGCAGCCCGTTAACGCTGATCTAAAACGTGGAACAAAAGATGAATATGTTACATTAAGTATGGGGAGTCAACTAGAGGTTATAAAAGTATCGTCTAATGGCGTGTTAAATAGTGTGAAAATTTTATTGTGACTTTGTTATATAAGTTACTAGCCGATCCGTCGTGCGTTGCACGATCTCGGTAAAAATGAATACATTTTAAAAAACCAATGAGTGGAAATGTTCCCAAAAAAAAATTAAATTAAACAATTCCAAGTTTCTTAGCAAACGAATACATAAAGAAATAATTAAAAAGCTTACAAAAGAAGAAACGATATTAAGGGCCCCGGCCCCAAAATGAGTGATAAGTTAATTATTTTATTGCCTTTGTACTCAAGCTATATTCTCAATATCGTGTAAAAATGAATAGGGAATACCATATTGAAAGTTTAGTAAAAAAAACACATTTAGGGCCCCCAGCTCCGAGGAAATGGACATTAGGAGTTAAGTGCCCTATATTAATTTAATATAGGCTCTTAAGTTTTTATATACCGAGTTTGGTCAAAATCTATTTATTTTCTCATTATCTAACACTTAAACTAATTTTTATGTGGCCGTGTGCCGCCAAAACATACATGGGGCGCGCCCGCCACTGCCCCCACGCACCCAAACAAAGGGCCCTCTGTTCACTCCGGCAGACTGGCGAGACCTAGGGTGTTGGATTACAGATGGCTGACAGGGACCAGGTATGAGGACTTCTTGTTTCACAATTTATGCGTCACTCCCCCCCTCAGCCCAGCACACCGTTGTGGTGGGGTATGGAATTCGGCATTTGGGTGCCGGATGCGAAAGCTTCCGGCTTCCTCTTAACAATGACCGGAAATGAATGATTGTGACCGGTTAGAATATATGACAATACTGCTAGATAGGAACAAACGTCGCCCGGTTCCCCGGCTATATAAGGGAAGAAGCAGCTAGGTTAGACAGGGAACATTTAGAGAACATTGAGACAACATTTAGGTGCGACATGTAAGAGACTTAGGACAGTGCTTTAGAGATAGTCGTCAGTAGGGCAAAGACTGTAGAAAACTATATGCTCTGTTTTCTGTGTTAGCTCAAGTACTTAAACATGAGTAACTGTGTGTACTCAAGAAAAGAAATTTATTCAAATTACATTAATAAAACTATAGTCCTCATGACCTGCATTTAGTTATTTGTATCATTAGCTGTTTAGTTAGTGTGTGTGCTGCTGATATTTAAATAATAATAAACCAGATAGCCACCACTCGGCTACATTTATAGAGCTAATATAAGGAAAAAATACATTAAGGGGCCCCCGGGCCCATTCGGTTGAAGATGTACATTCTGAAAACCTGTTCATTTAAAATCAGTTTCATCATGGATATATTTCTCAAGGTTGTTAAAAACTGAGTGGGAAATAATATCTTAGAGTATACACACACAAAAAAATACATTTGGGACCCCCGGCCCATTCGATGTAAATTTCAAAATGCTGTTCATTTTAATTCAGTTTCATCATGGATATATTTCTCAAGATTGTTAAAAATAGAATGGCAAATAATATCTCACACATATAAGAAAAAAAAAGATATTTGAGGCCCCTGGCCCTGAACAGTTGGACATTAGAAGTGTAGTGCCCTTTGTTATTTTAATATGGGCTACCAAGTTTTAAATACAAAGTTTGGTTAAGATCCATTGATTTACTCAGTTTAGAGATTTTGTTTGTTGTGTTTTTAGTGTTTTGTTTAGTTTTTTTGGTTTTTGGTTTGTGTGTTTTTTGTTTTACGGAAGTTGTTTGTTGTAGGTGTTGGTTATAGGTTTGGTTTTCGTGGTTTGTTTGTTTTTTGTGTTCTTTTGTTTTGGTGTGGTTTTTTTGTCTGTTTTTGTTGGTTTGTTTGTTTTTCCAGTTTTGTTTGTTTGCGTTAAGTTCAGAGTAGTAGGTCTTTTTTCAGTTTTTGTAGCGTAGTTTTGTGTTGTTTAGATTTGTTTTTTGTTGTTTTGCAGTGTTGTTGGTGAGGTTGGTTTGGTTGTTTTGTGTTATTGTTTTTACTTGATCTGTGTTGTTGCATAGCGGTCGCGCGCTAGGTTAGTTTTTTTTGGTCCTAGTGTTCGCTTAGTGTGTGAATCTTTAGGTTTGTTTTTTTTTTAGTTTTGATATATATATATTTAGAGTATTTAGGTTTCGTCAGTTGTCCTGCGCAAGCTTTTTTTATTTTTTTTTAGTGGGTTTTTGGTGGGTGGATAGTTTTTTTTTTACGGTTCTTTTTTTTTGTATAGGAGTGTTTGTTCTTAGTTTTGTTTTGTTTAGGTTTTCTTGGGTTTTGTTATTTAGTGGTTTTTTTTTTATGGATTTTAGTTGTAATCTCTGCCCCCATCCCGACCTTCTATCCCCTCCCTCTCCCTTCCCTCTAAGTAGCTAAGCAACAATTAATTGTACAACCTCATATAACCAAAAACAATACATAAGTGCCAGGGGCCTCACGCTAAAAATGCGTCTATATAGTGTGTGAGATATATATATTGTGCCATTCGAATTTATAACAATCTTAGGACGTCTCTCATGATGATGTAACTGAATTAAAATGAGAACAGCATTTTGAAATTTACATCGAATGGGCCGGGGTCCCAAATGTATTTTTTTGTGTGTGTATACTCTAAGATATTATTTCCCACTCAGTTTTTTAACAACCTTGAGAAATATATCCATGATGAAACTGATTTTAAATGAACAGGTTTTCAGAATGTACATCTTCAACCGAATGGGCCCGGGGGCCCCTTAATGTATTTTTTCCTTATATTAGCTCTATAAATGTAGCCGAGTGGTGGCTATCTGGTTTATTATTATTTAAATATCAGCAGCACACACACTAACTAAACAGCTAATGATACAAATAACTAAATGCAGGTCATGAGGACTATAGTTTTATTAATGTAATTTGAATAAATTTCTTTTCTTGAGTACACACAGTTACTCATGTTTAAGTACTTGAGCTAACACAGAAAACAGAGCATATAGTTTTCTACAGTCTTTGCCCTACTGACGACTATCTCTAAAGCACTGTCCTAAGTCTCTTACATGTCGCACCTAAATGTTGTCTCAATGTTCTCTAAATGTTCCCTGTCTAACCTAGCTGCTTCTTCCCTTATATAGCCGGGGAACCGGGCGACGTTTGTTCCTATCTAGCAGTATTGTCATATATTCTAACCGGTCACAATCATTCATTTCCGGTCATTGTTAAGAGGAAGCCGGAAGCTTTCGCATCCGGCACCCAAATGCCGAATTCCATACCCCACCACAACGGTGTGCTGGGCTGAGGGGGGGAGTGACGCATAAATTGTGAAACAAGAAGTCCTCATACCTGGTCCCTGTCAGCCATCTGTAATCCAACACCCTAGGTCTCGCCAGTCTGCCGGAGTGAACAGAGGGCCCTTTGTTTGGGTGCGTGGGGGCAGTGGCGGGCGCGCCCCCATGTATGTTTTGGCGGCACACGGCCACATAAAAATTAGTTTAAGTGTTA
Source organism: Ampullaceana balthica (assembly GCA_944989445.1). Classification (NCBI taxonomy): domain Eukaryota; kingdom Metazoa; phylum Mollusca; class Gastropoda; family Lymnaeidae; genus Ampullaceana; species Ampullaceana balthica. The sequence goes on along the minus strand of CALYLW010000608.1, from coordinate 1,760 downwards.
GATAATGAGAAAATAAATAGATTTTGACCAAACTCGGTATATAAAAACTTAAGAGCCTATATTAAATTAATATAGGGCACTTAACTCCTAATGTCCATTTCCTCGGAGCTGGGGGCCCTAAATGTGTTTTTTTTACTAAACTTTCAATATGGTATCCCTATTCATTTTTACACGATATTGAGAATATAGCTTGAGTACAAAGGCAATAAAATAATTAACTTATCACTCATTTTGGGGCCGGGGCCCTTAATATCGTTTCTTCTTTTGTAAGCTTTATTTAATTATTTCTTTATGTATTCGTTTGCTAAGAATCTTGGAATTGTTATAATTTAATTTTTTTTTGGGAACATTTCCACTCATTGGTTTTTTTAAAATGTATTCATTTTTACCGAGATCGTGCAACGCACGACGGATCGGCTAGTAACTTATATAACAAAGTCACAATAAAATTTTCACACTATTTAACACGCCATTAGACGATACTTTTAAACCTCTAGTTGACTCCCCATACTTAATGTAACATATTCATCTTTTGTTCCACGTTTTAGATCAGCGTTAACGGGCTGCTCAGTGTTGGGAAAGAGAACTCAAGTTTCTCACCGACCAGAATGCCAGTTCCCAACCAATCGCTGCTAGCAGTTTACTGGACAGACCTTGATCTAGTGACAGGCGACGAGAAGGCAGAAATCTATTACCAGGTGGGTGTGCTAGTCATCATGTGTGGTCAGTTTTGTTTTTGTCAATTTACTTAAGAGTTTTGCTTTTAGAATTTATTTGTGAGAAAGTTACATCAAAATGTTTATTTCATGACAGGTATTAGCATATTTCTTTAAAATATTTCAACATATATTATCAATCCCATGTCTAGTATTCTTAATTGTTAATGTTCACGCACTTGCACATGTGATATTTCACCGAAATAGCAATCTTCTCCATACTCTCATAAATGTATTTGGGAATTCTATGAAAACTAACCTTTTTCATTTTTTTATTTTTTAAAATTTATTTTATTCATATCAACGGGCACGGTGGGCGAACAGCATGTGCGCTCGGTGGGGTTCAGAGAACCACCTGGTATTCGAGTTGTTAGATGTTCTCATTCTTCTGCACACTTGTCGCGGTATTAGTCCGGCGCACCCCCCACTTATTTATGTCGTCCTCGTAACCCCCCCCCCCGACTCGCCCCCCCCCCTCCACGCCCCCCCCCCCCCCCCACCCAACCACCCCCACACCCCCCCCGCCCCCCCACCCCCCCTCCCCCCCCCCCCCGCCCCACCACCCCACCACCCCCCCCACCCCCCCCCTCCTCACCCCCCCACCACCCCACACCGCCCCCCCCCCCCACTCCCCACCACCCCCCCCCCCCCCCCCAACCCACCCCCCACCCCCCTCCACCCCCACCCACCCACCCCACACCCCCCCCCCCAACCCACGCCCCACCCCCACACCCCCCCCCCCCACCCCGATCCCCCCCCCCCCCCCCCACACCACCACACACCCCCCACCCCACCTCCACCCCCCACCCCCCCCCACCCCCACCCCACCCCACCACCCCACCCCACCACACACCCCACCCCACACCCCCCCCACACCCCACACACACACACACACACACCCCCCCCCACCCCCCCCCCACCCCCCCCCCCACCCCACCCCCCCCCACCCCCCCCCCACCCCACCCCCCCCCCACCCCCCCCCCACACACCCCACACACCCCACACACCCCCACCCCACCACCCCCCACCCCACCCCACACACAC